>JAWPHD010000576.1:0-433973 GCA_037043455.1 Cyrtodaria siliqua
CAAAGACTACGACAAGAAAGATGTATGACAAGGCGCTTTCATTCGTTTACATTCTGGAAAGATCCAGTATGCACTTATTTGAAGGTCACCAGAAAATCCCATAAAATCAATCTCACCGTGTGTACAGGCAATCGCATAAAATAGATTGTATGAGATTTTTCTTATAAGATTTATCCTATGAGATAATCTTACCGTGTGTACCGGGCTTTAAAGACACATTTCCCAACTGAATGTAGTCGTTGAACAATCAAGGATAGAATGCTTTTTAACTGCTTACTTCTCGCAGACTGATTACCACAGAGACATTAGTTTGAGGCCCCATCACAGTTTTTTATTTTCATTTACTATTACCTTAGTTTTTTATATAAAATATATTGTAACTAAAAGCACTATATTGTTAATTATGGGGGAGCATATATTCTCCGCTTTTTCCGTCCGTCCGTGTGTGCGTCCGTGCGTCACACTTTTTGTCCGGAGCATAACTCAAAAAGTATGCTTGATTAAAGTTCGTGTGAATGATTAGGACAATGAGACGGAGTGCAGTTCATAGGAACCATAACTCTAGCTTCACTACTTTTTTAATTATCTCCCTTTTTTGAAAAATCTCATCTGGAGCATAATAGAGTTCCGTACGGATTCATAGCACTCACACTAAACATTACTTTTTTCTGTTTAACTTTCGGGATGCATTCATCGGTTCTACCGATTCTCTTGTTGTTATTATTAATATCAGAAAACAAACAACATCACACGAACTAGAAGTGATAATTTTACTGCGCCATACATTATTAGTTCCACCTATGGTCCATATGAGGTTGTCCATACGGATATGGTAACCACTGTCTACACTACTTGTATTTTTGCAGAAGATATTTTAAGATTTGTTAAATGAAACTGATAAGCCCCATTGCGGGGGCATTTATGACATCAGGTGCACCATTCGAACAAACATATAATGATGCTTTTCATAAACTTGGGGTCGTCCGTGGTCGAGTGGTCTGAAATCACATGTCCCTCACCGCTGTGGGTTCGATTCCCCATGGGGCCAAGTTAGGACTGTTTAGTATGTGAGTATCAAGCTATCCAGCTTGCTTGCTGAACGTCGATGATTCTACTCAGGTGCGCGGACGTGCACGAAAACATGCCCGGGTTTGCCCCTGGGGTCTTCCTCCACCAATAAAAAGCTAGAATATCGCCAAATGACCCTTTAAATCCAGTTTAATGCATTCATATAAGATTTGGTTGAATTCCGACAAGCGGTTTCTGAGAAAAAGTCGTCAGAAGCAAAAGATAACGACGACGACGGACGACGGACAGACAACGGACGGACGACGGACGAAGAGTGATTTCAAAACATCACATTGAGCCTTCGGTCCAGGTGATCAAAAACACTGACAGATGACAACGATTTTTGAATTTTGAAGTCCCGATGAGTTTCTTGCATTTGAGTTTTACTAAAACATGACAGAGAAGTAACTGATAATAGAGTATATTGTGCTAAAAATACAAAAACTATTAATTGTTAACACGGGTCTTTTAAGAAAATCCATCTATACATAGTTGTTTTAACATATATACAAGACTAAGTGCATAATTATAAAATGCAAAACGGTTATAATTTTTACTACATTATTATACACTCTTTATGGGATGGGCCTCATCCTTTGACAACAAACGAATAATCTCCATTTCCTTGTGCAAATGTATTTCTAACAGCGATTTACAGTTACCTATAGAAATTCTCTCCCCCACAATTACAATAGGCTCGAAATGTGTCTTTAATTGGATCGAGCTGTTATATTTACTGAAAACTGCAACGCCCTAAAACGTACATTTATACATATTTTTCTCGGCCTCGGGAAGCAGTATAAATCGCATATACTCGAAAAAGTATGCTATAAATATTACTTATTAATACTATATCATCAAAGTGTAGCATGTTTTATGTTCTAAGACTGATATTCCACTATCCAAGATATGTTTGTTTTCTTGTTTGTTTTCTTCGTTTGCCACTGACGCATTTTTGAAAGAGTCGTATGAGATTACGTTTGACTTAGACATGTTTCTTTATATATATTACGAGTATATACTTGTATAACGAAATCGCAATAATTGATCACAAACACAAATTAAAAAAGCATCGTTATTAATGAGCATCTTTGAATAACATGCTTTATTTTATATCGTCGGTTATAATAGCATGTATGCGTATTTTTTCTAAGTGTGTCACAAAATGTCACGGGTAGAGCGTATTGGTCGTTCATAGCTCTTGCAAGTTATCGGTTACACACAAAATCTATTGTTCGAGTTGAAACAATTTCACAATATTCATGATCTATTCATGTAACACGTAAAAGCGTGCACATTTTAAGTGGCCGCCAGAGAGGCCGTGTCATAAGTTTAGTTTTGTGCTAATGCATGTAAACGTATAGGTATATTTTCCTTAAACGGCAAAATTGTATAAGGGGCCTCTCGTGTAGTTTCAATACTGTAGATTTAGCCACGTTTGTCACGGACTGAACGGGGGAAATAATGATTTGGGCGTAATGTTTGCTATAAAACCCATTGTCTTCTAGCTCTCGCCGGGATCATCGATAGTACTTTGTTGGAACAGAGATTGGACGGCAAAATTCATAGGCAACATGTGGTTAGTAGTTTTATTAAACTTTTATCGTACATTTGTATTCAGTGGGCGGCGCCATCTTGTTTGGCGGTTACGACATCCGGTTAGCATTGATGTTTCTCAAACATAACTTTAGACTAGCATATGATTTTGAAGTTACTTTATTAGATGTAATTATTGTAATTGATCATTAATTGTAAAACAGTATTAATTTGATAACAGTGGATAATAGGTGCATTAGTTAACGTTGGCGTATAACTCGGTGATTGTAATACACGATTGTTAACATTAGTTAACAATGAGATGAGTGACAAGAATAAATGCGTGCATGCATAACTCAGTCAGTGTAATATATGAGTAATTTGATCATGTTTATATTACATGTATTAGGGGCATTGATTAACAGCGACGTACATAGCGTATACATGGCGTTGTAGAATATGTATACATTGCTACTCATCATTAGTACAGCTTACATATATTGATTGAATAATGATTTGTTTGGGTAATGATAATTATGCAAGATTGTTATGTTTGTCAACCGACATCTAAAACGTATGTATAATTACAGCCTAAGCCATCCAGGGTTGGAAATAAGCCATCCAGGATATAAGCCATCCAGGGTGGGAGTAAGCCATCTAGGTTTGGATATCCAGGAGTGGAGCTAAGCTTCCACGATTAACGTTACAAGCGGTGGAGACGGTCCCCGTACCTGCGCAGCCAGGTTTTACTAACGACAACCCCCGGGACACAAGATGGGCCCGTTACCAATCCTCACTGGAGGAATATCACTCACGATCTCAGTGGAGGTTAACTATCATTGCATCGCGTCATCAACCCTTACAGAAGGCATTTGATGACAATCATCCATTGAATTCGCGCATCATCATCTTCATGAGCTCTCGCGCATCACAGTTATCGCGCTAGATCAACATTGTTATAGCTTTAACAACACTTTAGTGTCTTAGACATTCAGTATTTATAACAATACTAAGAACGTCTTAAACGTTCATGAGAACATTCTTTTCATAGTTCATTTGTGTATTCGCTTGTTTTTTTAGATAATTGTATATATATTAAACATATTTTAAAAGTTGCATTAAACTTATGTAAATGCATTCACCGTCGTTGATTCTTTCCTGAGTTAGCCCAACCACTAAGGTCATCCTGTGACAACTGGTGTCAGAAGTGTAATTTTGGGCGACTACGGAGGGAAAGAATCAATAAGTGATCTTTATTATGATATACTAAATCTCTACTTATTATTTTAGAATTGTGTACCACCCTCTGATCCATCAAGGCGACTGTCGACGATCACGGCCACAGCTTGGAAGACAAGTCAAGACACGACAAGGGTAGGGTAAGTCCAAACTGTTGTTTTGTCCGTTCTTTCCTTGGCGCGAGGTCGCAGTGGTCTACACGAGTGGGTCTGAGGCACTTTTGCTCAATAATTTGGGTGTTTGTTTTTACCTCCCTTGATATACACATAGTATCCAATTAGGTTGGCGAACAAGACGTTCTACTCATGTTGTGACACTCGAGTATACTTATATTAATGGGAGAAGTAAATATACATGTACATGTTATACACATTTCAATGATTGTTTAAGGTTTATGTCCAATATCAAATTAAGATATTTTATGTAGTGTATATGTTTTGTGGAAGCTAGATACTATCTATACATAACCGTTAGTAGTTAGCGCTAGTACAAATGTGTATGTAACTTGTCCTATGATGATGCCCAGGTATTTACTGAGGACACAGTGACTTACCATTAATAGTTAGTTGAGTAGAATTATTAGTGACGTGTGTATTGTAATTATTGTAGTGTGTAGTTCACAATGTCTATAACCATGACGTCCATAAAGGATCTTACGGAAATGGGTAAGGAGTTAGGTTATGCTGGAGAGGAGCTTAGAACCTTTGTTAAAGACGAACAGGCTAGGGAAAGGGAATTTAGACTTAAGGAAAGAGAATTAGCAAAGCAGGAAAGAGATGAAGAAAGTAGACTAGCTAAAGAGAAGCTAGATGCTGAGAAAGATAGGTAAGAAGTAGAAAGTAGACTAGCTAAAGAGAAGCTAGATGCTGAGAAAGATAGGTTAGAAGTAGAAGGTAGACTAGTTAAAGATAAGCTAGAATTAGAAAGTAGATTAGCTACAGAGAAGATAGAATTCGAAAGTAGATTAGCTAAAGAGAAGCTAGATGCTGATAAAGAGAAGCTAGAATTAGAAGGCAGGTTAGCTAAAGAGAAGCGAGATGATGAAAGTAGAATAGTAAGGGAGAAGCAAGAGTTAGAACATGAGAGGTTCGAAACAGATGGTAGACTAGCTAAGGCTAAGATGATAATGGAAAGGGAGCAAAAAGAGTTTGATCATAAGTTAGCTTTAGAGTTGGAAGCAGCTAAGACACATAGTAAGGAAAGTAAAACTGAAGGGAAAGATAGTTATTCTGGGAAGTTAAAAGGTTCGAAGTTACCATACTTTGATGCTGACAAAGATAACATGGACAGTTACTTGTTACGGTTCGAGCGTTATGCTGAGTTACAGGAATGGACCAAAGATAAGTGGGCAGTTCATTTAAGTGCGTTATTGAGAGGCAAGGCCTTAGATGTATTTTCTAGATTACCTAGTTTAGATGCTCTTGACTATGACAAGTTAAAGGATGCTCTTTTAAAGAGATTTGAGCTAACTGAAGAAGGTTTTAGAAAGCGGTTTAGAGCTTGCTTGCCTGAGAAAGGCGAGTCATTTATTCAGTTCATTAGTAGATCTAGAAATTACTTAGATAATGGTTAGAGTTAGGAAAGGTAGCGCAGACTTATCAGGGCCTCATAGATTTCTTGTTGCGGGACCAGCTATTCAATGTTTGTAGTAGAGATCTGTTCTTATTTCTTAAAGAAAGAAAAATAACTAGTGTAAATGAAATGGCAACTCAAGCAGATCAGTTTGCCGAGGCTAGAGGCGGAGCTCATAATGTAGTGTCGAAAGACAGAACTTTTAGAGATAGGCAAGGGGACGATCATAAACAGAAAGGCCAGAGTGGAAACTATAGAGGTGGAGGTAGTTCGATGGGTGCTAGAGGAGGTAGCAATAGTGGTAACATAGGTAGACGTTTTATTCGTTGTCGTCACTGTAATGGGAATCATGCTTCCCATGAGTGTAGGAAAGCGGTGAAAGTGTCCGCTGTCGTAGACAATTTTAGTGACAATAGTAGAGTGGACAACAATGTAGGTTGTCCGAACCAAGGTTTTAACAACCCATGGAATTTCGGTAGAGGTAGAGGTGGTCAAAACCGAGGTAGAGGTAGAGGCAGAGGTAGTAATAGTCCGGTTATTAAAACCGAGAGTAGTAGCTGTTGTGTTAAAGCGGATGGTGTAATGGCGAAGATCGGAACATGTCTCTTTCCGTATGCAAATCTTCCAACGGCAGATGGTAGAGTGAATGGCACGGACGTAATTGTAATGAGGGATACAGGTTGTACAGGTGTGGTAGTTAGGCGTAGTTTAGTTACGGATGACCAGTTGGTAGGTAAACAGTCACCGTATATGTTGTTAAATAAGTCGGTAGAGCACGTGCCAATAGCGAGAATAGATGTAGAAACACCTTTCTTTAAAGGGACTACAGAGGCACTATGTATGGATGACCCGATGTATGATTTAACGATAGGGAACATAGAAGGTTCAGCACTTCCGGTAATGTCCGATTTTAGAAGTAGCATAAGTAATGCCGTAGAGACTAGAGCGCAGGTTCAGAAGCAAGCTCAGGCTTATAGAAAATTAAAGGTTCCTGCAGCCGTAGGTGACATATCTAAAGCGGAGTTTATAGAAACACAAACTCAAGACGAGTCATTAGGTCCTTGTAAGGTGAAGGCCAAGGATGGTGTAGTGAAGAAGTGTAAAGGGTCCGGTAGTTGTAAGTTTGTACATAAGAATAGACTATTGTACAGAGAATTTGAAGATAGTGGTAGTAGACAGTTTCACCAATTAGTGGTTCCTACCCAGTATAGAAAGACAGTGCTTAAGGTAGCTCATGAGTCGATTATGGGAGGTCATTTAGGCGTAAAGAAAACGTCAGATAGAGTATTGGCAGAATGTTATTGGCCAGGCGTTAGTGGAGATGTAACAAGGTATTGTAGGTCCTGCGATGTATGCCAAAGGACAGTACCAAAAGGTCGAGTGACCAAAGTACATTTAGGTCAGATGCCACTGATAGATACACCATTTAAGAGGGTAGCCGTAGACATAGTTGGACCAATTTTTCCAGTGTCGGATAGGAAAAATAGGTACATTTTAACCATGGTAGACTATGCAACTAGGTATCCGGAGGCAGTAGCATTGCCCTCAATTGAAACTGAGAGAGTAGCTGAGGCATTAGTTGATATGTTCAGTAGGCTAGGTGTACCAGAGGAAATGCTGACTGATTGTGGGTCACAGTTTACGTCAGAACTTATGGCTGAAGTAAGCAGGTTATTGTCTTTGCGTCAAATCATGACAACACCATATCACCCTATGTGTAACGGGTTAGTCGAACAATTTAACGGGACGTTAAAGCAAATGTTACGGCGTATGTGTACCGAGAGACCCAAAGATTGGGACAAGTATCTCAATGCTTTATTGTTCGCATTTAGAGAGGTTCCACAAGAGAGTTTAGGATTTTCTCCGTTTGAGTTATTGTACGGTAGGTCAGTTAGAGGTCCCATGAGGATTCTTAGAGAGATGTGGGCAGGTGAAGTAGATAGTGATGAGGTTAAGACTACATATCAGTATGTTTTAGATCTGAAGGAGAAACTAGAGGAGACTTGTAAGATAGCTCAAAGTCAGTTAGTTAAGGCAAGTACCAAGTATAAACGGTACTATGACCAGAAAGCTAGAGCTAGGAAGTTTAAGATAGATGACCAGGTGTTACTGTTACTCCCGACCGACAATAACAAGTTGTTATTACAATGGAAAGGTCCGTTTTACGTTAGAGGGATAGTGAACACTATGGATTACCGTATCGAGATGAACGGAAAGTTAAAGACCTTTCATGCGAATATGCTGAAAGAGTATATCAGTAGAACCGATAATGTGCAACAAGGGGTGTTAACCGTAGTTAATGTTGCAGTTATTGAGGATTGTGAGGAAGACAGTAGTGAGGACACTAGTCCCATGTATTTTCCCACTAGTGTAGGTAGGGAGAGAGCAGCCGATGTAGACATATCGGGCATGCTTAGTGTAGAGCAGCAACGAGAGATGGGTAGTTTACTCTCGGAGTTCAGTGATGTCTTGTCCGAAAACCCGGGGCAGACAGATGGAGTGCAACATGATATTGTACTCACATCAGGGGAACCAATTAGAATTAAGGGGTATCCCATTCCATTTCACTCCCGATCAATTGTTGATGAGGAGGTGAAAGACATGTTGAAATTGGGTGTCATCGAACCTTCAAACGCCCCATTTTCATCCCCAGTCGTACTTATTAAGAAGAAAGATGGGTCAATTCGATTCTGCATCGATTTTAGGCAGCTCAATAAACGTACCATCTTTGATGCAGAGCCAATACCTAATATTGAGGAGGTATTCTTGAAACTTGCGGGATATTCGTATTTCTCCAAGTTAGACCTCAGTAAAGGTTATTGGCAAGTCCCACTTTCAGACCGAGCTAAAGAGATGACCTCCTTCGAAACTTCGCAAGGACTTTTTAAGTTCAAGGTCATGCCCTTTGGTCTCGTAAACGCCCCAGCAACATTCTGTAGGTTAATGAGGAAAGTCCTGAAGGATTTGTCCAACACAGACAGTTTTGTAGATGACATCCTGGTGTTTACAACAACATTTGAAGACCATATTAAGGCTCTACGTAATCTGTTGGAACGGCTACGCCGGTTTAAACTGACTGCAAAACCTAGCAAGTGTCACATGGGTTACGCAGATATAGAGTGTCTGGGTCATGTTGTCGGGAGGGACCAAAAATTGAAACCCAACCCCGACAAGGTTAAGGCAATTCAGTAAGCACCAAGACCCGAGACAAAGAAACAAGTTAGGTCATTTTCAGGGTTGGCGGGTTTTTACAGGAAGTTTATTCCAAACTTTTCGGCTATAGCTGCACCTTTGTCAGACTTGACAAAGAAAGGTCAACCCAATAGGATAACTTGGGGGGAAAGCCAGGAGCGAGCTTTTGTCTCTTTAAAGGGGAGTCTGGTCAAAACCCCAATACTAAAATTACCTGAACTTGACCAGGAGTTTATCCTCAGAACGGATGCCTCCGATATCGGGGTGGGTGCAGTCCTACTGCAAGAGCAAGATGGGTGTAGTCTCCCCGTGGCTTACGCAAGTCGGAAACTATTACCCCGGGAATGTAACTACTCTGTTATCGAAAGGGAGTGTCTTGCAGTAGTGTGGGGTGTCAGTAAATTCCACCGATATGTTTTTGGTAAGGAATTTGTCTTGGAGACTGACCACCAACCGTTAGCTTATATGAATAAAGCAAAGTTAGCTAACAGTAGGTTAATGAGGTGGGCACTGACTTTGCAGCCTTACCGGATGAAAATTAAAGCGATCCGAGGAAAGGACAATATTGGGGCAGACTATTTAAGTCGCCGCACATAATGACCAGTTTAATACAATAGTGTATTGCAGTGTATTGTACAATAGTAGTATATGTTACGACAGGGTAGTGTACAATTGTAGAATAGTGTTGAAATTGTAATTACATATTATAGTTAGGTTATAACTGCAGTGGATGTTTCCGGAAGACGGTCGTTGTACTAGCTGAAGGTTGCATCCTTCAGTAGTAATAGTTAACATGCTCAAGCGATTGAGCGATCAGCTTGTACATTTTGTCGCTCATTTGCTCCGAAGAATTAATAGTTTCTTAACGTGTAAATATTAATTATCATTTTGTTGAATTTTAAAAGTGTAGCACTTTCTTTAAGTGGGGAGATGTTGTCACAAAATGTCACGGGTAGAGCGTATTGGTCGTTCATAGCTCTTGCAAGTTATCGGTTACACCCAAAATCTATTGTTCGAGTTGAAACAATTTCACAATATTCATGATCTATTCATGTAACACGTAAAAGCGTGCACATTTTAAGTGGCCGCCAGAGAGGCCGTGTCATAAGTTTAGTTTTGTGCTAATGCATGTAAACGTATAGGTATATTTTCCTTAAACGGCAAAATTGTATAAGGGGCCTCTCGTGTAGATTCAATACTGTAGATTTAGCCACGTTTGTCACGGACTGAACGGGGGAAATAATGATTTGGGCGTAATGTTTGCTATAAAACCCATTGTCTTCTAGCTCTCGCCGGGATCATCGATAGTACTTTGTTGGAACAGAGATTGGACGGCAAAATTCATAGGCAACATGTGGTTAGTAGTTTTATTAAACCTTTATCGTACATTTGTATTCAGTGGGCGGCGCCATCTTGTTTGGCGGTTACGACATCCGGTTAGCATTGATGTTTCTCAAACATAACTTTAGACTAGCATATGATTTTGAAGTTACTTAAATTATTAGATGTAATTATTGTAATTGATCATTAATTGTAAAACAATATTAATTTGATAACAGTGGATAATAGGTGCATTAGTTAACGTTGGCGTATAACTCGGTGATTGTAATACACGATTGTTAACATTAGTTAACAATGAGATGAGTGACAAGAATAAATGCGTGCATGCATAACTCAGTCAGTGTAATATATGAGTAATTTGATCATGTTTATATTACATGTATTAGAGGGAATTGATTAACAGCGACGTACATAGCGTATACATGGCGTTGTAGAATATGTATACATTGCTACTCATCATTAGTACAGCTTACATATATTGATTGAATAATGATTTGTTTGGGTAATGATAATTATGCAAGATTGTTATGTTTGTCAACCGACATCTAAAACGTATGTATAATAACAGCCTAAGCCATCCAGGGTTGGAAATAAGCCATCCAGGATATAAGCCATCCAGGGTGGGAGTAAGCCATCTAGGTTTGGATATCCAGGAGTGGAGCTAAGCTTCCACGATTAACGTTACAAGCGGTGGAGACGGTCCCCGTACCTGCGCAGCCAGGTTTTACTAACGACAACCCCCGGGACACAAGGTGGGCGCGTTACCAATCCTCACTGGAGGAATATCACTCACGATCTCAGTGGAGGTTAACTATCATTGCATCGCGTCATCAACCCTTACAGAAGGCATTTGATGACAATCATCCATTGAATTCGCGCATCATCATCTTCATGAGCTCTCGCGCATCACAGTTATCGCGCTAGATCAACATTGTTATAGCTTTAACAACACTTTAGTGTCTTAGACATTCAGTATTTATAACAATACTAAGAACGTCTTAAACGTTCGTGAGAACATTCTTTTCATAGTTCATTTGTGTATTCGCTTTTTTTTTTTAGATAATTGTATATATATTAAACATATTTTAAAAGTTGCATTAAACTTATGTAAATGCATTCACCGTCATTGATTCTTTCCTGAGTTAGCCCAACCACTAAGGTCATCCTGTGACAAAGTGTACCTATAATAAGGAATTGTTTCGCTTGTCCACACTGCCACAGGTAATATATAGTGTTCGTGCTTCGACGCTAGATGCTACTTCGCTTCACAAATATTTTTTAATTTCATTGTCAACTCTTTTGGTTGATATTTCTTGTAAAATACCGTTGCAAAATGTATAAACCAATACCGTAAATCAAACCTTAAAAGAACATCGCGGTTAAATTGGCCCTATACAACTGTATTCTGTGTTTCAATTTGTAAAATGACTACTCGTGGTTTTTGTACATGTAAAAAAAATATTTAGAACCAACCGTAAGCAATTGTGATGTCTCATTCACTGAATCCAAAACGCCCAATTTAGTTTCCTATTTCAACTCCACCATGTTCGTATGATAAGCAACCACAGATCGCCAAACAATACATTTTATTCACAGCCCATGATTGGTAAATACTGTATTGTGTTCATTTTGCATTCTGAACTATTTATGTTTACCAGATACTGCACGACAAAGTTGTGGACACATTGATCCTGTACCCACACAATCGGGGACTGCCGTATAGGAGATCCCTGAAAGAGATTGTTCAGACTGTTCTACATAGGAGTATTCAGACTGGAGGTAAACAAAACACACATTCTTATATGTTTTTATCACATAACGCCCTTTGTTAGCAGTGTTGAACATCGTTTCATATTGTATGTAAACATGTGTAATACAACTTGGAACGATTGTGATTGGTTGAGCATGCAATGCACTAGATCGTTAACACTACGCAAGATTTGTTAAGGAAACTCTTTTACTCATTATAAATGCATCCTGATCTAAGACATTTATCAACAGCTTATAATAAATAATTAACAAAATATATAATCAGTTTGTTATGTTTTAAAAGTAGGTTTTGTAAACTTGTAAATAGATGAAACAGGAAATATTTATACTCAACGTTGCGAATGACGGCACCATGACGTCACATGGCGTTTTGGCGTCAAAGGACATGCGTTTATGACTATGACTTTATGTTTATGTTTATGACTATGACGTTATGTTTATGTTTATGACTTTGACTTTATGTTTATGTTTATGACTATGACCTTATGACTATGTCTATGTTTATGACTATGACTTTATGTTTATGTTTATGACTATGACTTTATGTTTATGTTTATGACTATGACTTTATGTTTATGTTTATGACTATGACTTTATGTTTATGTTTATGACTATGACTTTAATATTTCATCAGATACCCAGGCAGATGACATTGAAGCCTTTAATGACACCTCTCGGTATCTGGATGACATATTGAACATTGACAACCCTTTCTTTCCGACTATGGTTAATAATATTTATCCTAAAGAACTTCAGCTTAACAAAGCTAATATATCTGATAATAACGCTTTTTTTTTTGATTTAGATCTCTTGATTGAAAATGGTGAAATAATTAGCAAAATCTATGACAAGAGAGATGATTTTAATGTTGACATTGTTAGTTATCCCCACTTGGATGGGGATGTTCCCCGAGAAACTACTTATGGGGTGTATGTGTCTCAACTTATTCGTTTTTCAAGAGCTTGTACTCGAGTTGAGGACTTTAATATTCGTAATCTTTGTATAACTAAAAAGCTACTCTATCAGGGTTACCGTTACCATAAACTTCGTAAAACCGTTGCAAAATGCTATTATCGTAACCCTGATCTTCTTCCCAAATATAAAAGTAATTTAAGGAATCTTCTGCGACAAGGACTATCAGTATTCACAACCTGACCTCTATGGTGAAGAGATTTATAAACTGCGTAAGATTCTTGGTAATGATCACTTTCATACTATCTTCATTAAACTTGTTAAAAAGGTTATCAAAAGAGGTTATGACCCTGTCATTTTGCAACGTACAGCATGCTTGGTGGTGGACCCTTTTACAGTTCGCCACTATGCTTTCCTCTTTAATTGTACGATGACCGGACAGGCTGTGGACCCTATGATGACACCTACCTAAAGCCCATTGGGACGATGGCTTTTGATGTTTGTCTATGATCTTTATTGTCGTGCCCTTAATGGTTTATTCTCTTGTTGCTCTGGCTTCTGCCAAGTCATTGAGTACCTTTCTTGTGGCTTTCTAGGTTATTGTTTTTTTGTATTATATTTACACGAGCATATTTGTGTTTTACTTATATTGCCTATTGATGCTCTTGTTGGTTAGAGATTAGATCATGGCAGGGATTTCTTTATTTGCATTGTCCTGTTTTAACTGGATGACAGTAGGGTAAGTGTGAGACTTGGTGCACCCTAGAACCCGTTTAAACCCCCAGTGGCCTACTTTGCCACTGACCGTTCCAAGGCGGTAGCCCTATTGTCAACCCCTTTGTGTTTTTGATGTCGTTTGCATTTATTATTACTTTTGCCTTCTTGTTTGTCTGTTTGCGTGTTCGTTTCCGTGTTTTGTGATTGACTGTCCTCCTTGAATGCTACTTTCCCTGTCCGATCTTTTTATATTTATTTATGGTTTATGAGCGCCACGACGTCAGACAAACTTCATCACCAAAACGTAATTTCACGACATACACTCATGTCCTTTAGCGCCAAAACGTCATGTATAATACAACATTGGACACCAAAGAGTTTTCTTTAAAAAAGGGACATTTTTACGACGACTTTCACAAAATTACAAACTGATTTGCATAAAAAATAAGTATTTATTATGAGTTGTTGGTAATTAATAGGTTTAATTTATTAATAACGGATGAATTTATCATAGACATATAGTTTCAGTGAACACAATAGTGTTAGAGATTTGATGCAGGTAATGTGGACACCAATTGAAAGGGACAGTTTGATATTAAATGTGTATAAGCATTAAATTAAGCCCGAAGCATTAAATTAAACCCCATGTAAATTAGCTTTGTTAATGAAAACGTTTGGTCTGGAAAACTAAAAGAGTCCGCTGTTCTAAATCATACATACTGATTTAAATGCGGTGTACTAGTATATGGCTAACAGTTGAACATATAATTTAATTACAGTGTAAGTCAATAACAACACAAGAATGTGTAAGCGCCTTAAAGCATCTTATCAATGAATTAATATTATTGATGTATACAACAAATACTAGCCGAGTCATTTAGCTTTTAAGAATGGATCACGGGGCCTAGTTAAGTACATACGCGCATTGAATATGGAACTTAAACACATTATCATGAATGGTTGTATTCGTATCTGGATTGACACCCATAATTCTTTCAGATCGCCTCCAGTCCCTTAATGTTTTTAATTTTGTATGGTGTTTTACGTCATTTCCAACACATGTTCCTGACTTACAAGTCGATCTCCCAAAGGGATTCGAACCCGCAGCGGTGAGAGGCGAAGGTTTACAACGCAATGCCGTTAACCATTCGGCCACAGAGACTAATATTTTTAAATAAATGTTTTTGAATAAAGTCATTTAAATTTCCATAAATATTTATTATTATTATTAAACAATCAATAAATAAATAAGAATATATTTAATCTTTAACATGTTTAACAGCATGGACATATAAATGATAATAGTATTGTATGTAACAGCAAAATGTGTACTTCTACTATTTAATGTATATGTACTATTTTAGAGGGACACAGCAGCAAGGAAGACGCAGAGTTTGCTATGAAACTTGCCCTCCGGAAGGTATAAACATGTCATGGTTACCTTTGGACTTCTGTATTTTCATTTACGACGAACAAATAAAAATCATTTTGTTCAGGTTTTGAAACGGAAGGAAACTTTAGTTTGACAACAAATTCAAGCTTGAAATTAACAATATTTTCTTTATTTTATATCTATTTTTGATTGCCGTAGCTTTCAACCATGTGATTTTTATTCTATTGGTTATATGATATATATATATTAGATACATAAATGTGAAGAAACTTATTTTGAATACTCTCGATGTCTTCCTGGGTAGAGCCAGTACTAAGCAAATGCAGATAAAGTGTCCTGCTCAAGGACACAACGCATATGATCATGGTGGGGATCGAGCCCACGATCCACGATCCAATGCTCTACCGACAATAATAAACATAATAGTTACAATAATAAACTTAGTACCTATTGTTGATGCTGTTTGTATAAATTTACTGCAAGACGATTTCCTACCGTCAAGTTCACGTTTTTAGAGAAGGTATTGTGAGAAAAATGTCCAATGGGCCGAACGTCTAGGAACAAACGTAATTTTTTGGATGCCTATCTAAGCTTGTCGTGTTTTAGCAACTTAATCATGCTGATCATGCGGATACATAATGTTAATTTAACAATTCATGACTCAGCTGATCTTCGGCAATATGTTTAATTTCAAATAGTCAGACTCAAAATTGCAGACCAAATATATGGTAAGGGTTTATTTTGCGGCTCTTGATAACCGCGTAGAAAAGTGCAATATCAAGGTGCGTATTATTGCAACTTAAAACAATACCGAAGACGCCGTAATTCAGCATTAACACTTCTAGAATACGTGAGCTGTTTCTGTAAAGGCGCTTCCATTTTTTGAATAGTAAAAATGAACAAAAACAACAAAACAATGCGGAAATAGCACAAATTATTTAACAATGTATGGTAGACAATAGGGCTAATATAATATTAGCAGAAAACAGCATGAACGTATTCAATTAAAACAAATGGCTATTGCAGTTGTATGATTAAACATTACTTGGAACTCATTCTTTTGGCATAAGGTGACTCGCAAGCTCGTTACCTCTGCCAAAAGAATTCGTTCCAAATAATATTTCTCTAATCAAAACCTATAATATTCTATATTGTGATAGTTTGTTTATATCATTGTGTGTATCATACTGTCATGTGAAAATTGTCACGTATATGTTGAATAACAAAGAACTGTAGTAAACTGAGTCAATAAAATATGCGTGTTCCTTTGTTTGTCTCTGTCTGTTTTCTGTTATCACTCATACTTGTTCTAAGATAGACTTACCGGTTGTATTGTATTGTGTTGTAAATGGTACATCACCAGTTATACACATTTAAATGTAACGAATGGGGATCACGTGGTTTTAAAAAGTCTCGACAACCGGTAATATCGTCCCAATTCGGAGTAAAAGAAATATAAAAAGATCGGACAGGGAAAGTAGCATTCAAGGAGGACAGTAAACCACAAAACACAGAAACAAACACGCAAACAGACAAACAAGAAGACAAAAGCAATAATAAATGCAAACGACATCACAAACACAAAAAGGGTTGACAATAGGGCTACCGCCTTGGAACGGTCAGTGGCAAAGTAGGCCACTAAGCTTTTCGTTACTGTTTATTTACTACTGTACTTTGCGCATGTATATATATTCTATGACGCGAAGAGAGTAGTTTGTTTTAATTATAATCAGTCGGTCTTGCACACTAGCAAATTTCGAAAACGGGGGCGGATATTACGAATAAACTATGTAACATTCGTCCATAAACTCTTGTATGAAAAAAAGTACTGGAAGATCCATTCTCTTTGCGTTTGCGATATACGGCATAAACATGCTTATAGTAAGAAAATAAATATAAAACCATATTTTAGCTCAACACGTGATGTTTTGAAACCACGTGAATATACCACTATAATATGGGCCAAGGGCTTTCGCGAATGTCTCGACATGTTACGGGGTTGTATTTGGAATGAGCTCAACGAGAAACAAAACCAAAATGCACGGTTGTTCCGCAATGACTGCCCGGCATGCCAACATCAAATACTCGTAATACCCGATTGTCAAAATGAAAATACAGCTGCTCTTACGTATTCAAAAAAATAAATATTGAAACGAGCTTAGAATTGAACATCAAACACGCGTTTCTTTGCACTGTGAAATATGACAAAGGTATACAATTGCTATTAAAATGAGGATGGCAATCTTTCTGAGGCTGGCTAAATTAAGTATATGGAAATTAGATAAGCGTATTCATAAGCCAAGAAATCATTGTGTATATGATAACATAATAAAGAGGTGACCTAATACATTTGGCTTTATTAATCATTGACCGATAAAGCAAAAGTTAAAACGGGAGAAATGAGTTTTATTTGCGCACATTTTAAAAGAAATGGCACTCGTAGCATATATTTTGCAAAAAATAAGGAATAAGAAAGAGAACTAGGAGTCCATCTGTGTAAGATGTCATGACATGGACATATTTAGTGGGAAAAATAGTACCTAATTTCGAATAATTGAATTGAATGTTGTTTAACGTCTCATCAACATAGCATTGGTCATTTAGAGCCACCCCAGAGATTGGGGAAGGATACATAGGAATCCGGAAACCTGCCCTACTCTTATTATCGAATAGATTCATATGGTTCTTTTACGTGCTCGGGGGATAGACCGGGGACCACCCGGTTTACGTCCCCATCCGATGGACGAGAATTTCGAATAAACTTCACTGCGAACGCATCCAATGTGTCTTAACAAAAATAGCTATTCCACTGTCTGGAAAATACACTAATGTAAATGGTCTCGCTTGCTCATTTTCTGTCATTATCAGTTGTACACATACTATAGCGACGGGAAAACAATGTAAATATTAAAAAATAATGTACAGAAAATCTTATGAGTTGATCAAATTATATAAAGCAAGGCTGTGCCTAGCAGTATATCAATTTTATCCAATGAGAGGGAGATTCTATTAATCACATAATGTATTAGTGTAGCTGCCTTTATTATGGTGGTTGAGTTGTGTAGGTATGTGTCGTGCTGTCGTGTTGTCGGTGCGAAGACACGACAAATAAAAGGCACCAACACGACATTTTCATACCCGCCAACACGACACCTCGACACATAAATCTGTCGTGTTGGTGTCCTCTTCGAGATGTCGCGTAAAATATGTCGTGTTGTCGTGTTGTCGTGTCATGATTGCGTCGTATTTCGTCTCGGTCTTCACGTACGACACCGAACAACGAACAACGTTAACTATCTCGTTTATTTCCGTAATCCGATATTTTAAAAAGGTTACGGATATCAACCGATCGGAATTCTTCGTCAATTTCCGTACTCGGTAATAGTGTTCAGTGTCGTACATGAAGACCGAGACAAAATATGATGCAATCATGACACGACAACACGACATATTTTACGCGACATCTCGAAGAGGACACCAAACTACTTGTCTATAAACAACACACTTTATTATCCAGGACAACCGCAGAAAACAGTCCCATGATAGGTTTTGTTTCGCACGAAATCCCATTACACATTGTCTCTATGTAAATGTCCATAATATATGGTCATATACCACTACTGCATTTCCCATAGGCCTCCATTATAGCCTTTTGGCCTACAACCCATATTCCTATATCGGAACGGATGATAAAACCTAACTGTTTTTAAAGAACTATCTTAGAGACACTCAAAAATGACCAGCAAATTGGGGATAATCTGATGAGATTAGATCATGGCGGGGATTTCTTTATTTACACTGTCCTGTTTTAATGGGATGACAGTAGGGTAAGTGTGAGTTTTGGTGCACCCTAGAACCGGTTTAAACCCCTAGTGGCCTACTTTGCCACCGACCGTTCCAAGGCGGTAACCCTATTGTCAACCCTTTTGTGTTTGTGATGTCGTTTGCATTTATTATTGCTTTTGCCTTCTTGTTTGTCTGTTTGTGGTTGACTGTCCTCCTTGAATGCTACTTTCCCTATCCGATCTTTTTATATTTATTTTCAGCCTCTAATAGTTCACTGAAGGTGGCCACCTCCAGAATGGCAGTAAAGAAATTTTACTTTTTGCAAATATGCTCTCAGTAAAATTGTATCCATAAAAATGCAAATTTCAGTCAAAACATGTTTTAAGATGGAAACATAATATTTTGATGTTTTATGGGGATTTGTTATGATTTGGGTAATTTAATCCAATCAGAATCTACCTTACAATCTGACTATATGCCTAATAGACCCTATACTTTTTTCAACCAATCAGAAGCCCCAAATCAATAGTGGTATCCCTATACTTTTTTCAACCAATCAGAAGCCCCAAATCAATAGTGGTATCTGACCATATACACGCCATGGCCTGATAACTCCTGTGTGACCTTTGCTCACATGTACTGAGAAGAAATAGTTCAGAAAAAATCATAAGAAATGACATTATTTACAACTAAAGACTTTCAGTTTGTGTTCTGGTGGATAAATTAACTTAGAAATCCATCAATATCTAAAAAAGGTTCATTCAAACAGGAAACATGCACAATTTATAAGAACTATATATGCACACTGCGATTCGGATCTGATAAATACCGGGCTTAATCCTTATGCGGTTTTATACGCCAGTAATGAATGGCAAATTAACCATGAAGCGCTAACGCATTTCATGTTCTGTTCTTTGTCATATTTACTACCGGCGTTTAAAACCGCACTCTTCACGGATTTGCCGTTTACTATCGGTGTTTAAAACTGCAGAAACGCCGAAAAATGCAAATATCATATATAAATACATTTCAAATGATCTTATTCCAACGTAGTCCGTAAAAGTACACTATGTTTTTTTGTCATTTCGCAATTTTAAAATTGTCACCTGATAATGAGACGACCTAGTAGTAAGGAGTAATATCCATTTCATTGTCTTGATAGACGCAATTAACACTCGATTACTTATTGCCAGAATATTGCATACATGTATGCAAAACATAATTGTATTTGGTTGACAAGGCGGTTTGTGTTTGTGATGTCGTTTGCATTTAATATTACTTTTGCCTTCTTGTTTTGTCTGTTTACGTGTTTGTTTCTGTGTATTGTGGTTGACTGTCCTCTTTGAATGCTACTTTTCCTGTCCGATCTTTTTATATTTCTTGGGTGTGTTATGTTGCAATTATATCACTTTCACCAACCCCCAGCGACCTTTTTTGCCACTAACCGTTCCAAGGCTGTAGCCCTATTGTCAACCCTTTTATGTTTGTGGCGTCATATCTTGCCTTTTATTCATCTTTGTATGCTTCAGTAGGGTACATTTTGAAACAGACCAAGTCAACATATGTGTGACAGACTTGTTTTAAGCTTAAAAAAAAAGGTGCGTTTCATTATTGTGTCGCCTACGTTGCATGACAGACACTTAAACCTGCAACCTAACATTGGGGATAACTTGAAAAGTGTTTGACCTATGTTCATGAAACTTCACACATATCTTCAATTTAACCCACGGAATGTTGTTAGTTACGCATGTCTAATAACTCTGACCTTCATTTTGGCAAAGTTATGCTCCCTTTTATAACACATTAACCTGCACATAACCGGCCATAACTTAAGTATTTAACTATGTTCATGAAACTTCACCCCCATATTATGAACATAATATTGAACAGCTTTTATGGATTTTTTAGCCTGTGCTGCTAGTTTTCGTTTTGCATTTGACCATGAAAGTTTGGGAGTAAATATAAGACCCATATATTTATACAGGAACGTTGTTTTATCGGATTGTCACCAAAAGTACATTTTTCATAGTTACGCAATGGTCCACCATTTCTAAAGACTAATAAAAAGCACAAACATCAGAGGACTGCTTACATCCCCTTGTCTTGTATCAACCTCACACGGGGAACTCTCCGTCAAATGACATGTGAATTAACACAAGCAGATAAGTTACCGCACATGCTACTGACTATTTTTAGAAATTTCCCGTGCACACCTTTACTCATCAGGCTAGCCATGAGAATTGAATGCCGCAGCGTGACGAACGCTTTAGCAAAGTCAACGAACAGGCAACAGAAGCGACCTCCCTTACGATATAGATATGTTTACGCTTATGCTTGAAAATTAACATGTTCACTGGAAACGATGTTACATGAATGAATGAATGGTGTTTTACGGCACGTCGACACATAAACAGGTCATATTGTGCGCAAAAACTAATGAAAGAGGAAGAAAGTATTATTAAAAAATTAATGTAAATATATAAAGATTGAATTAAATTGAATTGGATTTTATAGTCGCACCAACAGCTAAGGTCATATGGCGACTTTCCAGCTTCCACTGGTGGAGGAAGACCCCAGGGCAATTTTCGTGCACGGGCGGGCACCTGGGTAGAACCACCGACGTTCCGCAAGCCAGCTTCCTCACATAAAGATTCCTAGGCCCCTGAGGGATCGAACCTACAGCGGTGAGGGGCAAGTGATTGCAAGTCAGAGACTCTAACCACTCGGCCACGGTCGCCCCTAAATATATAAAGATAAAACTATTTACAAATAAGGGATGATATGATAGTAATATAAATCAACAATTGCCCGAAAACGGGTATATAAAGAAGTAAATATATATAAGAACATATTATGAATTTACATGATGGTTGGTTTCTATGTACAGCACATATCAGATTCCTATGACTGTTGTTGCTATTTATAGGAGTTTGTACTTTCACTGTCACTAACACATTGTTTTGAAAAGCATATCAACATTACACACACGATTTTCTGTCGTCTAAGTTTAGGTAAGTGAGTGCATAAATTATTGTCCAATTAGTTTCTTTTGTTATTTTCTGACCATGCGCTTGTTAGAGTGTCTATAAAGCGAAATTAATTGGTCAAAACAAGGGAAATTGTCTTTCAGTGTAATTTCTATATGTTCTAACATAATTTACCTTATTCCGAGAAACATGAACAGTGATGTTACACTATTAATTATATTTTCAAGCGGTACCAAATGTTTCAGAAGAGATTTATTATTTGAATTAATTGCCAAAATGGTTAAACATCAATGCATTGAATAATCTGGATGCATATCAGATTCTGCAGGCATACAAGTTTCATGTTACAGATTCAGTTTCATGTTACAGATTCTTCTGTACAATGTTCCAGATTCTAACGTACGTTGTTATGGATTCTCTCTTTCAGCCGTATCGAATATCGCCATTTTCATAAGTCTGTCCAGTGTTATTTGACGACGACGGACTCTTGCATATCTCATTTCCTTTATACACTCTGTTGTAATAGATATTGTATGGAGTATTTGATTCTTCAGATACGTTTGGCTTTCGTGTGATAAATCAGAAATACTTTCAACATCTCGTTCAATCCATTTGTTGATCTCAATTGTGTATAGTTTGCATCTCTAATTCTAACCTTTTCTCCTTCTGGGAAAGTGTTGGTTGCGCTTCGTGTACAAACCTGCAGTCTTTCCGAATCCTATTGTTAATTTGTTTGCCATCAAGACATATATGGTAAGCTTTCTGGTTTGCCGACAATGCCGTAACAGCGTCAATATTAGATTCAATAACTCTAGGTTTAGCACACTCATTCATACGTCTTCTTCTGTACGTTTGATGTTTTCGGATCGGGACATACGAAATTCACAAGAGACACGTCAGTTTTACTTTTCGCAATATTCATCTCATTTCCTCCATGTACAGTCATTGTTTTATACCCGCTCATAAACCTGATAAGTTTAGAGCAAAATAAGGATTGCCCGACCACCCAGAACTGTTCCACGTCTTGAGAAAATCGCATTAATCGTGCATCACCGACAGTTGAAAATTGGATTACATCGAAAAACAGTTGCGCTGCAATATGATCGACACTGAAATCACCATTAGCTACCATGTCAAAGAATGCTATACACTCCGTTAGTCGACCCTGCACCGCTAAATGCGATGTTACAGATGGAAGTCTATCACGTAGGCGTGAGACTGTTCTTTGTATGAAATCCGCATCCGCCAAAATGTCTTCCTCTCCAGTTTGTTCTTATCCTCACTAAGTTTAGTGAAACCTTCACTTCCCCCAATACTTCACTACATGGATCACCTTGAATTTCATTGTCCTTGATTAGACAAATGCGTATCACAAGTTTGGATGTCAGTAAATAGCTGTTGATGAACTGATTTAGTGGGGGTATTAATTTCACACATTTTTTTCTAATCTGTTGTTGTTTTTGTTGGTATCTGTAATTTACCGGTTATATCGTCTAATGACAAGTGACGTGGATCACGTTTAATGTATTTGCCTAACAGCTGAAAAGTTCTTCACTTAAATTTGGTTCCTGTTGATGTCTGACACTTAATTATGACAGATATTTTGTCATTCTGATGTTGTAGACCACAATGCTGGACAGCTTTCAAACCATAATGCGCAAATTGCGCACTGTTTAGTCAACATTTTTACCTGAAACAGAGTACACTGAACGACTTTAAAAACGCAACACGGAAATTTCCGCTATATATTATATATACTGCACACTTGGTTGCACATAATATTCCAAAGAAATCCCAAGATGTTTAACCAGTTCAGTACTGTATTTAACGTAAATAGTTTGCAAAATTTTGCATCCTAAGTTTGCTTACATGCTTGAGCCAAACGCGTATTCTGTCAATAATGAAACTTTGAAGGAATACTATTTGCTGTATTATTTGTTGTTTTAGTATTTTTTTTCTAAAAGAAAAGGTCTTACGTAGCTATGTACTATTCGATTAAAAGCAGCATATTGTACATACAATATATAGCGGAAATTCCCGTGTTCCGTTTTTAAAGTCGATCCGTGTATATGTGTTTAGAATCTGATACATTTCTGTACGCGAGAATCTGATGCAAATAAACTGACTGTACATCGGAATCTGTAACATCTTCCCTCGGACACCGTGACATGCCGATATAAAAAATCGATGATTAATGTTAAACAAAGGACTGATTTATAAAAAAAGTATGTTTATTTTGTACGCCGGACCCCTGCAAAGCTATTCAATAAGTGTCCGTCTAACGGTTGTTAGACGGATACTTTTGAGCGCACGAAATCTTTAAGTAGACGCACGAGAGACACGCTCACGTGCATATCAATCCTCGGGCTAAAACCACACAGATGAAGACTGGACACTATACCCCCGTGTGTTTCATAACAGTCTCACACACGTCGATATAAAGGCAGTGTTTCATTTGTTTTAAAAAAGGTTAAATAAATTAAAGCCATGTATTTTTTACATTTTTATTTTTATTTTAACAGCACAATGGTCAATATTAATTTCAGAAGATTGTGAAGCTTATGGCGGAATCGTTATTGCGGGCTTTGTATCCTCTGATGTACATGTAGCTGTAATGATTTGTTGACGTAGACGTTGTTTTATATGCCAGTATGGTGATGCTCCTGTGTCCTATTCTTTCTGCAATTAGTTGCTCGTCGAATCCATCTTGGAACAATGTCGTTGCTATAGTAACCTGTAATTGTTTAAATATAAAACATTTCATTGTCTACATAAACTGTAACCATATAAGACTGCAACTTGCATGTAAAAATATTCAGGATTATCTGAGTTTTATTTCCCCTTTTATTAATGCATTTTCAACGGGATTACGAAAAGGGGACATATTTCTGAAGGATTATGACCCATTTTGTGTAATCCCATTGAGATTGCATTTGCAAAAGATAAACATTAGAATGTAAATAATATTAACCTTTTTTTAGATGAAACTCACAGTTTAATATATTCACACATGTCTAGGCAGTGTTACCCTTAAATTATAAATACATACTTGACCTTGAGTATGACATTAGCCGAGTATGGATCAATACACACTTTTATCAAGTTCGAATTTATTATTGAAGTATAGCAGTATCTAGATTAAAGTGTAAACATATTAAACTGCAAGTTACAAGTAAAATATTCTCGATTATTTGAGTTTCATTTTTTTCTTTTGTTTATTTAACTTTCAACGGGATTTCGCAAAAGGGAACATTATCTTTATATATTATATATACTTGCAAATATATGAATTGTTAAAATGGCATGCGACAAAACACATACACACACACACACACACACACACACTCAACAATATTTGTAAAAAGAAAAAGGTTAGGAACAAATTGTTATACGTACAAACTTAACAAAGTAAATGAATAAAAAAAAGTAGAAGGAAATGGAAATGGTTAGTTTGTCGTGAATAACATAAACGTAAAATATTTCTAATACGCTTCACGCGTTATTGTCCCTTTCGGAGTTATTAAATTCGATATTAACTTGAGAAGTAAAATAATGACATACATCAAATATTAGCAAAATGGGGATTTACTATAATGTTCGGAGAATTATTAAAATCAGAAAAAAATAGACCAATACCTCTATAATACATCTGTAAATCCAGTAGTTCAGCTCGTGTGCCTGGAGATTTACACATAATGGTGGCACTAACGTATATGCGTAACTCTGTGCTATTTCGTCTTGAAGTACTTTGTCGTTGCGCCATTTCCTCTACGCATTCAAAACGTTTACACCCCACAAAGTGTTCTTTTGAGTTGTTTTTTTTTAGATGTTCTCGATTTTCTCATTATTTCCACTTCATTATCGCTCGACATTTTAGTAAAATGTTTTTCACACAAACTATCGGCAGCAACGATTTGCAAAAAGACGCAATTACCAAAGTCGTCCCGTTTCCCCATTTCATCCATATTAAATTGACTCATTATGAGGTCATTATCCATATGAAAAAAATCATCTTTGTCCTTTGTAATACACATTTCACTCAAAATTAAATCCGTCTCAACCTCAAAAATGTCTTCTAAATTTTTTGTAGACATTGACAAGCAGCTACCACGAAGAATAGCACGTGGCGAGACAGCACGTCATTCCCGTGCATATCATGTGTGTTGTTATTTGGATTTGAATAGGCCAATGTAACATATTCTATACAAGATGTCAGATATATTTGCTTTTTTTTAAAACATCAATAAGAACTGATTTTCAGTGGATCCATGACGTATATCTTTAAAACAAGAACAGCAATTGTTCTAACCGGCGTACAAGTCAGATACACGTACTCGTCTAACTACAAAAGTGTCCTCTGACAGACGTTAGGCGGGCGATTTGCTTGACCGAAAAACAAATATTTACTCGGCTTCGCCTCGTAATTATTAGTTTTTCGGTCAAGCAAACTGTCCGTCTAACGTCTGTTGGAGGACACTTTTGTAGTTAGACTCGTACTGTATCTATTACTTAGATTGAAATACATGAAAGTTCTACGCCAAATGATTCTTTATGATATGGGCTCATATTTAGAGTCTTTTTTAGCAAAATTCAAATATTGGATAATTCAGGCATATATATTGGTTAAATATTGGATGTTGACTTTGTCTATGACAATAAATTAATAAAACGCAACTTACAATAAATTCCAGAATGAGTGCAAACTATCGATATCACTCAAACAACACTTAGATTCGCCACCTGGAGACAATCCACAACAATCTGTACAAAAAAACAAAACAAGGTACTGCAGAATCTGATACGTGCTGTACATAGGAACCAAACATCGTGTAACGTCGATGTTATCAATAGTAGAGTAACCTTCTCGAATCCCAGCCTGTGCCTCGTTTATTTTATTATTCTGTACAGCCCACGTATATAATCGGTTTTTAAAGATTGTAGAAAATATTTTGCAAATTATATTTATGAGGGTAATACCGCGATAATGATTAGGGTCATTTATCGATCATCGGACACATAATGCTTAGTTCCCATGACTCGGGGAATTCACCTGTGTTAAATATTCCATTAACTATCTTCGTAAGAATTGATGTCAACATATCGACTGTATTTATGAAGAATTCTGGTACCAGTCCGTCACTTCCGCTATTTATGCCTGTTTTTAAAGACGTAATACTTTGGCGTACCTCTAATTCAGTAATATGATCGTTTAATACATCCGCCGTATTGTCATTATTCTGAGCATCTTGTAGATCAATCTCAAGAGATCGTCTGAATGAAGAAGATTCCTAAGTGAACCATTCTTTCGTTGTAATGGTTGATTTATTACACTTTGATTGCGTTGACGACTTAAGTGTTTTCCAAAACTTATTCGGATTACCTCGGGTATTAACTAGATCTTGCCTTTTCTGGCTAAACAAATATTATTTTTGGTACGACATGTAGATTTAAACGTATTTTTTGCTATTTTATAATTTGAAAGATCATCCTGGCTATTCGATATTCGAAATTTACGCAATAGGAAATATTTAACCTTTTTGAGGTTGTTACACTCATCATTCCACCATTGTGGCTGTGTTTGAAATTTTTTAAAAAGTTTAGCACGCATCGACATACTCTCTGCGCATTTGGTATACACGTTAATTAGGGTATCGGCTGCAATATTTATGTTTTCCTCTATAACTATATCCGAGTGCGAAGAGTTTAGCAAATAATTAAATTTAGTCAGAAACTCGTATATTTTCGATTCTACCCAGTTATGTCGTACTGCCTCTGGACTTTCTCTATTCGGTACCGTTTCCACATAAACGGATGCCGTATCATTAATACGGGTAACTCCAGGTGTAAGACTGATTTCACAACGCAAAGGGAAATGATCTGACTCTTCGTGGTCTTCAATGGTAAAGTATGAGATAAACTCAAAAAGATCAGTGGATGCTATATTATAGTCCACAACGCTCGAACCATTATTTGCAGTACAAGTTATAGTCCCTTCTGTGTCATCCAACAATCGGCCATTTAAGGTATGCATATCAAACAAACAGCAACATTCAGTGAGCAAGGTACCGTAATTATTGTATCTGATATATTTATTGTTTCTAGGTACTAAGCAGCATGTATTCCCAGTATATGGAGTACCCCCAATTATATTATCTAATATATCGTCTGGTATGAACTCTAGAAAGTCTTTTGTACGCAAATTCAAGTCTACCCCCACAAACAATAAGTGATCGGTATAGTCACTCTTTATTTTATTAATATTATTTCAAAACGGTAATCCCATTATCATCCCCTTGGTAAACATAAGAACCTTCGAGCGAAATATATGTGAAATAGAATATAACATCTTAACTACACAGTTCTTAAAACATGTAAATATTCTCGTAATAAGATTATTCCTCATAAAATATTGTTTCACATACACCTGCATTGTTTCTATGAGATGAAGATTTTCTTCTGACATCGTCAAAACATAATTATGTAGAAACTTGTCAAATTCAGTTTTATAGTTACTCCAATTTTCACATAAAGTTACTATGTCAAAGTTACTATGCCAAATGCGCTAAAGTACCCTTTTATTTCTTCATTGTCACTATATTTGTTCAGACCCTGTATATTCCAAGTTAGCATGTTTATGTTATTATTTACATCACAAATGTTTATGATTACTTCATTATGAATGAATGAATCACTCGCATTCCTGTTCGATGGACCTTGATCTTCACTCCACGTGTCCGCCGGTAGCTCCTCCTTCCGTGGTGTTCTCCTCGTCACCATTGACCTTATCGGTAGATATAACAGATTTAAATTGAATTACAGATAAAAAAACACAACATTTTACGTGTATTCAACTATGACGTAATAGTAGAGCGCCCGACTCGCATGCGGGAGGTCGTGTGTCCAAACTCTGACCGGTTCATACTAAAGACTTCATAAAAAGAGTACTTGTTACTTTCAATTGTTTGACGCTCAGCATATAAAAGGTCCTTCTAGGACTGGTGGACCCAGTATCAGAAAAAAACCTGATTGAGTTGGGTATCATGGCATGTGTCTGCGGCATTTATTCTAGTGTGGCAGTACTATAAAGTTGAGCATGCGTTGTAATGCAGTATTTAATGACACCAATGTCTATGGACTTGTTTTAAGAAAAAATATAGCCTTATAACCAGATAACAACGCGTTAAACTGTTCCCATTTGCTTTAGGTACACGCCCACTAGTCTTATTTACAGCTATAGTAGCTTGAAGAGGCGAATATAGGAAGACGAGTGACGACACGCATGTACTTATCTTAACTGTGCTATTCTTGTTTTATCTTTACTTACACATTTACGACCTATCAGGCAACGACCTGATGATAAATAGTTGACGTCATCCACGCAATACTACGATGTCCTGTTAAGGCCATCTTACCATCGCATCTTACCATCTTAAGTAAGGCTTTACCTAACCACGCATTAGGCGGCTTTTTTTGTTAGGCGGTACCATTGTTGGCTACCCTTTTATGTTCTGTTGTCCCGTCTTTTGCTTTTACATAATTAGTTATGCATTTAGTTGTTTTTTGTTTTGAATGAGTGGTTAGGCTAACTGCGTTTTGTGATTGTTCATTTTCTGTTGTTTTGTTTTGACTTCGTGGTTATGTAGATTGCATTTTGTGAATTTTTCATTTTCGTTTGGTTGTTTTGAATGCGTGGTTAGGTAGACTGAGTTTTGTATCTAACATTCAGAGTTTAATTTGCATGTTTTTCTTTATGCCATCAATACAAACTGATATGATATAGTTCTAGACTGCCTTCAATGTTAACATGACGCCCATTAAATACATTCTGAAATTGTTCTAAAAGACATTAATTTAGTCTTATCTTTACACGAGTTATGCTTCTATATGACACAACTGACCTAACAAATGGAACACTTCTTTTCGGCGATAATTCAGACAGGTCACAAGACAGACCTTATCAAAAGTTTATCAGCTGTACAGCCCCGTTCATTTTTGAAACAATGAACAATACTAACACAGATTAAGTGAACTCTGACGGATTCAGTGTGTATAAACCGACAAATTAGATAAGAAGGTTTGCTGCTAGCCTAACAGAAAAACACAGAAGGTAAATTATTATGTTGTGTACATTTTACACATTTCATTAGTTTTAACTTAAGAAAGATCGCACCTAGAGAATATTTTGTTTTAAGAATAATCCACTTATCAAAATCACTAGTAATTTTAAAAATAATATTAATACTTAGGATGTAAAATAAAAATAAAAACACTGGCTGATGGCATATCGATCGCAATTTCTACCGTCCATCTGTCCGTCATTTAGATATGTCAAACAACTTCTTATCCGAAACCACGTGGTCATTTTCAATTAAATGTCAGATCTTTAGTGTTGTTGCCGATAGTCATCCAAGAACGCGGACGTTTTTAGGATTTGGACAAAATTAAAGACGGAAATTCAAAGCGACATCTCCGAAATCAAACAATGTTCCTTATGATGACTTCATCGTGATTTTTATATTGTTAACACATTTCCTTTTCGGATCCGATGTGTATGTGTATGCACCCGCTGGTTCAAGATGCGCGTCAATCCAAAATATAGACCTAAATGTAAGCACATTTCAACAGTGTCACCTTCAATCCGCCTATTCACTGGTAATGAAATCTTTCTCAGGTCATCTAATGCCTCTTGTTATAGTAATGTTGGTCGTGTTTCTTCGCAAATTATATATAAGTAGGCAAACAAGTCAAATAGGAAATGAAGCTTCAAAAAACACAATCAAAACTTGTAACAACAATAACAAGGATAAAAGGAAGCCAATCACGTGATACCACAATTACAAACGGATTGATACTAGTGAACGGTCTGTGACAAAAATGCCGCTGGGGTTTAAACCAGGTTCTTGTGAGCATCAAACATCGCTCTTACTCTATTATCATCCCAATTAATCGGGACAATGTAAATAAAGAAATCATCGCTAGGCTATATCCTCTAACAAACAATGCAGCATTAGTAGGCAAAATAAGCAAAACACAAAAATGATCATGTATGTATGCATTTAAATAACAAAGCTAGAAAGCAACAAAAGTGCTCAATGACTTCGCAGAAGCAAGGGCAGCAAGAAAATAAACCGTAAAGAGCACGACACGCAAGATTGTAGAATAACATTAAACGTTAACATCTCTTTAGATAGACATCTTTAAAGGGTTCAAACTCTGTCGGTTCATTGCACAATCAAAACTGAAAGTATACTGGCGAACTGTAAATGGGTCAACAACTAAACATGCAGTGAGCTGCAAAATTATACGGTCATCCATAACCTATTTTGATAAACTCTCGAACAAGTTTAAACTGATCATGACAAGTTTATAATATATCACGTCACCATAAGAGTCAAGTCGTGATTTATTGAGTTCTTTAAGATAAATTGGATTAACCACAGTAAAAAAGAAAGGAATGTCAATGTCAATGTTCAATATATCATCCAGATAAGATGTGTTATTGAAGGCTTTCATGATATAGGCCTGAGTATTTGGTGAAACACTCAACACATAAAAACAAATTTGCAACACGTGGTGCACAGTTCTTAACCATTGGGAACCAATATACTTGATCTAGACACAATTTGGCAAATTCGCATAGTGTACATGTAAATGTCTACATTTTCGTTAGTAAACTGCTTTTAAGGGACACATGGCAATCTTGAAGTTTTAAAATCTCGCGGCGTCCCGTTAGGTTTTCTACATCAATTTCGGTTCTTCAATCAATATTAATCATAAGAATATTATAAAAAGCAAACTGTTTTTGCATATTACTAACTGTTGATTACATTGAACCAATAATATATTCAAACCTATGGTAGAATAACGAAGAGAAAATAAAAACTTAAAACTCTATTTAAATATATGCAAGCATATTTAAAGTCACACTGATATTGGATTAATAAATCGAGAGGCTAATTTTAAAGCTTGATAAAGACTTCAAGATTGCCATGTATCCCTTTATGATCGTAACAGGCCAAAAACGTAGTTTTACTATCTTGCAAAAGTCGTTGACAAATAGTGCTAATACCGGAATGTCAAGTACACTGTGATCTACTGTGATGTTAAATATATATTAACCCTTAGCCGGCTAAGCACGACTATAATGCTGATCAGTCATTCCCCACACCCACCCCGAAAAAAAAATAAACCTGTGTCAAATAAATGAAATGGTCTTAATTAAAAAAAGAACTGTCCATTATGAATATGTAGCGGGTTAAGGGTTAAGATAATTGCAAAAGCTGAACAGGAAGTGTAGCATTTCCAGAACGCAGCTATCCAATCTTCACAAAGACAAATACATAGAGAAAAGTATGTCCAACAAGGGGGTGGCCCTATTGTCAACCCTTGTGTGTTTGTGATGTCTGTTGTTTTGGTCTTTTATTTATCTTTAAAGTTGTTCTTTGTTTCTGTGTGTGTTTGTGGTTGACTGTCGTTCTTGAATGCTACTTTTCCTGTCCGATTTGTAACTCTACTTTTAGAGTAGAAAATGGCGACGCTCTGCCGAGTCATTATACGTTTTCGTGCCGAGCCTAATAAACTTGATAGTAAAAGGCACCGATATAATATTCGTTTTATCATGTAGATTGTCCTCATTTTTTGTATAGTTACATTTGTTGTGACGTCAGATAACGTTACTTACAAATGACGCCGAGAATTTCCGAATTGATCTTGCTTTATTAGACAGTGCGTAATAAAGCAACATTTATTAGGTCACCCATCAAGCAGAAAATGCATGGTAGCATGGTTATTAGAAATACATGTATGAAAGTTAAGTGTGTGGCATCACAGACATAAAAAAAATGAGTCGGTTAAAGTAGAATTGTATTATAGATCTCGACACGCCGCACCACCCCACCCCCCCCTCCCCCACCCACCCTCACCACACACACACACACACACACACACACACACTTCCCCGCTCCAGCAAAAATATCAGACATAAATCGAGTGAATATTGTCTTGTTGTAGTTATATCAATACTAATAAAGACTAAACAATACCGTTCAGTTAATCAAAATAGAAAACAGTCTTGTAAAGATTTTTTTCTATATAGAAAATATTGCTTTCGTGAAAATATATAAGCACCTTTGAATATTTTGTTTTGTCTACGGGAATGAAATTCACAATTTCATTGTTCTTTCAGGTGTTGATATAATAGCCGTCCCATACACATGATCCAGGTGGTTGGCCGCATCATGGCTAATTTAAATACAATCGTTGTTGTAAGTATACCTATTAAAATTTGGTCATTTCATGACATCTTCGAAACAACGCCCACGCGATACATTTTCACAAACACTCACGAATTATACTGTTATATATCATCAGAACTTGTATTTTAGTGATAAATAAAAAATACCTTAGTTTTGAAAATCGGTTCAGAAATAAATATTTTACAGCCCAAATGAGCTTTTGATGGTGTAAAAGTACGATGTAAATTACTTGTTGGCGGGACAGAAAATTAAGAAAGTTCATTTAATTTCAGTTAGCCTTCATATATTGCTATAAAACGTTCAGGTTGTCTTAATTTACGAATATCACACAACTTAAAACTATTTGCGGATAAAGTATTTTTCAAATTGTTCATCCCGCAGAATTTTGCATTAAAAATACCCAATCAAAAACAGCTTTCGCCCATGACATTTTTATTTCTCAACCGATTTTAAAAAGTATGGTTTTTATTTACTACTTAAAATGTCTGTTTCACTGATATACAACTTATGTAATACGAATTGTTGTATTTTGTTTGAAAAGTCAAAAAAAAATTTGGCTGAAACAAGCGCCCTAAACAATAATAGTAAATGGCTTAACATATATTGAGTGTGTAATAAAAAATTGACTTGGCACCCTTATTTAATTAAGAGGCTATTAACCAAAATCGGTTCATAACAAAATAGTTTATCTGACAATTTGCCTCATTATTTTCTGTAAGTTTAGAACATTATATATTTTCTATTTCCATTTCAGATAAGCTTAATTGTCGCATACAGCGCAAGTTTCAGTAACACATTCCTGCTAAATGATGATCAATGTTTGGCTCCTCCGCCGTGCACCTGCTCGGGCAGAACCATCAACTGTGACAGCAAAAATCTGACATCATTACCGGAATTCATTGCTACTACGGGCAACCATTTGTATGCTATAGACTTAGATTTAAGTAGCAATGATTTCACAAGTATCCCCGCGAATGCATTCTCTAATGTTAGCAGTGCAAATGCAACAGTCATAAGGCTTAGACTTTTTTCAAATAAAATCAATTTCATTGAAACGAATGCCTTCACAGGCATTGAAAATGCTACTAATAGTGTGGAGTTACAAAACAACAATCTGTCAAGCGTCCCTGCCGCACTTGGAGAACTTCCTTTTCTACAAGCGCTGAACCTAGAAGACAACCCTATCCAAGTATTAGATTCGTTCACTATGTCAAGCATTGGCCATTCTTTGACAAGATTTAGTATAAGTTTAGCTCAGTGTTCATCTTGGCCAACAGAATTGCATTTCTTACGAAAGTTGAGTACGCTAACTCTTGATGAAATCCCATATCCCCGACTCAATATAAACGCATTCCATGGTTTAGAAACAACATTAACAAGTTTAACTATAACGAGTTCTAAATTAGAAAGAATCCCATACGCTGTATGTCATCTGGTAAATTTGGAATATTTAAATTTTAGTTCAAACCAAAACTCACAGTCTCCGATATTTGAACCTTGTCATATGACGTCCGTGACATCACTAACATTGAACAGAAACAATATAAATGAATTTCCAGACCTTTTTAACGAATTCCCATCACTAACTATGCTAAGCTTACAAAGCAATGGAATACGTCTTATTGATATTGCCATGATTCCCGACCATTATAACCTGAACAGTCTAATTTTAAATTTTAATCAGTTCATCAGAATACCATTTGCTGTAAACAAACTAAACTCTCTACAAACCTTACACTTCTATGGAAATAACATACTTACTGTGGAAGACAACGATCTTGTGAGTTTGAACGCGCTCACTTCTCTGGATCTGGGTTCCAATCCTCTCGAGTATATATCACCAAATGCATTTATGAACAATACTCAATTAAGTTATATACGTCTTGAATCCACACAGCTCATGTATATACCGCGGGCTGTAGTGGCACTCCCAAATTTAGAAACGTTAATTTTGAAAGACGGCAAACCCATCGAGTGTACTTGCACCATGGCATATCTCAAACCATGGAATGTCACCTCAGTCAATATTGATGGCACGTGTGAGTCAAGTACAGAATCTCTGAAGGACTTCGTATTGACGTCCATTCCTCAATGTCCATAGGTATATATTACATATTGGTGAGAATATCCATAGTTATATATAACATATTGGTGATAATGTACTAAGAAGGATTATGTCGATATCTAAGCCAGTGTATACATGCCGTTAAATGCATTAAATAATACTGAAAGGGACACACGGCAATCTTGGTTTTGTTAAACTCGCGTCGTCCCGTTAGTTTTCTAGACGAAAACTATTGTGTATATAGTATATTAGTATAATTAAAGCAGGGTCCCAATAATCAGTACATGAAAATAAATGCAGACAATTCTCAAGTTGTTACGTCTGTGTGATCAAGATCGATTCAGGACGTTTCGGCACCAAACCATTTCGACACCTAGACGAATCAGCACTTAGACGTTTCGGCATCAAACCATTTCGGCCTCTATTTTAATTTTTACCCTAGACGTTTCGGCACCCATTTATATTTGAGTATTATAATGAAGTAAAGAAGTAAAGAAATTAACTTTTTTCTATAAGATCACTTGTAAATCATTTAAAATGCAAAGTTGATTGCCTTAACAGCAACTCCGAAGCGGTTTTGAGCCTGAATACAACTAAAACATGAACATAAATAGGGCCCATATAATAATCACTTGTAAAATTTAGGCAAATATTATTTTTATATTATATTGTAGCATGGTCACTCAAATTCTCTTTGCTCAGGTGTAAATCGTTTAATTGAAAATACTTGAATATGTTCCCTTCACTAGCGGATCCAGGGAGGGGAGCACCCGGCGCGCCCCCCCCCCCCCCCCCCCTAAAAATTCCGGATCATACATGTATGTCCATTTTACTGTAGATAAAATATCAAATACGCCCTCAGTATAAAAATATTTCTCGCTCGCTTCGCTCGCTCGACGCATCATGGCTAATGAGTGGTTTAATTAACCCATTGTCAAATCCGTTTATTTGAAAACGGACTTTTTTATTCATACTTGTATGTCCATATTACTGTAGATAATATATCAAACAATTTCGATGCACACCCTCAGTATAAAAAAAATTCTCGCTCGCTCGACGCATAATGGCTAATGAGTGGTTTAATTAACACATTGTTAAATCCTTTTATTTGAAAACGGACTTTATAATTCATACATGTATGTCCATGTTACTGTAGATAATATATCAAACAATTTCGATGCACACCCTCAGTATAAAAAAAATTCTCGCTCGCTCGACGCATAATGGCTAATGAGTGGTTTAATTAACACATTGTTAAATCCTTTTATTTGAAAACGGACTTTATAATTCATACATGTATGTCCATGTTACTGTAGATAATATATCAAACAATTTCGATGGACGCCCTCAGTATAAAAAAATTCTCGCTCGCTCGACGCATAATGGCAAATGAGTGGTTTAATTAACACATTGTTAAATCCTTTTATTTGAAAACGGACTTTTTATTCATACATTTATGTCCATGTTACTGTAGATAAAATATCAAACAATTTCGATGCACGCCCTCAGTATAAACAAATTTCTCGCTCGCTCGACGCATAATGGCTAATGAGTGGTTTAATTAACACATTGTTAAATCCGTTTATTTGAAAACGGTCTTGTTTTATTCATACATGTATGTCCATGTTATTGTAGATAAAATATCAAACAAAAAATTTCGTTGCACGCCCTCAGTATAAAAAAAATTCTCCCTCGCTTCGCTCGCTTGACGCATAATGGCTAATGAGTGGTTTAATTAACACATTGTTAAATTCTTTTATTTGAAAACGGACTTTTGTTATTCATACGTGTATGTCCATGTTACTGTAGATAAAACATCAAACCCAAAACCAAAATTATGGGTTTTAGGAAAAGGGGCCAATTAAGACAAAATGAGTCATGGACATATAATGACAACTTCTTAGAAATAGTTAACGATTTTAATTATCTGGGAGTTATTTTTAATTATACCGGAACATTTGTTTTAAATCAAGTAAGTTTAGCAGGGAAGGGTTTAAAGGCTTTACATATATTAATTGCTAATACTAAGAAGTTTAATTTTAAACCGAAGACAATGTGTCAATTATTCGACTCCTTTGTTGGATCCATTCTGAATTATGGTTGCGAAGCCTGGGGATTTTCTAAGTCGAAAGAAATTGAAAGGATTCACTTAAAATTTTGTAAATATATTTTAAATGTTAAGACTTCTACTAGCAATGCGGGTATTTACGGGGAACTTGGGCGGTATCCATTGTATATATTGCGCTATGTTAGAATCGTTAAATATTGGTGCAAAACAGTTAACTCTGACAATATTATAATTTCTAGTATTTACAATAATTCCGTCAATAACATAGAAAATTGGCGTAATAGTTGGGCTGGGAATATTAAAAAGCTTCTAAACGAGTATGGTTTAGGCTATGTTTGGAATAATCCAAATAGTGTTCCTTTGAAAACATTTCATACTGTTTTTAAACAGCGTTTAGTCGATTGTTTTGTTCAAAAGTGGAACAGCGATGTTGTAAATAATAGAGTTTTGTCAATGTATTTACATTTTAAAGGCAATTTTGAATATGAACTATATCTCGATATTTTGCCATATAAGTTGCGAATTGTCTTATCAAAACTAAGACTATCGTCGCATTCACTGCGAATTGAAACTGGGCGCTACGCACAGAACAGATTAGAAAGAAACCAACGTTATTGTACCATTTGTAATTCTAATGACATTGAAGATGAATACCATTTTGTTTTGATTTGTCCTGTATATGTTAATATCAGAAGAAAGTACATTAAAAAGTACTATTATAAACGTCCAAGTGTTTTAAAATTCATAGAGCTAATGAAAACAAGTAATAAGAAAGAGTTGTTTAATTTATCTTGGTTTATAAAAGAAGCATTTGATTCTCGTAATGATTTTTTGTTTTATCAAAACTAGGTTTATCCTCGAATGAAAAACTATTATCAATTAATTATTTATGTTACTACTTTTGTGATAATGAGAACAAAATTGTTGTTTTTTTGTTTTTTTAAATTTAATATTTAATTTAATTTGCGTAAGTTAAAGTTCAGTGTCATTTCCACATTTTTATTCAATTATTTAATATTTAAAATTATTCAATAATACAATTTATTTGAAACTAGTGTGCAAAATTATGTTTTTGTTGTTTGTTTGTTTTGTTTATTCTGTGACATATAAATGTTTGCATATTGTATATGATGATAAACTTGTATAGTTTAAATCAATAAAAAATATCTGTCTGTCTGTCTGTCTGTCTGTCTGTCTGTCATCAAACAATTTAGATGGACGCCCTCAGTATAATTTATTTTCTCGTTCGCTTCGCTCGCTCGACGCCTAATGGCTAATAAGTGGTTTAATTAACACATTGTTAAATCCTTTTATTTGAAAACGGACTTTTTTACCCTATGAATGCACTACCGCAAACGTTTTATGAGGCTAGAGACGGACCCGAAAATTTACCAAAATATTACGCCCCCCCCCCCCCACCCCCCCCCCCCCCCCCCCCCCTAAGTTGAACTCCTGGATCCGCCCCTGCCCTTTAACATGTATAATAATGTATACATAAGACCAAATAAAAACGTATCTGTATTCATACAGTATGTTTTAATTCTTCACTGTACCTTCCTGTCATCTCCATATCGACGACTACAGGTATGTGACTTGAACAAAGCCTCCACAAACTAACCCATTATATAAAATCGTCCACATATAACGCATGCGTTATACTTTTCTTGTTCTTCATAACTTGCATGTGTTCAATCATAAATATTAATTCTTATACACCAGCACTATATAGCCTAGTTTAAAATATCTCGTTATATTGAACGATATATCACTGTAATTTTTGAAACGTTAGGAGAATAAGCATTGCGCATAGCGCATTCCGCATTATAACGTATGCAACGTTAGGAGAGCAAGCAAAGCAATGCGAAAGATTTCAGATGTGTGCGTTATTTTCACATTTTAGGGGTATAAGAATAGAAATAGAACATCGTTTACGGTGAATTATCTATAATATATCACGGTTTGTCGTTCAGTTGTAAACAATAATTTCACTCGCCCTTCGGGCTCGTGAAATTATTGTTTACAATTGAACTCCAAACCGTGATATATTAAACGATAATTCACAGCAAACGATGTTCTATTTCTTAATTATACGAATATTATAACGCAAAATTGTTTTATCACATTACTGACTGTTGATAATATTGCACCAAAAATATATTTAAACCTATGTCATAATCAGAAGAAAAAATAAAGCAGTTTTTTAAAGTCAACATTATACTGAATTAATACATCGACACGCAAATGTTAATGCTTTGAAAAACTTCGAGATTGCCATGTGTCTCTTTTAAAACAATTTGTTTTCTACGTTTTGAGATAACATATATTTTAAATGATTAATTAAACCCAGATTTAAATCAGCATCAACAAAACATATTTATTTTGATAACTTCTATACAAACGATTAAATTAAATATTAACAATGCAAATATAATAGTTAAAGAAAAATGCTTTAATGTTCAACGTAAAAATTGACAAGGTTCTGAGTGTTTACGGATATTCATTTTTAATTGTTTAATTTGTGTTTGTCATCTTGGCAAATGGATTTTCATATATTTCATCTTAAAGAGCTGAAGAGCACTGGAAATACAAGAGACTTTTGGACCAAAATAGGTAAATTAGGGTTAGCAAATGACAGAAAAGGTAGTATTCCTTGGGAAATAAAATGTGAAAATGGCCAAATTGAAAACGATAAACAAAGTGTATTGAGTAAATGGAAAATAGACTTTTAACAACACCTACGGGTTTTGATGATAAATATTACTAAGCATCCAGATGTCCCTGTTTTCCCTGAATCTGATTGTACTTTTTTAAATATTGCAATAACTAGAGAGGAGGTAAGACAACTCGACATTGAGATACGACATCGCGACATAACTATCATATCGCAATGTCGCGATATCATATCGCAATGTCGCGTTGTCGTATTGCAATGTCGAGTTGTCGTATGTCAAAGTGTCGTATCGCAATGTCGCGTTGTCGTATCTCGATGTTGAGTTGTCGTATCGCAATGTTGCATTGTCATATTGCAATGTCGCGATGTCGCATTGTCGGGTGTCGCATTGTTGCCCACGACAATGCGACATTGTATCTGGCCCAAATCGGACACCATTTGAAACTGCATATGGCTGCAGCATTTTAACCTACTGTGTCCGGCTAGGTTCTGTTCTGTCTGTTTACTATTTACTTATACTCAATTTCAATTCTTCTTTCCACCAATAAATTTCTAATTCATTTTTTTAGTAAATACTACAGTAAAGTTTCTTTTCAATGTGTGGGACAGACATAGGGAAGATAAATCAACGGGTAGTGCCTCTTGTTAAGTTATTTGTCCAGCAGAAGACGTTTTCTAGGTTACGCCACTGAACTTGGGCAAGTTGAAAACCAGCTGCATCAGACTAGATACATCAGGGTTATAGCCTTTGATTTTTAAAAAAACTGTTTTCCGGTAGGTGTTAGACTATCCAAGCCAGTAGAGTGATACAGGCCCTCTTGTGCATCTTGTTTACCGGAAACTACTTAATACACGCCACTCTGTAAATTACATAATTTTAGACATGGAGGTCATCAGTTTGGCCATAAAACACAAATCTGTCTATCCATCAGCAATTTCATAAAATAATAGTCTAGTCTAGATTTGAAACAGTTTAATGACAACTGATCACAATATATTTGGAATGGATTGACCCTCTAAGATTTTGGTAGGTCGTCCAATATCGCCAAGTTGGCTAAAACTATATAAAAGTTATGGAAATGTATGGAAATGTCCAGCAATCGTGCAAATATTCATTCAGTCTTTCCTATCAAACCATGCATTCTCAGTACTTTCAGTACTTTGATTTATCATAAGGCCAGTAATTATGTTAGTTTCAGTATGTGTGCAGATAACCTTGAGTACGTCAACGGGGATGTTAAAAAGATAAATACAAACAAGAACATATTACAACGCATGATACGCAGTCTCTTTTCTTTCAAAACAATCTAAAACAAGACAGGAATCAACTTTATCAAACAACTCTTTTATATTAGTAGCTAAATTGTGCACTTGTTCAGATAATGATTGTGTGATATGTTTTAATTTGTTGTATACATTTCATGATTGCAAACTAAGCAATAAACCTAGCATTGTCGAGTAACAGTTGTCATGTGTACAGTATAGGATGTAACACATTGTAGTAGCTCCCAAATATACGGAAGTAAAACTCTTTTAAAGCACGATCATCATCATTTGAGGGTCATTGAAACAAATAAATTTTAAAACAAATGGCCAAAATGAACTGTCACCTGATGATAATGTAACCTTATAAGCAATAAATGTGGTCATTACAGTTTCAGTTAAGTTTGTATATAGTTTTAGTTCAGCTTCATAAGCCAGTGTTAAATTGAATATTGTCAGTACAGTCATAATTCGTTCCCTACATATATTTCTACATTTGCTCTCATGAACAAACTCAATACGTAATAACTGAAAACGGGACCCTTTGGAATCAACAAGCACATCATAGACACTACGATACTAGTAGCAGACTCCGTTGTTATTGACTGTTCATGAGAGGAAATGTAAGAAGTATCACCTCTCACGACGTTAGCACGAGCTGAAGCGGTGTTTTACTCCAAAGCGACCTATATTGGGCCCGATGATACCTATATTGCGCCCGATGATACTCAAACAGTAAAAATGGCACTTTTGATTCGTAGCATGGGAAGACCTCTCAGTTTGTTAGATTATGGCGGCTATTTCTTTATTTACACAGTATCGTTTTACTGGGATGATAATAAGGTAAAGCAGGGCATCGATTTATACCTGGTCCGTGTCCGTATCTGCGTCAGTGCAACCGTGTCCGTCAAGAATATGTGTGATTCGTAGTGGATGCGAACGTGGACAGTGACTCGGAACTTCCCAACATCGATTTGTCACTGACACGGATACGGACGGGGATACGGACACGGACCACGGATTACGGATCACGGATCACGTACAAATGGCTGCCCGTCTTATAAGGGTGAGGTCTGGCATGGTACTAGTTTCTAACTAAATGCTTTTCCCTAAACGAGAAAACAATGGGCGAAATAAACAAAATGAAATTTAGTTGGGAACAGACGTTATGAAGACTGCGTATCACAAGTAACAGTCAAGCGACTAAATTAAAAAACAGACAACATATCCTAAGGATGATTAAACAACAATACTCAGAGCCGTTAAAAGCTGAAGTAGTGGAAGCACCTATTCCATGTATTCGGATCAAAAGATTGAAATGAATAACAGTTCTGATTGCAAGCACGGGGAGACGTTTTACCGCCGTTACGGCCGTAAAACGTCTCCACGTGCAGTCAGAACTACACAGGCCACGCTATTGTGATAAAGAAAAAGAGTATGAAAGGAGAGATTTGGCAATCGCCGCACACGATAAATATAAAAAATATTGCAGTCTCGGTTTGATGAGACTGATCATGAACGGTAGTGAAAGATGCTAGCTACAGCTCTGCCCTCTAGCCCCGGGTTAAGCAGAACTCAATATTTAAAATGTCAATAGTACGAAAACTTGAGCCATTCTGAAGATGGAATGCATATGACTGTGAACATGGAACCTTCAATGTGGTATAATTAAAATATCAAATTAAAAAGCGGATAGCATATCCTAAGGGTGACGAAAGAATACTTTAAAATAAAGTGAATCAAATTTGTCAGGAAATAACAAGAGATATAATATGCATTGTTATCGCAGAGTTGTAGCAATACAACGTAGTTACATGCTCCGTATAATCCATGGCCGCGTAACATGTTGATTACTTGCAATCTAAATGCCATTAATACATAAAACAAAGTTGTTACAAGCAAACTATCTGTAAACACTTCTGGAATAACATGTTATAAACCTCTTAGGATCGGTTGCTCACAGGGATACCTGATACTGTTTCTGATTTTTAAGTGTAAGAGTCCATTAAAATAATTAATCGTTGCCGGTCAAGTGCTTTGACAATATTTGACTGTTTACAGTGCTGGTTGCTGTAGCAGACGTCAATACTATAATAGCAGAAACTTGAAACTGTACTTAATTCACACACACAATATTCCCTATTCTTGCAGTTAAGCACGACTTGTTTTATAGTCTTACTAAATAGTGCCACGTGGAGCTTGGTGTTGACAAACAACAAAGTCAACCGTGTTCATTCTCCACGTTCTAACATTGTTTTTTCATAAAAATATTTGAAAGCCGTAAAGTTTTCTTGTATTGAGAAAACACAGCATTAGGCACAGAGAAAAGGGCATGATAAACAAGCTTGTTACAACGACAGGCTTGCTGGTCAAGTGCTAAACGATATAGTGATTTTAATATGTAGAATAAATTCTTTACAAACTGGGAGAGAAACGTTTAAATTTAAAAAAGAAAGAACAGTTAACATATATGTATTTAATAATTTAATATTTTAACAAAAATAAGTAATACAAAAGCACCTCCTTACCTACATCACCGCAAGTATAATAAGCTATTCATTGGAAAGATAATTGTGGAAACAGCCGCAGACGAAACTATTTTTAGTTATAAATTCATTACAAATACTCAGTAGCGCTGCACTGCAATAAAGCATGGATACATTCTAAAGTGTCTTTTATATACCTCATTTACTATTTCCTTATTTGAGCTTGATGGCGTCATGCGGTCAATATTTTTGTATAAATACCTGTATGACGTGAGGAAAATGATCTAATTGCGATTTCATCAGTCAAATTGTCTGATGAGATTGGCGAAAATCGCCATAGCTAATTAATATTACATGTACGATTAATGTTCGATTTTTATAGTGCTTTATTCCATATCATTTTCATTATGTAATTACCGGAAAATAATATGTGTTAAATCATATTACAATGTTTCATGCAATATTACATGACTATTATTTTACCATAAAATACATTCACATTCTTGTGAGTAAGCAGTCACATTGTATATATCGACACATATACAACAAGTTGTTCGTTACTTACTTCCCTGAATAAGCAATGCGCATAAATGATCTAATTGCGAATATATTGGAGATTTATGCAAACCGTCTATTCTCCGTACGTACGACCAGCCCCCTAGTTGGATAACCAATTACTCGCTTCCGTGTTTATACCAACACGAAAACCATTGGCTTATGACAGCAGCGGGGGCGGCCCCCATCATTGCTGTGCACTACCGAATGTTATTCGTAACATATTTACTCAGGCTCTGGGTTTTTACAACCGCTAGTTCGGAGTGGCACATTCCCCCAACCAACCACCCTACAAAAAACAAATAAATAAATAATAAAAACAGAAACAAAAAATGCACACTATACCATAGCATTCGTTTTGACTTTGTTCTACTTCTCAAGTTGTGAAAATAGGCGAAATTAATATTACATGTACGATTAATGTTTTTAATAGCAAAACAGTTATTTCCAATTAACGACAAATCATGTAACAACTTAGATTACGTAATATTGCCTAATAATACTTAGTACATGATTTTTATAGTTCTTTATTCCGTATCATTTTCATTATGTATTTACCGGAAAATAATATGTGTTACATCATATAACAATGCTTCATGCAATATTACATGACTATTATTGTACCATAAAATACATTCACATTCTTGTGATTAAACATTACTTACTTCCCTGAATAAACAATGCGCATAAACGTATAAAGGGAATATGGAAATATTTGGAAGTTTTTATTTCCAAAATTAGGCCAGACTGGCCCAAGAGGCAACATATATACTATACAAACATAGAGTCACATGACAGATGATCAATACATACATTCATCAAAATACAAATAATGAAATTCCACAAGGATTTGTGCCTATTAAAACTTATTATTTTAATCAATTTTAAATAATATTCCTGGGAGAATAGTACATACAGTAAATTAGTTTATCTTAGCAAACTTCAGCATTTTTGTTTGTGCATATCCATAATTAAGAGGTGGTTTTTTTAGATTTGCTTGTGAGAAGGATAATATAGTTTAATTATTATATAATAATGCATAACGTAATGTATATGGTTTTGGTATAAACAATCCAAAATTAAAGACTTCCCTTTTGTTTTCACTTTTTAACAGCATTATAAATTTGAACATGCTTGGCCGTTGGAAATAAAAGCTTGACACGTATTTCTTACGTAAATCATTATACAATGGATAACATAAAACAAAATGGAACTCGTCTTCGAGTATGTTACAATGTCAACACCGTCTCTCGTCTATATGAACTCTATTTCTGGACCATCTGCCCATTTCCACTTCTAATCTATGCGACGATACACGAAGTTTTGAAATGGATTGACGTATGTATTTACTCTTAACAATATTTAAGTAAGGATTTGAAATATGTCGGTAAAACAACGCTCTGAATGAATCAATTAATCTTGTATTCCATTCTTGTATAAAAACATCTTTCAAACGTTGTTTAAAAATTGTTAAGAATGCATTGATTTACCCACGCTTTGATGAAACCAAATATGGTAGAATTCAGCTGGCCCAGTTTTGTGTGCCTGCATTTACACCAACATCACTTAACATATCTTCATACATTAATAGTATATAGTTCACATCTTCTGATTGTAAAATTTTAAACCAATATTTAATAATTGAGAACAAACGTCTACTTTGTAAGGTACTTCTACCTAACTCACCATAAATAAAATCGTTTTGTGTCGATTTCTTAACACCCATCAACTTTTTACAAAACTGTGTGTGAACACGTTCAATACTGTTGGCTTGGGCAAATCCCCATACTTCACAGCCATATGACAGAATAGGATATCTAAGTTTATCAAATAGGTCTAATACATGTTTTGGAATTTAAAAACAACAACAAATCAACTCACTAGTTTCAAATTTGTTACAATTTCTAGAAATCAACCTTGTACATTAACTATTGTTACTGTCAAAAACACCTTCTCCCCGTCTGCCTATTCGAGAGCATGCCCCTGTGTGCCCCGCGCTTCGTTAGCTTTCAGTTAATCGGTCACACGAATCTTGCCTTGCACGTGAAAAAGGTACCGATCTGTCCATCGTAATACTACAACTACGACTACGTATATAAGAGCGTGACGGTCGTGAAGACTGTGAACTGTTATGCGCATTGTCGATAGTTTGACGAACAGGATGTTAACGGGAGCACGTGAGACATAAATTGACTGCTGTGTAAAAGGTATGTTGTCTATGTTACCGGTTGGGTTTACCCGTTAGGTTATCCTTATAATGTTTTCATGATAACTTTTGGGTGGTGGGGTAGGTTCTCGTCGGGTCAACAACAACATAGTAAGAGGCTGTAAATAAATATATACAATATTTATTTCATCTAAGATCAAACTCCGATGTCTCAAACATCGAATCATGGCTTAGACTCATCAATAACAATATACATAAAAACAATATGAAAACAAACATGGCGGACAACAATAGAAATATCGCCGACGGATCCTCAGACAAAGGTTTTACTTTTAAACATCAATAAAAGCACAAAATGCAAATATGTTTCTTTATAAAAACATACATAGACCTTAAACAAGATATGAATAATAAGATGTAATAATAAGTTACCTGTATTTATTTATTATTCATTTTATTTCCTCCATTACAGAGATTACATAATATAATATTATGACGGTGCAAACAATGCATATTAAAGTAGGTGATGTATGAAATATTTGAAAAAAAAGTGAAAAACATAAAACATGAACAATATGTACATACATATATAAAAGATATCCAAAATATGTCTAATAAACATTCCTCTCTTGTTAGAACCTTTATTCACGAAACGAAATATAGAACGAAACGAAAGTATACAATATTTATTTCATGTAAGATCAAACTCCGATGTCTCAAACATCGAATCATGGCTTAGACTGATTCGAAGTTCGATACATCTATTGGTCAACGCTTACAAGTGATTAGCATATCAAAGGGATAGTGAATGTATTACATGCACGTGCACATGTATATTATGATTTGTCAATAGTGTCTTACCTTATACGTTAAAGCTACACGATCTAACTACTAGGCTTATTATTACAATTATTCATGTCCTTACGGATTATTACATTAATATAAGGTCTATGGGGGAATATATATAGTTTATTTCTTTATTTAAGCCAAATATGGCCCATGAACATGTTTAAATAATATACATATCTATACATAATTTTCACTGGTGAGATGAGCAAGAGCATAATGTATTTATATAGCAAGTTATTGTATGTAACAAACTACATGAATATAAGTAATTCTCTTTTTCCATTACATGCAATAACTCATTTATTTACTTAGTTCTCTTATCCATTCAGCCTTACATTCGTATATTATTTATAAGTCATGGCATGTTTTAATGAGTAAACAATAACATTCATATGCAGTATGATCTAGCAAGTTTAAGTAAATAAGTAACCTATCCCTTTGGGAGAGATCTTTCTATAAAGCAGGTAGTTATACATAAAACATGTATTTATACATATCGAGCTTGTAAAATTAAGTTCAAAAAAGTTCATATAAGAGACAACACATCTTAATTTGTATAACCATACACATTAATATGTTATCCTATGACATCTATATGTGTTGTGCTTTTTGTATTCCTTGAAGGACAACTGAGCAAGGAAATGTTTCCCGTTACACGCCGGAGTTAATAGCAGAAGCGGAATTCTTGACGGCGTCAAGACACTCATTTTGAACACTTGTAACATCTTGCATGTTGTCATTTTGCTGACTGTGGAATATCTTCACATGCGTGTCATCAGCAATAGCCCCTAGCATGAAAATGAGTGCCAGTGACAGCTTGAGAATACGAAATAAGAGCTGAAGTATGCGCGTTCCTTGGGTATATCGGGACAGGAGCTATATCACGGGGGTCTGAGCTGGTTGCTATATTGTTGAAAACACTTCTGCCTGGTTTGACCTATAGCTAGTCAAACGTTAAGCACCGCTTCAAGTGCACTATCTCGTTCCACCGCGGAAATTTATCGGCTTCAACCCGTCCATTGATTATAAGTCTTGGCTGGAAAAACAATAAAAGCTCTAGTGTTCATTCGTTTGGTGGCCTTCTTGTATCTCGATACTGTGCAGGCAGTAGTTAAAAAAGAAACCGTCTGCAGTAAATGTACATTTAAACGTTTTGGGATAGTCAAATGACCTAAACTCATTTCATTGTCATTTTCTGGGCTAACTTGTGTGTTAACTATACACTTTCTGTACTGAATGTCTATCTGGCAAACACACCATCGTGTAGCAGTGGTGATATTCACCTACTTGCAAAATATATTATGTTTATGCTCTGGTGGTTGATGCACTATACAAAGGGCTCTGAAAAACTTGAAAAAGTCTGAAAGATTTATCAAAATGCCATGACAAAAATAAAGGAGGTATGACCTATTGAAAATTTGCAAAGAAACACAAATGGAGGCGGCCATCTTTGAACGATGACGTCATCGCGCCTTTTTATCATAATTTATATTTCATACTGATGAAACATCTTTCAAAGCAAAGAAAAATCACTCGAAGTGAAAAAAAAGACTCTTCATATATTTTACATCTGTATATTAATTTTTAATCAATTTGGAGTGATTTTTGTTTGTTTTATAATACATTTTGACAATATGCCATATATAGTAAAAAGGCGCGATGACGTCATCGTTCCAAGATGGCCGCCCCCATTTATGTTCTTTGCCAATTAAAAAACGATGACATAATGCCTGTTTATTCACTGGCTGGTCCATAATGCTTTTCAACTCATTTCAAATGTGGTCCATGATAACTTAAAATATTAAGATCTAACATTTTTGCAGATTTAGTTCTGTGAAAGCTACATTTCCTGTTCGACTTGTATACCTACATTTTTAAATTTAAATGAAATATATACTACTAAAAAAATGGCTATGTACTCACCTAAGATTATGTCAATAATATTCTCATTGTATTGTTTATTTCACGCTTGATTAGTGATACGGTCGAACGGCAAAATACCGAGTTTAAACGTCTGCCCAGATTACTTGAACACATGTGCTTTCTCAGAAATAAATCTATCTATCTATTGATACTGCAACACCACCTTTCGAAGATTATGTGCAGGTTTCCTGGGTAGAAGCAGTACTAAGCAATGTAGATTAATTTGCTCGAGGATCAAATCCACGACCTTTAGATCTGAAGTTCGGCGCTATACCACTGAACCACGCAATCCACTATAAATTATAACACTTATACAACTGAGCACATAGGATTTTGTTAGTGCAGTTTTTGATATTCCTAATTCTAAAATATGCCATCTAAAATTATTTTGACATCGTTTTACTAGCATTATCACTCTAAATTCGTTTGCAAAAGAACATTTCGAATTATTTCATGTCAACGTTGAATTAGAATTACTTGTATTTCTCACGATATTAAGTTAAAACTGGAGGTAATTTAGGATTATCCATGTTTCATTTTGTTATAGACGGAACATCTGCAGTAAATGGATCAAACCGGCTATATTTATTTCAGACTCAGAAAGCTGCTATGGGCGTTTGACTGTGTATCAACGTCATTTTACTGTTTATAAAACAACTGTATTTTAGTAAGAATACCGGGACGCAGTCAAATTGGTATATAGGCATTTTATGGGTCTACTACTACTTGAATTACGTATCCATTTTGGGGATACAGTATACAAATTATGATCTGCGCATGCGCGTAGAACTGGTTGTAACTGTGTTTTACTACAAGAATTAGGATGTAAATTTCAGGGGTACAGTCTATAAATCTGTCCTCAGTATACGAATACAGCTGGTTCCAAATCGGTATCGTCACTGATTAATGATTGATGTTAAACTTAATTATTAAAGGGACAAAAGGCAATCTTGATTTTTATAAGCCCGCGGCGCCCCGTTAGTTTTTCTACATAACTTGTATTTGTTCAATTATTAATATTAATTATAAGAATAATATAAAGGAAATTGTGTTTGAATATTACTGTTTGTGTGTACAGCTATAATATGTATCTCTTTTTGGTGCTGTCTGGTTTTAAAATAAGCAACATCTCTTCAGTCATTAAACAGAGTTGATGAAGCTTAAACTGAAGCATCTTCTAAAGAGTTCGAATAGGTCTGCTCCACTGCTACTTATTCTCGTGAACTACTGATCAGATTTCAATAATAAAAAACACCTAACATTAAACCCTTTCTTCTAATGTAATTTTACATTGCTAAAACCTGAGATTACCTTCACAGACGCTAATCTTTTACGTTGGAAATGGAACACAACACATTCTATACACCCGTTTATGTAACAATTGCACTCTATACAATGTGCGAATACGTAACCTGTAGTTTAGTATAACTAGACACAGTTTTGTTGTGACCACCGGTGAATCGTATACGTATGAGCAGACGAAATGTACACAAAGAGAGTTTTGGATAGAAAAGTAGCCTCAAATCGTAAGTATTTTAGTTATAGCTAATGGAATCTGTTTTAGTTTCGTCCTATGCATTTGGTCAGTAATGTTAGTTGTTAGTAATTAACTACATACCCATACATCACTCTGTGTACACGGTATTTTGACAAATTTTGAAATATATTCTTAATATCTCTTTCCGATCATCCACAATGTGAAATGTTGTATTTCAATGTGTGTTTAGGTACTGTAAGCAAGTAAGCTACACAATAATTTAATTTCATGCCAGTTAAATCTATTTAAAATATTTAGATAAAATCACGATGTGACAAGTGTTATATTTTTAATGCAGTTTCTTGTAGTACTTTTACATATATGCGACAGTTTAATCGTGAAAAAACTACAACATTACAAGTAGCCGTGCATACCAAAACGCTTATATTTCATTAATATTCATTACAATTTTGGATTTAGAAACATACAGTTGAAAACGTTTTATTGTATTAAATAAGAATTCATTCTCATTTCAGCTAAATGCACCAGTACCGCTGCTACTATTGCGACTTCACTGATGATTCGTGTCTAGACATCAATCACACATGTGTTTTCCATGGAACAAAATCAGTGAGTATAAAGAAAAGAGAACTGAAGTATTTAATGCGAAATATATTAGTAGATCTGTACATATCCAAGTAATACCATCTGTACATTATTCCAGTGGGAAAAGCATTGTGACATTGCCTGGCACCCGGACCATTATGTTTTAACACGGGTACTATTTCTGTAAAGTTTCAAAATTGTAGGTCTAACAGTTACAAGTTACAGTGGTGAATATTTTTCTCAGGATTCGGTCACTGCCAGGTCAATGTGACCTTGATGTCCTACTTAACTCAAAAGCAATACGCTTCCTTCTCTCACCAATGGCAATGTGCCTACAAAGTTTCATGAGTGTAGGTATTATAATCCTGGAGTTAAGACTTGGAATATAGTGGTGACCTTGACCTTTGAACTAGTGACCCCAAAAGCAAGAAGGTTCATTCTCTGGCCAACGGCAATGTATGTAATTTTATGAAGTCATCACGCGGAATGCGTATTGCCACATGAGGTCATAAAGACCTTGACCATTAACCTTTTGACGTCAAAAACAATAAGGTTCTTCCTTTCCCCAAGGGAGATGTACCTATGATGTTTCATGAGAGGAAGAGTTATTTAGCGGAATGCATATATCCATATAAGGTAATTGCGACCTTGACCTTTGACCCATAACCCCACAACAATAGGGTTCCTCTCAACTAGGACAATATATTATGAAGTTTCATGAGTGTGGATGTTATGGTTTCGAAGTTATTGTCTGGAATGTTTATATTCCACGGGAATTTCCGCTATATATTGTACTAACAATATGCTACTGTTAATCGAATGGTACATGGCTACGTACGATCTTTCCTTTCGGAAAAAAGACTAAAACAACACGTTACACAGCAAATAGTAATAGTCCTGCAAAGTTTCATTATTGACAGAGTACACGTTTGGCGCAAACTTAGGACGCAACATTTTGCAAACTCTCTACGTTAAATACAGTACTCAGTGAACCGGCTCAATTTTTCAAAGAGGAACTTTAACATTTGTGAATTTCTTGTTGCAACGTGTACGGTGATTACAACTTTTACCAACATCACAGTTGTTTCCTTTCTCTAACTAACTGCAACTTTGTTTTTTACAAAATATCATGGGATTTCCTTGGAATATATATGGAATTATACAATATATAGCGGAAATTCCCTTGTCGCGTTTCTTTTTCCTTTCAGTATATAATGTCAAGCTTCGATTTTGGAATCATGAACATCTAAATCGGAATAAAGAAGATCTGATTGCGCATGGCCAATCAATCAAAAGAACATAATTCTACGTCAAGCAAACTCGTAACATTTCGTGTAATGAATATCTTCCATAGCAACATTATTTGCTCAAACCAGGTGTTTTTAAATAATTATCATTATTTCATATCAAGTGTTCAAGCTCCGTGACAAATGTTAAATTAAAGTTTCAAACATTCTCTGGTATTCGATATTGTGTAAAGTGTCATTACTTTTGGTATTACGATTTATGTCTAATAGAATGTCTATTATTTAGACTGTATTGATTAACTTTAGAATACATGCCAGAAGAACATTATTTCAAAACGTCCGTCCGTTATATAGTGATGGTACAATATACGTAAATACTTAAATAGCCTAAGTCGCTGTTAATTCATTATAACTGTTAGTGTGTGTAGTAAACAGACATCATTCCTTTATAGATTGTCTGTCTAATTAGAACGGAATAATGTGTGGTTTTATAGGGACACACGGCAATCTTGAATTGTGTAGCAGGCATTAACATTAGCATTTACTGTTCATCAATTACTTAGGCGCCTGATGATGATGATTGAAAACAAAAGTCTAAAATAGGTCAAAGGTAAAAATGCAGTTAAAGTCATGTTTAAAATAGAAATAAACTTGATTATCTAGGAGACAAAAGTTAATACACTTGGGAAAATGTGCATATTGTACACAAACAAATGTATATCAGTTGTTTGCTGATTGAAATGAAAATAACCATGGCACGCGAAACAGTAGGAAAGATACATGCTTTATCAGAAATCATTCAGAGTTCTAAGTCTGCAACTGAGTAACATGTACATGTTACACTTTATATTATTTAACCGATTAAGATCGATATTCCTGATGCTAATTTAGTTTAACAGTCAGTTTGTTTTTCGAGACACACATTACAGTTAAATCATCCTCCAACCTTTACATACTGGATAATTTTCTGACATTTATTTATTTTGCCAATGTCTGATGCATCAACTCATGTGGTCGTGGAGAAATTATTGAGGGAAATACCCATTAAAGGTTTTTAGATGTGGTCGTTGTTTGGTCTTAAATACTTCCTCGTCTTTCATGTCGTTATTCTATCAATCCTGTAGCAAGGACAAGGCCCAGAAAGCGGCTAAACAGTTATGCTGCTAAGGCGATAATAGATATTGGGGGCCTTTATGTGCTACACCCAGACATTCAGGATGATGATATCTATCTTGAACAGGATGGTGTTCATTTATCAACTGTGGGGCACATCTTGTGTCTTAAACCAGTTATTATACCTAAACATTCTGGCTGATGATACCTGTCTTGAACAGGATGGTGTTCATTTATCAAATGTGAGGAACAACTTGCTTCTTAAAGCTGTACAGTCCCTATTTCAACTGGTAATAACTCATGAATATGAATGAGTCACGTGTGAAGTAGTTTCAAGTCGACGAACACCCCAAAAGTCGGTATATAAGGAGAAATCGATACGTAAAATTTCACATTTTTATTTAGCCTCCGTACAGGTAACATCGACAAATATACGGCTCCAGAATATATGTGATAAAAAAATAGTTGCACGGACTGGATTTGAACCACAGCCTTGCACTTGTAATATTTGAAAGATGTACGCGGAACCTCTACACTACTGCTATTTATTGATATGTTGTAGCATTTTTAACACTAAATAGGCATTACGTAATAAGAAGAGCGCACACACAAACTCACCAAGCGCTAAATAACAAGTCGAGATATGGTTGATTTGAGGCGAAGTATTAGTTTCATATTGATAAGATACAGTATTACACCAGGCAATGTTAATTTACACGTGCGACAGTATGGACTGCATATTTATTGATCCATCTTTAGTTGTTTTCAAATACGTTAAGTTATTTTGCCTCAAAATATATGGTAGTTAGTATACTATTTTCTCAAGTACCGTTGTAGTTCAGTGGATAGAGCACAGGACTTGAAATCAGAAGGTCGTGTGTTCGAGCCCCGAAAGAAGCTAACTTTTTTTTCCTGTAAAAATTACTGTTACCTGTGTATAGGTATGATGTGCACTGGTCGATGTACATACAGTAAATGATTTCCTGCGCTAAATTTGCTCGCTTAAATACCCGATTTCGACATGTGCTGGTGAACATGAATTTACAAATAAAGACACGCCTACAAAGAAGAAATCGATTGATATCTGGACTGGATTTTAATGTTTCATTGAAAGTAGGCAGTGATGAGGAAATATATACTTTTTTGGCACCGTTTCTGTATTGGGCGTGGCATTCGGATATTTTGTTTTTGATACGCACTCTTCGCTTCTGCCAAAAAATGTTTCCCCTATTTTTGGCGGTGGATGCGAGCACTCTATGACTTGGAGTGTCCGGGCGCCCATCCATATGGCGGGCAGCGAAGGTGTGAAAGGAAGGACATATAAGTTTCAGTTTAATTTTATTCAGCTCCTGTATACCCAGAGACTGAATTGTAATCTAAACATAAATTATATACAAATTTACCGTCCGTACGAATTGATAAAAAAAATTTGAATTGATTGAATTCGGTGCACTTGTAATTATGCTTGAATATCAACCGTGCTTTCAACACTTGCTTAAATGCTTATCAGAAAAGTTGCTTTCATAATGAACATTTAATTTGGTGCACATGTAGTGATGTCCTTAATATTGTAATATTCAATCTGCTTTATTGCTTAATGCTTTCTGCTGTAAGGGCCATAATGGTCCTTTGTGCTTACCGGCAGCCCAATTGTTAAACCCCATGTTTGGGGCTTGTTTTTCAATCCATGCCACGCCCAATATTTGTCAAATATATTAAAGTTTAAAAAGTATTTTTATGTGTTGTTATTACAGTGCTCTCCAATAACATTAGCATCTCAATTTATTAACCTAGTTTCAGCTTAACTTTAAAACCTACTTGCTTAAATTTCAAAATAATAATAAGAAATCTTCGTTATTCTACCGAATGTTTAGATATAATAATGGTAAACTATTTTCATCAGTTAGTAATATGTAAAAGAAACTTGCTTTAAAATGTTCTGATAATTATAGTTAGTGACTGCAAATATGCCAGTTATGTAGGAAAACTTAATGGGTAGGAAAAAAACTGGATCAATAGCAGACATAGCAGACACTTAAACGGAGGTGGGGTATATATTTACAAAGAAAGAGTAATGAAGAATAAAGAGGTCAGTTATATAAATAACAGGTGCAACGTGTTAGTAAAGAAAGGGTGCAAACGTAAAGAAAAAACAGTAAGAATTCAGTGTAAGTGGAAAGAAAGAATAACGAAGGCAATGCTAGGACCGAAACAGTACAAGGTATGACAGAAAAAACATGTTGGTTAGGATTCAGTACAATGGATAAAAAAGAACACAGACGTTAATTTTAGTAACGAATTAGTGCATTTTATAAACTATGGTTAGAGTGTTTGAGAGAGTGAAAACTGATCCGAAGAATAGTATGGAATATAATAGTTCAGTAACGGAAAGATGCTTGTTCCTCCACGACCGTTGACCAGTCAATTTAAAAATGACGATTCCCACATGGGATCGGTCGTCGAAGCATGTTGATCAGCCTTTGAATTATATTATTTACGAATGTATTTGCTATATGACTGGAATTCTTGAATGATTGTATGTGGGGACCTCGGTTTTAAGTCTCAACCGAAGGACTGTTTAAGTGTGAACTAGATCTACTTTAATCATTTCGATAATTAACCCAAATGGGTCCTGGCTAGGTTTGAACCTGTGATCCATGGTTAACTAATCCTTGATGCTATCCATTTCACCACTGCGGCCACCTTGCTATATGACAATTATAAAGAAAGTTAAAGTCAATAAAAGTATTTCATAAACTATGTATCCTGTTCTACAAATGTGCTAAATCTAATTAGTAAACAAAGAACAATTTATTGAGATGTTCATGGGTTTGTACGAATTCTTCAATTAAAAGTAATGCTTGTCTATTTTCTTCTAGATTATTGCTAATGATTTTACAACATTTGAAAAGAAGAAACAATTAAATCCTTTAATATATAATCACGTTATACATGGTGTAACATACATGTATGAATAATGTACTATATAAGTAAAGGAACTATTGGTGCAGTTGTATTGTAAACTGTGATATGGAATTTGTTCTTTCTTTAAAAAACTGTATCTTTGAGATCATAAAATAAAAGACACTTTACTTATATTATTACAGGCTAGACATATTGTGTAACAACCATATGTGACCGTATACTGTTACGTTAAGAGGTTTATTACTAACGGCACATTTTATAATATCGATAACTGTGGTGGCGTAGTATGTGTGTCATATAAAACAGATTACAGAATGATTGTCATCGCACGAAGACATATTGTTAAGTATGGTGGCTGATTTCTGCCATTTCGTTATTTTGCCACGAAAAGATGTCAAAACGAAAGAACTACATAATGAAAAGAAAATACGACAGAACGTCACGCGGAAAAACAAAAAGACAGCGCCTCACAAAATTTTATATTGTCGACTTTTTGTTATTTCGTTTGGCCTTCTGTCGTCTTTTCTCTTCTAATCTGTCGTCTTTCGTTCTGTCTTCCGAAAATGGGTCTTTTCATGGCTGAAGTGCCGTCTTTTCTTTTTTCTTGCGGCGTTATGTCGTTTTTTCGCCTTTGAATGACGTCTTTTCTTTCGTTCTGTTGTCTCTTCACACTTAATGTGTCGTGTTTTCGTTCTTTTTTCTTTTTTCTTCTTTTTGCAGCGAAATAATGCAAGGACGAAAAGACAAAAAATGGCAGAAATCAGCCACCATAGTTAAGTGCCAGTTGACAATGTATATGTATTTGTACAGTAGATGTTAAACGATTCGAATATAATTATATTTAATCACAGACCTTATTATATTTTTTTTCGGAAATTAGAGTACGGCAGAAATGGACATTCTACAAAACAAATAGAGTACGGTCTCATCTCGTTGGTTTATTGAAACACGTTGATTGGCTACGACCAACTCGATGAGACCATACTCTATATATTACTTAACAACGTCAGTGTGGTCGATGTAGATGATTTGCGAAACGAAGACTGCCTACAACCTGTCTAATCCGGTCACAAGAAAAAATGTCGTAATTCCAGCAAATGTTACCGTGCTTCGTCTTAGTCAAGGCAACAACACATTGGCCATACTATTCACCAAATGAGACTGAAGTTTATGTTTACGGAGGCGTGTATTAAATCCAAAGTGGGCCATGTTTACAAGAAATATGACACATGCTAATGATAGTTACACAGACCTTGTATATTTGGGTTTTTGCGTTAATATCGGTCATCTAGAATTTTCAATTATCAGTAGTCAGAATTAAATGCAAAAAACACATACATCATACTTTTTATGAATTTACCTTTAACTATTCTTCTAGTTCCCCAATACATTTGATAATTTTAATTAATTAAATAAGTTTTACTCTCATTGTCAAAGTAACAACATACCTTCATTTTAACTATACCAGGGTGGCGAAAATTTGTGACAGCGGTTTGATCGGTTTCAAGGCAAAACTGTAAACAAAACGATCGAGGAGTCGGGTAGGTGTTCGTTTCATAGCTCCCTTAATATTAATCGAATTTTATTCACATAAAGTGCACATACCCCTCCAAAGCGAGCTCTTTCTTCCGCCGCAAAAGGTAATTATATTTATCTAATACTTTCCGAGATTATCCCTACCAAAGTCGCGGACACGAAATAAATATATAACCGTGTACATTTTGGGAGGGCTGATCTGAGAAAGCACTGAATGATCCAAATTTCCTTTTGCGGCGGAGGAAAGAGCTCACATTGTAAGGGTATGTGCGCTTTATTTGAACAAAGTTCATTAAATAAATTAAGAAAGTTATGAAGAAAAACCTTACCTGTGTTGGGCGCTTTGTTTACATTGTTTTGTCGTGAAGCAGATCAAAAAGTCACGTGGTTTTCGTCACCCTGTATACAAAGACCACTCGTTTGCACTAGTCAACCCCTTACAGAGATATGCCACAGGGGACAACCGACTCGATACCATTGAATCAACGTCTGTTTGTGGAACGGCCAACATCTGCGTAAATTATATTCACAAACAAACGCACGTGTGAGAAAATTCAATTTTGCTGTGAGATTCCATCAATTGACGAAAGTTATCTCATACCATTACTTTGTTTAGTATATCAGTCTACCTAGAACCGTTTTTATGCTCATAGAAACATTTTCAAGGGCCATGGGATAAAACATTCTCTTCCAGACAGTATAACAAAACAAATTGTGTCTGATTTTTTAGTAAATACAACACAGCTGGAACATCGCTGTTGAAAATGTAAGTGTTTTATGAAAGGTGTGGGTATTACTCATAATGCGTACGTACACTCTGCGTTTTCAGATACGTATGTGCATGTGAAAATAAATCGAAGCTTATGTGAGGAATAAGAGGAAACAATGAAACGGTCACCGTCTGTTGAGAATTTCTGATTGGAACGGCAAACGTCTGTTGCTACAAACGGTCAACGTCTGTTTAACAATCCAGTATTTTATGAATTATAAGTAAATGTATATGCATTTTTGGTCATTATCAGTTACAACTGATTTAGAAATTTACAAAAATGCAAAAGCAATGCAATTCCGAGACTGTTCTTAAAAAAAAAAATGTTCTTTAACAGCTCCGCAACACATTGTTTAAGTTATTTCGAGTTACAGGGATCCGGGTACCATGGCGTTTTCTGACTATCGATGGATTCATATAATTATTAAACGTACTCTAGGGATATATTCTGGTACACGGGACCGCCAGTTCCGACGGACGAGTCTGGGGGGAGTCACTTGCCAAACGACACACCGAAGTAACACATTGGCGCCAGTGACACTCGATCCCGTGATCACCGCATTCAGAATTCAACGTGCTATCTACAGTAGGAACGCCAGCCCTATGGCGTATGAATATTTATCAAACAAGGTCACGTGATAAAATCGATAACAAAATGACATTATCGGGAAAATTGTCACTGGTCAGATTTCTTCACCTCTTATTTATAAACTGTGATTATAACAAAACACCATCACAGATCGTTGTTAAAGTAATAATATTCACAAACTACATTGGTCGAACAGAATTGGTGTACACTTCGTGTAATTCCCATTAATAGTTAAAGGTATTTTTCAAAGGGATGAATTTAGGTTGTTTTAAGGTTTAAATTGCCAAAAATGCGCTTTTAAATCAAAATCGATTTATTTTGTCATTTTAGAAGCGAGAATAAAAACAAATGCATGTACGCGTAGATAAATCTTTCCTCTGTCCATATGCAAATTTTTAATGAAATCGGAGACAATACTTTTTTTTTCCCAAAATTAACTAACATGACCCACGGACTCAAAGACGGCATAATGCATATACATTTACAGACACGACCGGGTACACAATAAATGAAATAATTCCATTATTTCAATACATATATTTCAAATGTATGTATCCATGCATTCCAGATTAAATTTCTGATCTATACATGCTTTTGGTTTATGCCGGAGTGCTCAGAATAGGTTTTAACAAACAAAATTGTAACGGTACGTCGGGAAAGGAAATGAGGATTGTGAAAATATATGTTGCAGTGCTAATTTTCTGAATCCGAAAAAAATGCAAAATAATTAAGTTTTAACAGCGAGAATGAATTTTTTTTCACGAAAGTGTTCATTGACATGTCTACTATTAAAACCCAAAATTTAAAGTCAATCAGAAAAAAGTACTTTTTTTTCCCCAAAATTAACAAAGTACACCGTGTTGGCTAACATATGAACAATCGCCTTTCGAAGTTAATGTACACGCGGGATATAAAACCATGAAATTGTGAAATCCTTTTTAAGAGATATATTGATTTCAACATTGTTCTGTATTTAATAAATTATTAGAGTAGAATGTTCACCGTTTTTCTCAAGGACACCATTACGGTAGTATCCCTGCAGCCCCGCCCCTCATTCCACCCCCACCACCCTCCATAATGTATTGATTAGGCTGCTAATGCGCAGTTTTAATCAAATTTGATTTATTTCATCATTTTAGAAGCGAGAGAAAAAAACAAAAGCATGTACGCGTAAATACATCTTTCCTCTGTAGATATGTAAAATATAAAAAAAATCGGAGGCAAGTACTTTTTTCCCCCGAAAATTAACAAAGTACATCGTAATCGTTTAAATACGCCGAATCGACGTTCCAAATCGATCTTCGCACGGAATAAAATTGTGGAATTATGAATTCATTTATAAAGATAAATCGATTTCAGCATTGTTCAGTAGTTGTTATATTATTGATGTAGTATGTTAACAGTATTTATGAGAGCAACATTACGGTAGTACCCCTCCAACCCCGTGGGTTTCCCCCCTCCAACCCGAACACACAATACGTTGTGTATTGCTGAGAATGCGCCTTTTATTCAAATCGATTTATTTCGTTATTTTAGAAGCGAGCATAATAACAAAATCATATAGATACATCTCTCCTCTGTATATATGTAGAATTTCAATAAACGGAGACAAGTACTAATTAAGTAACAGGACCGTCCGACCCAAAGACGGCAACATTCATATTCATTAAGGAAAGACGACCGGCTACAGAAACAATTAAATAATTTCGTTATGTAAACACATATATTTAAAATGTATGTGTTCATGTATTTTACACTATTTTTTTTATCTATACATGCTTTGGGTTTATGTCAGAGTGGCCAATTTATTTTAACAAACAATGTTGCAACGGTATATCGGAAGATGAAATCATGATGGCGGCAACATACGTTGCAGAGTTAATTTTCGAAATCAGAAAAAGCGATAAACTAATATAAGTTTAACAGGCAGAAAGAAGTATATTCTTTTAACTGTTCGTTTAAAACTGAGGGGGCGACTCGAGTTTTAAAGAAAGCAAGATTGGCATGTGTCCCTTTAACCAAGTAAATAAATGACTGACGAGTAACATACATGCTACTGTCGGTAACAAACATGATTATGTGTAGACTCGAAGATTTCATAACATAAACGTGGACATGACATTGTGTCAATGGAGCACTTGCCAGATTTGTGGTGTTGTGAAACACTGTACGCGTGAATCCAAAAAGTGCGGGTCGTTTATATTTATAGGGCATATATAGTTATATATATATATATTTATATATATTATTCTTTTATATTTGTATGGTCCCAGAACGCAGTCATACTCACTACTATATTGAAAGTAAATACTGAATATACATGTGCGGTGCGTTACGATTTGTAGTATTTGAAAACAGACATATTAAACATTTCCCTGAACATATATACTATATTCATAGAAGTATTATTTCCTGGAAAAAAATACATGTTTGTTTTCAGCAGTTGAAATCTACTATATTCTGTGAATATTGCTATTTTGAAAATTTGAATACGTCTGTTTTCATCAAATAGCATGTTTTGTTTGTTTTAATATATATATTTTTTAATTTATGATTTAAAAAAAAAAATGGATGATCGGAATATGTCTTACACACTGTTGAATCCTGTAATTTAACAACAAGTGGTTTGGTTCACAGGCGACAGTATCGGTGAACAAAACCACTTGTTTTACTGGATTCAACATTGTGCAAGAAAATATTCATATGTTATACCATTAATATTATAACATGTGTGTTGTAACATATGCTTATCCTTGGATAGTGGATGTCTGCAGGGAACTTGACCTTTTACCTAAAAATCAAACGATCATCCTCTTTCCACTGTCCACTGTCCAACAATGAAGTTTCATGAAATTTGCTTTAGGTAAGAGGAAAAACTGTGTGGGAAATACTTTTCATTTTCCGGTCATGGTAACGGACCTTTCAACTACTGACTTCAAAATAAACAGGGATTATCATTTCACCAAAGGCATTTAAAGTATGAAGTTTTATGAAATTAGCTTCAGAGAAAGTAATAAAGAGTTTGTACAAAGTTTCGTCAAAATCCAACAAGTAGCGCAGACAAGATTTGTGACAGACGAACGGAAAGGCCAAATCTAATCTGTCTCACCTACCACTTTGTGGTGGAAGACATAATTATAAAGACAATATTTTAGTTCATATGTATACTTTATTAAGCAAATAATTGAGCGAACATAAACTTCAGCATTGACTCTGGCCAGTGGTGTACATGGAGTCTTCTTCCACATGACGTGCAGACTGAAAGAAAAGAAAGACATAGAATTTAATATAAGTCGAGCAGAGTATTCAGTTTGAATCAGGTTTTGCGAGAGGGATCTAGGGCATATTTAGGGGAATGGGACAGTTTAAAATTTAATTATTGTTTAACGCCTCATCAACACGTTGTTTAGGTTATTTCGAACCGCCCGAAAGAGAGGAGGAAAGATACATAGGCATCCAGGAACCCTGCCCTACGCTTACTACCGATTAGATACCTATGGTTCTTTAACGTGCTTGGAGGGAGGACAGACTCCGATACACAGGACCACCCGGTTTACGTTCCCATCAGACGAACGAGGCTAGCAGGACACATCGAAGTAACCCAGTGGCGCCAGTAAGAATTGAATCCGTGTTCACTGAATTCAAAGCCGATATGCTATAAACGTCCCTTGACCAAAACCGAGTAAATGGCACATCAAGTAAAGGGTCAATACATATCATATTGTGTATCATACGAGTATATGATTGAACTGACATGATTATAGAACCATTTTAATGTATGTTTCACCCAACAGTACAGCAAGAATCTATTATAAGGAAAGTTAAATCTGACAGAGGGTGCAATGTTCTATAAGCCATTTTTACTAGAAGGGGAATAAAATACAAGTCTGGCCAAAAATCTAAAATTGTTAAATTTTACACGTTTTGTTCATAGGATATTTTACTTTAATGACTTAGTAAGGTCATTTTACATGGGGAGAAAACATTAATATACAACTATTTATTTTCTCTCTCAAAACCTGGTGATGCCGCTAGTTTTAGAAATAAAACATGATTAAATAGGGCAGTTGAGAAGACACTTTTGTAGATGTGTGGTCTGTTCTGATGTGAAAATGTGTAAAACAGACACAAGATTGGAAATTTGCTCTGTGTCCCTTTAATAAATTGAGGACCCATCACATAGACCAATTAGATAATGTTAAAGGGACACACGGCAATCTTGAAGTATTTATCAAGCTTTAACATTAGCATCTCCATTTGTTAACCTGGTAACATGTTAAATTTAAACCTGCATGCATTAAAAGTTAAATAAATTATTATAGGTGCACTATTATCAACAGTAAGTAATGTGTAAAACAATTTCTTCTGAACTATTCTAATAAATAATATTAATGATGCACAAATGCAAACTATGCAGAAAAAAATTAACCGAACTCCAGAAGTTTTAAACAAATAAAGACTGCCTAGTAACCCTTTAACACAACTTGTTTTCGCATGTATCCAGTACATGTAGTTTACACGAGCTCATATGACAATCACGCTGCACTTTCACTGAAATATGTTTACTCTAACTTTGAACAGCACCGTGCAAGCATAACACAAGCTCCATTTAAAGAACTACACAAGTGCAAACAATTTTTAAAAAGGCTCTTACCTCCATATGATCCAATGGCATTTAATACGGCTTGACATTCTGAAGTCGTCAGTATCAATTTACTTAAAGCTGCTCAAGGGCACGATTCACATTTGAGACCTCTCTGAAAACAACATCAATCCAATGTCAATGATCAAACAGACATAGTTTATCCTTTGTTATACATAATGTAACATATTTAAAAAAGAAAAGCTAAAATAACTAAATTGAATAAAGCATGAATACTACTTGTGCTCAATAACACTGTTAATGTAATAAAAACATCTCTCATCATTCATTATACATGTAAAATATAATGTAGCCCAACTGGAGATCCATTAAAAACATTGTTCCACTTTCACAGCATATTTCCAGCCCATGGAATAGTCATTTCTTTTGAGACACACTGGAGGCAAGCGTAGTAGCTACACCGCCTTAAAGGCTTTTAAGTGAAATGTATTTTCTCGAAATTGCGTTGTTTTTTTCGCAACAGAATGTAAATAAATGTAAATTCAAAATCACTTCCTTGCCTCAAAACTTTACTGTACATAAATATGAATCTGACCGATTTCAGTCAAATGTCTATGGCAGATTACATTGTTTCAATGGTAGTTGTATCGGGTTTTGTATTCACGAATGTGCGAGAAAATGGGGATAACGCTAACGATATAGAGACAACGCTAACTATTTACATTCATGCATCTGAGGGGTGGGGGTGGAGGGGGTTTCTAGTTTTCTTACCCCCTCCTTGTTTTCGGTATGCAAGCTCCATCTACCCCCACACCCCCATCTACCGTACTTGGGACGGGGCGGGGTGCGGGGGACATTGATAGCATTTCAACTAGCAATTGTTTTATTCCACGAAACGTTCTACAGTTTACAGTACATCCAGTTACTGGAAAGATCGGAGTACACGAAAAACACTTATAGTGATTATGAACTTTCTATTATACACTATACACTACTTTTTTAGGCACTGTATTTGGCCAATGTCTAAATATGCACGATCTAAAAGGGGTGTGTACTGTTTATTAACAAACACATTTTAATGACAAAACAAATACCTTGATCATGGACCTCCAGCAGCAGACAATAATCCCAAATCCAACTTGCAACAACATGTCAATTTCACGTGTCAAGTTATGTCACGGTGACCTGTCAGTCACCAACACTGCATCGTGTTGACACATAATGGGACGTTATTTCGTCCGGTAAGGTATTAGTTTTTACATAATCTACGGTATGAAACACTGTAAGCGTGTTGTTAGACTCCATAGGTACCCCTAGTGCTCGCCGACGTAGCGCGCCCAATTTCGGGTGTAAAAAAATGGCGTCTGTTTTAGTTGAAAATTCGTAAAATAGTCCGTAAAATACAAAGAAATAGTCCATGTTCGCGGAGTTAAAATGCGAACAGAACTGATATGTTATAGGTCCGTGGCGTTCCTACTGCTACTGGGTCACAGCAATGGTAAAGAGGTAGATTTGTAGTTACTGATACGATTCATACAGAAACCATGTACATATCCCTTAACAGTGCTTCAAAGATCAGAACGCATATAGTTTTATTACACTGGCACCAGTCATAAACATACACATCTATCTGTAATAACACACTATTACCATCCGTTTAATGAATCTCTCAAAGAAAAGAAACAAAATCTTACGATTTCTGAAATTGTTCCCAACCCACTATTTATTATATTTGCACATGGTGTTCAACGGGAAGCAGGGTGGTCAACTTCCATTGCTCGTTTTTTTAACCACAGACAAAGCTCTGGGCAAGCACTGGGGTTGTTCAATAATACTACAAATGGTCTTCAAGCTTACACGCTCATAAAGTTCAGAGAGCAAATTTTCATTTTAAAATTCAGATTTTTCATTTTTCCCCGTTCAATAATATCTGCCTCACTAAAAACATCCGGTTGTTGTTGTTATTATTACATGTATATTTAACAATCTGATTGAATTATTTAAATTAAATTATGTCATTGAATAGCATAATAATCATCCGGTCAGATCGCTCGTTACAAATGCATTTAATAGGTACAACAACAACTGTATGTTGTGAGTGAGGCAGATGTTATCGAAACGGGAAAAAACCGAAACTCACGATTTTTATGGTGAAAATGTACTCTCTGAACTGAAAAGGTACTCTCTGAGTTTTATGAAGCCATTTGTAGCATTACAAAAAATACGAGCGTTGGAAGTAGCACCGAAAATAGCTTTATGTAATTCATAATCACTTCTGGTTGTTTCACCTTTTTTTTTCAGTCTATGTTTTGTAATACTCAAATTATTATCTGAGGTAACATCTACTGTGAAACAAACCGGTACAACACTTTAAATCGTTTCTTTCGGTACACTTTCTTCCCACAGGCATCCGGTACAGAGATAGGATAGTAAAGGGTGGACTTATAGTGATTAGAATATTAATTAATTGATTTATGGACCAAATTTATATTAGAAGTATATAATGTGTATATATATATATTAGATGTTTTGGTCCAGAAATCAATTAATTAATATTTTAATCACTGTAAGTCCATCTTTATCTATCTTATATCTGAGCCGGATGCCTTTGTTTCTTTCCAGTTTTATCGTTTATATCAAGTGCTCTGTAAACGATGTCCCCATTACCATGATGACAACAAAAGTGGTTAATGACACTCGCAAATGCAACAAAGGTAGCTGCACAGTAGTAGCATATGTATGTCGCCATGGTTCTCTGAGCAAAATGAAATATCCACGTTAGAATTCGTAAATAATGTGTGATTTATAGAAATTGTGACAAGTACGACTGACCTAGTCGTTTCTTAGTAACTCGTACATCGGATATTAAATCTGAACTCAGTGAAGAGGCTCAACTGTATGACTGAATACCCTGATAATAGTGTAATGCAGTATAAAAGGTGCAGACATATCTTGGTATAATAGCATGTTATATTTGCGAATAAAATAAGTAAACTGCCGAAGATTTACAGGATTAAAGCGCATTTCCTACTTGTTTCGCACAGACGGTGACCGTTGTCTTTTTTATTGATCAACGGACGTTCACCGTTTCACCAACGGACGTTGACCGTTGCTTTGTGATACAATACCGCCTCTGTAAATGACGATTTATTCCATCAATACTTGTTTTTTGACCACTCTTCTTTTGTAATATCGTAGTAATCATGTTTTAAATGACGATTGTTAATTTGGTAAAATTCTATTGCAAAAGCTTTTTAAATGGCATTTTGAACGAAAAAAGTCTTCACATGTAAAAAAGACGGCGTTAAAGTATATTTAAAAATAATTATATGCAAGCAAGGTAAGTAATCAAAGCGTAACACAAAGACACATTTACCGTGGATGTTTTACACTCAGTGTCATGATTCTGGTATTTCAATTACAACATTTCTGGGTGTTTCAAAACAACTCTTAGCGACAGCATGTCTTAACATACAGACGTTGATTCAATGGTATCGAGTCGGTTTTCCCGTGTGTATATGATTTCTTAAATCTATTAAATGTTAATTGGCAATCTTGATGTAGTTATCAAGTTATCACCTCGATTAAGTAATCCAGCTGGATTTTAAATCAAATTTAGAGGTTTCAATATTTTCTTCGTTATTCCACCATGGCTTTAGATAATTATATTATTGGTGCAATATATTCTACAATCGGTAGTATTATTTATCAATTTGCTTTGAACCATTCAAAAAATCATTAATAATGATTTTCAAATATGCAGATTATGTAGAAAAACCAACGCGAGATTACTTTATTTTTAATTTAAGATTGTCGTGTAGCCCAGTGCATCAAGACGGTGCTAGTGCAGTTGCAGAAAATCATTTGTACCATAGCTCTAATGGTTTTCCTTTGTTCTTGCTTATGATTTGATTTTGATTTCAACATATTTTATTGCCTCATAATGTATTACATACAGCATAATATTCACATATATACAATAGAAATATTATAATGACAAATGGGTCGGGTAACATTAGTTTAAACCCTTCCCACTTAACATCTTGAAATTGCAAATGCGTATGGCTGAGTGAATTAAATTACATTGACACATAATACATAATACATTGAGAGAGAGAGAGTGATGAATAGTGAACACAATATATGAGAGAGAGAGAGAGAGAGAGAGAGAGAGAGAGAGAGAGAGAGAGAGTTTTCCCCAATCTCTAAGTTCCAATCAGTTAGAAAACATTAACGCTTTTAACAGTGTATACATGTTACATCAATTGATCTTGAGATGGATAATAACAACAACAGCAAACACTATAACGGTTTGATTAGAGTGTCGAAATACGTCGGATACCAGACACCTATGTAAAGCTATGTGTTTCTCGTATATATGTTTGAGGGATTTATTTTTCCTGTCAGTTATCTGTTCTCGACCATAAAGGAGTGTGCTACATTTAACGGGTGTAAATGGCGAGTAGACTGAAACAGATGAAGCCGATATGCTGAAAATGTGTTACATTGGAAAAAATAGTGTTCAGCATCTTCTACTTCACAGTCCGCACTCGGTGAATCTCGTAAATGGTTAAGGTACAGGTGCTACAAAAATTCCTTATTCTGGCATGTAAAACAGCAAATAATGTTTGTCCATATAAGTAGTATTAAAGGTGTCACTTTTGTACTAAAAAATAAAGATGTTAATAGTCTTCTCTTAAACATTGCGGTACTTTCAGAGTTTCGTATTTCTATTGGCAAGTCATTCCATAGTTTAAGAGAGGAAGGAACAAACGATTTGTTGTATATTACGGTTCTCCTAGCAATAGTGGCGTAGTTATCGTTATTTCTGAGATTGTATGCGCTGACATCTCCAACTAGCTATGGGAAAATATTTGAAATGTAATTTGGCACGTTTCCATTTTTAACATTATAAACCGAAATAAGTTTTTGCATTTTCCTTCTATCATGTCTATCAGAAAGTGAAACCCATCCTATTTCGGATATTAAGCGATGTATGGATACTGATCGCGTTACACCCGTCACAATAGGAGCTGCCTCATATTGTAACTTTTCCAAGCTATCTTTTTCTGGTAAAGTACATCCATCCCAAGTAATGGAAGCATATTCCATTACTGGGCGCATATAAGACACATATATCTGATTAAGTGTTTTACGCGCTACTTTGTATTTGAGCATTCTCATTAATCCAAGCACTTTTGACGCAGAAGTAACAATATTGTTAATGTGTTCGTGCCATTTACCGTTATTGTTCAGTGTTATTCCTAGATGTTTGTGATTATCAACAAAGGTTAGCGGGACATTGTCTAGATATAAAGTTGGAAGTCGATCATTATTACTTAAGGAAAGGAACATTGCTTCTGTGTTGGCAGGAGTAAATGGCACGAGCCATTGCTTTAACCATTCCGTAATCATGAGCAGGTCATGATTAAGAATTCCTTCCATGTCGTTTATACTAGATGTTGAGACTGATAACGAACTGTCATCAGCAAACGAACGACTTATACTCAGCATATTTTCGGTAATATCATTTACATATATCAAAAACAAAAGAGGACCCAAGACAGAGCCGCCAGCAGTAAGTGTTTTATATTCGGAGGTTGCAGATCCTACGCAAACTCTTTGAGATCTGTTTGAGAGAACATCAGATATCTAAGCTAAAAGCTTGCCATCGATACCATTTTGTTTTGTCTTGGACAAAAGACCTTTGTGCCAAACACAATCAAACGCTCTAGTTATATCATTAAAAACAATGCATGTAAATTGTTTAGCATCGCATGCGTGACATATATAATGGTACATGTCGATAAGTTGATATGTAGTAAAATGACCAGGGAGAAAACCTGATTGATTCCTAAAGATAAGATCAAACATAAGTAGAAAAGTATACACATGTTTAAATACTATTCTTTCCATTGCTTTACCAACACGACTTAATAACGCTATTGGTCTATAGTTTGTAGGGATACTTGAGTCTGACCTTTTGAAAAGTGCCATGACCATAGCACATTTCCATAAGTCGGGGGAAAACCACTCGTTTAATGATCTGTTGAAAAGAATATGTAGAGGTTTCGAAATTGTATTTGCAGTTTCCTTAACATCGTATGGCTTATTTCATCCTCCCCACATGCTTTATTTACATTTAAAATCTTGATAATGTCAACTATTTCGGATTCTTCTATATAAATAGTTTCTAATTTATTATTGGATTTTGAATGAAAAATAGGTAATTCAGCATTAGAATCATCAACTGATGATATTCAAAGTAATCATTCAAAGATTTCGCTTTTTCTTGGTCAGTTATTGAGTATGACGTTTCGCCATTAGGTAAGTCTGTTTTAAAGGTGGGATAGTTTCCGAGTTTTTGCTCGACTTGATGAAATATTTTAAAAGTTTCCAATACTGGCGTCTGTCGTTGATATTTGTTCTATGTAATTATGTGTTCAACATTGTTAAAGAAACGTTCTTTAGCGTGGCTTTTCAGATTATTAACTTTGTTTCGTAGCCTTTTGTATGCAGCTATATAAGCCAGGGATTGAGTACGCGTTGCTTCAGCTTTCTGACGGTCACGCTGTCTTGACACACGTCTTATTTCGGAATCATACCACGGTTTATCATTTGGGCGAATTGTTACATTTTTGGATGGAATACACACATTAATCAATTCAAAGGATTTCGTAAATTGAGTTTTATGAAATCGGCTTTCTTATAATTCCAGACACTTCGGATATAAGTTGGTCAAACATTGTAACTATACTGAAACATAAGTATGTACCACGGTGGTCGCTTATATCACGTGTAAAATTCCGGAATCTAAAGGTTTTAGAGAATCAGAGATAACAATGGGGTCTATCAACGTAGAAAAAAGATCTGTTACTCGAGTTGGTTCAGTTATAATGTTTGTCATATTATTAAGCTGCATTATGTCCTTTAAAAAATGGTTGTCAGTGTTAAGTTGGTTCTCGTTAATATTACCGAATAAAATGAAGTTATTAGATAATTCGTATGCCTTTTCTAAGCTTATGTTCAAGTTATCCCAAAAGATATTACTCGAATTTGGTTTTCGATAAACCGTACATATTAAAAAAAAATCGGTTTTATCTTTAATGCAGAGCACAGCAGTGAACAGTAATAAATACTCAAATGGGGGCTTGGTTGACGCACTTCACAATCGAAGAGATTTGTCTCGCCAACACATCACGTGGTCCGAGTATTAACTTCCATACCCATCCAACCAACCACTTCTCCAAGAAGAGAAAACGGGGTTGGCTGGGGTATGAAATAAAAACCTTAATTTAAGCTTTAAAATATTGCGTATTGTAAAATTAAACATTTAATAGGTAATTTTAAACAGGTTTTTCAGTAAAAACATGTTTTGAACGTGCTTTATTGTCGAAATATCCGTTATAAAATCCTGCTAATATAAGCTTTCCCACCGCTTAATGGAATTAAGGCAGGACCACCTAATGAACAAAAGCATTCATCAAATGACCCAAATATGGTCAACAATAATCAACAAATGACCCAAATATGGTCAACAACAATTATCAAATTCCCCAATTATGGTCAGCTATTACATTATCAGTAACACTAATATGGATTTTAACATAAACTCAGTAATCCAAATATGGATTTTAACACAAACAATGGTTAACCCGAAATGGTTAAAAACAATATTGCCATTTTTTTGGGAATGATAACCAGATAACCTAAAATAGAGGTTATATATGCCAAAGACATGACTTCACAACAGATTGTGTGACTATTTAAATACTGCCATGGACCAGTTTCAAAACTTAAAAGGGAAATGCTTCTAAACAAGAACATTGCAGTCCTTGCATCACGTTATACAGAAACAAATTGCTGCTAGTGTTTGACAAATGTGCCCATTCGCTAACTGGGCCTGAATTAGAAAAGAAACATTCTTTCAGTCTTTCAGTTCTGTTTAAAGCGCACTCAATGTGGAGAAAGTTCAATGGGATAGGAAATATGAAATATGCAGCCCAAAGTAAATAAATATCATAATAAATATACGGTATGTAAAGATTTGGAGGAAGATTCGAGAGTACGGTATCCCTACACACACATACACACACGCACACACATGCACACAATACAAAAAGTATGGCAGGACTTTTTAGGGACATAAATTAAACATATGAACATTGATATAATTCTTTGAAGATATTCGAAATGCTAGGTAAGGATGTGATTTTCAAAAAAATGTGTTATTTTATTATTTTTTAAGCGACGTATCAGAATTATCTCCCATGTATTGAAAACAACTTATTTCATTATACAAACGTATTGCTTTGAACACATTTAATGTTTGGCTTTGACAAGAATTGTCCATTCTGTCATTGTTTAAAAACTGCTGAAATGAAATCTCAAACGAGTAATTATTCTCAAACAAACATAATTCATATTTCGCAATTTTTAAATTACCTCCCTTTTCATTGAAATGAGCACGATTTTCGATAACCAATAAAAGTATAGCATTATTATTGGACACATCTATGTCATTTTATCATTGACCCCGAACATACACGGCTCGGTATCTCGTCTAAGGAAATATCATGCATGTGCCAAATTTATTTTGTTCAGTATATATATATATTGTTTTTGTGTGTGCCTGCAAAACAAACTTAGTTGGTTTATAATTGACTCCCTTCATTTGGAGTTATTAATATGAGGTTTAAAGTTATATAATTGAATGGGATAAAGTGTTTTATTAAAATACAATTTGGAATAGGACATACCATAACGTGGTTTTATAATTTAGTGACCATGTACAGAATTTGTTTAAAGTGCTGAGTATTGGATAGGGACAAGCCCAAATGGAACAGATATCTAAACTTCAATGAACTGAGGGCAAAAATGCCTTGTGCAACATAGACATGATAAGTAAAACTTCATCGATCAAATGGACAGCCCTAAAATAAACCAACGATCAAATGGAATAGCCCTAAAGTAAACCATATGACAAGTATCTAAATTAGTTTAAGGTCTTGAAAATGTACGCCACTTATAAATCATGGTCAATGTATTCAACGTGAATGTAGTAAACAGTGGTAGAGATATATTCCCAAATTAATAAAATGTGATACTTTTGAAGTTCACACTATTTGAAATGCCTCTGTGGCTTAAGCTCATCTTATTTAACTGGTAGAAAATGAAACTTTGCATACCATACAAACACTGGCGGGCTTTATGACCTGTGCCACAACATTGTATCTGATACCGACATAGGAACTTTTGACTGGCCTAAAGTCAACTTGTCGTGCCCTTAATGGTTTATTCTCTTGTTGCTCTGGCTTCTGCCAAGTCATTGAGTACCTTCATTGTGGCTTTCTAGGCTATTGTTTTTTTGTATTATATTTACACGAGCATATTTGTGTTTTACTTATATTGCCTATTGATGCTGCCTTGTTGGTTAGAGATTAAATCATGGCGGGGATTTCTTTATTTACACTGTCCTGTTTTAATGGGTTGACAGTAGGGTAAGTGTGAGGTTTGGTGCACCCTAGAACCGGTTTAAACCCCCAGTGGCCTACTTTGCCACCGACTGTTCCAAGGCGGTAGCCCTATTGTCAACCCTTTTGTGTTTGTGATGTCGTTTGCATTTTTTATTACTGTTGCCTTTCTGTTTGTGTTTGCGTGTTTGTTTTTGTGTTTTTTGGTTGACTGTCGTCCTTGAATGCTGCTTTCCCTGACCGATATTTTTATCCTTCTTGATGGTGACACGAACTGAAATATAAGGCAAAGTGATCGAGAGAATGAAACGAAAATAAGTGATAGGGATCCAACTATAATTAAGCAGCATCAGCAACCACATCGGTATAAAAACAAACGCCACTGTAATGAAAACATCATTGTATGCAAACTGACTAAGTGTAAAGGGGATCACTAGACAAAACACATTGGATGTTTTATAAATAGTATTTTATTAGCAGCAACAGTAAACAGCAGCAAGCTTAAAAAAAGCTGAAGTCAACAAACTGTTGAGTTATAGCAGTTTAAGAAAACCTATTGCATAAACACTGCAATTACATGGTAATATAACATCATAAAAACAACTTCACGTACAGCCTTGGAGAGTAAATAATAGCAGCAGACGCTAAAAATATAGTGCACAACAACGATGATAACAACAATAGGCCAACAATATGGCTTGATACAACATTTCTTCTTAAGATGGTGGCAAACTAATTGTTTTTATGTAAGTGGTTTTCATAATAGTACTCAAATAATATATGCATTATCAGCCGCATAAAGACACCAGGATTTTATTTATTTAAATTGTGTTCTCATTGTGCTAAATAAATTATTAAAGGGACACAAGTCAATCCAATGTCTCTAACAAGCATACAAGTTGTCTACAAATTCAAAATCTCCATGTCTGCCTTGAAATAAGAACTATTTGTTTTGCAGGACACGATGTAAATAGTTTTTTAACCTGCAAAAACGTGTCATACTTGCTTAATATTTTTAAGACAGAAGTATTATATTATATTAGCATTCTGCGATTTATTTACCTGTGTGTCGTGAGTCAAATACTCATATTTTTCTAATTTGAATCACTTTTTTATTTACAGTTTTGTTTTTTCATGGACTCATTATTTTATTATTTTTCTTTTTTTATGCAGTTGACTTACTGGGTTGAAAATGTGGACAAAACACTGTAGCACACAGGATATAAAGTAAACTTATTTAAACTTCCTGGAGTGAACTGTTTGCAATAACGACAACAACAAAATAAAAAGGTGTGAAAATGCTATAGCCATACACCACCCACCAACATTTAAAGTGAAATTTTATTTGCAGACTCCTAGTGTGAAAACTGATAATGTTTAGTTATTTTTGCAACACCAGGAAGTGGTGTAAAAAAATCATACCGGGTAGTTATATTTTTCAACCAACCTGTCTAGCCAGTGTATTTTATATATATATATATATATATATATATATATATATATACTAGTTGATGAGCAATCGAAACCGGTGACTTCGACACATTATCGACTAATAATTTAATCGAACCTGTCCATTAAATGAAAATATACATTAATCCTACAACATCGGACATTTGTTTATTACAAATTTACATTAAACAACAACGAAGGCATACACTCTCATTAAGTACATAATAATGTTTTTATAAAAGACCGAGATACATGCTTATGACTCCGGTATTAAGATGCAACCAGATGACTAATCGTTAGCATGGTTCCCTGGCCTCCCACAATGCTTTGCACAGTAGGCCAAGTATTCACTGTCGAATGCCGATTCTAAAAATAAAATTCAAGATGAAATCCTATTGAAAAGGTAAACATTGACCGACTGGGAATTATTTTACTGTGTCACTTTTGATATTTTGATGGATTTCATTACGGAAACATACTTTAAAATGGACCGTAAGCTTGTTTTGTTGTGATACAGCATTAATGTTGTCAAATTAACTACGACTCGGTGAATGTATGTGTGTTGAGTAACAGATGGGTGGGGTGTCGTAACGTAAACATTGACGGGTCGGGAATTATTCTACTGTGTCATGGCGGACATTTTGATGGATTTCATTACGGAAACATATTTTAAAATGGCCTGTGTGCTAGTTTTGTTGCGATACAGCGTTAATGTTGTTAAATACTATGACTGTGTGTGTGTGTGTGTGTGTGTGTGTTGTGTAAAAGATGGGTGGGGTATCATTTGTAAACATAGATTGTTTGGGAAATATTTAGTCCAAATCTAGAGGTAAATTAAATAAATAATTAAGTCGTCAGATAGTTATTTTATTGATTTATTTTGAGGAGGTAATATGCAACAGTTTATACATTATGCTAATTAAACTTTGGAATTCATCGGATTTTATTTCTACTGACTACGCAAGGTCATTGGGTACACAATGGTATAACTGCCAAATCGGTCAGGCCTAAGGTTTATGAACATTATATCATTAGAGCTATAGTACAATCAAATGCAATAGGCATGTTTGGATACAGTTATAACTTATTCACTCACCATGGCGAGCAGAAGAGTTGAATGTTCCTGCCCTGGATCATTACAATTGGTATATGATGTTGGAACCAGAATCTTTAATCTAATGTACCATAATTGGGTATTTGGAATGGCCATCATATGAGCAAAGAGGAGATATCATTACAGAGTAACAGTCTTCTCAAGAAGAGAAAGTGTCTTTATCCTATGTATACATTTAAATGGTTGTCAATGACTGATATGGACATTTTTCTGTCCGGCATTTACAATCAGCATTGGATACTTACACAAACATTATTTATATGTGACTACAAAATAAATATATCATCTGGCCTTCAGTGAAAATGGATTTAGATAAAGAGCAAAGACGATGCCAACTACAAAAGAGATGTATCGCAGTGATGTCTCCCTGAAAAAAGTATCCTTTGCATATTTAAACAATTGTTTGTGACTGATAGTATTCTGTCAGGCATTTTAACCAGCTTTGGATGGAAGTTCACATCTGTTAGCAGTCAAGTTTTAGGATTTTAAAATTAAAGGGACACATGGCAATCTTTCTTTTTTTTATAAAAATCCCGGCATCCAATTAGTTTCTCTACATCCATTTTATATTAATTATAAGAATAGTATAAATCAAACTGTTTTTGCACTAATTACTGGCTATATTGCACCAGTATTATATTAAAATCTTATTATGGTCGAATAACACACACAAATTAAAACTAAAAATTTAACTTGATTATATGTCAAAATGATACTTGATCAATAAATCGAGACGCTAATTAAAGCCTAATTTCAAAGCTTAATAAACACTTCAAGATTGCCATGTGGTCCTTTAAGACAATGACACTGAAGCGTATGCCAATCAGTATGAAACTTGTTATCTTCCATGTATTTAGATGATTCTAATTCAAGGTAAGAATGGGTCACTTGTGGTGAAATTCAAAAAGGTATATGTTATCATTATTTATGGTATATAAAATATACTATTCCACTAAATCTTTTAGCAAAATAGAAATTAAACATAGATATTGTTGAATAAATGTTGGTGTCAATCTTTTTGATTTAAATTAGTTAGATAAAGTTGCAGCATGTAAATTCAGAGTCCATCTGTAGAGCATTAGGATCAGTTCTTGCTGAAGCCATACATGTACAATTTACAGTATTTAACTTGATCTTAGAAGGCCCCAACATAATATGTGTTTGTAGCTTAGATTTTAGCTACTAGTAATTACTTACAATTGTCACGAAAGTCTGTTCTGTCTTCAACGTGATAAAGAAATCCATGAGCAGATGTAAGTGATGAAACACAATTATATTGTAAAAATAGCATGCTTATCCAAAATCACTATCCAATCGTAAATGTAGAACTGCGAGATGGATAGTTTCATGTGACAGCAGGAGGTCATGACTTTGTCCCACTTCCTTTATGGTTTGCCACATATGTTGGCTGTTGTTATCACCTAATGAGTATCCGTCATGGTTTCATGCTATACTAGGGTATGCAGATGCTAAAATATAAAATATATAGCAAGTATAGGTACATGTACATTATCACTGTGTCTAGCTGGTATTTAGAAGAACTGAGTACTGCCTTTCTACTGATAGTGAACACAATCAATTTTAATTATCACGACAGCCTCATTTCTGAAGCAGGGCATGCGGGGTTATGTATCACTGATTAACACAAAAGTTCTGTGACAGCTTTCATGTGCACATGGAGTAATGTGTTTCACTTTGTGGCTTAACAGACACCCGCTTCTACAATACATGTACATCATTTGAGACATGATTACCTGCATACATAGCAGGTCTATATTATTATATTTCTTTTACTAGTATGTAATGAATATACGTCGCTATTCCTAGCTGTAACTATACTGTAATAGCTACCTCAATAAAAGACTATCTTGAAAGCCAATGTTACTGGATACAGATACATGGTGAATAGTTAAATCCTAACTACATGTCCTCTAAGTAGGTAATATGGTGCTGGCAAGGTAAACAGAGACCTTGGGTTCGAGTCTAGATTGAGGTACATTTTTTTCAACACCTGTTATACCAACTTCACAAACAATAATCTACAATATACTTTGCTAAAACAACTTGTCACTTTGAATAGCATACACTTAGTGACGACACAATGTTCACCTTCTACTGTTCATATACAGAGGCATACTGTTATATTGAATATACCATATTAAACACTGTATTACGAACAGAAAGCAATAGCATTCATTTAACAATATTATTATGCGATGACATCCATCAAAATATCCGCCATGACACAGTAAAATAATTCCCAATCTATGTTTACAAATGATACCCCACCCATCTTTTATACAACACACCCACACACACACACACACACACACACAGTTGATTTTTCCCAATCAATCTATGTTTACAAATGAAACCCCACCCATCTTTTACACAACACACACACACACACACACAGTCATAGTATTTAACAACATTAACGCTGTATCGCAACAAAACTAGCCCACAACCCATTTTAAAACATGTTTCCGTAATGAAATCCATCAAAATGTCCGCCTTGACACAGTAGAATAATTACCGATCCGTCAATGTTTACGTTACGACACCCCACCCACCTGTTACTGAACACACATGCACTCACACAGTCGTAGTTGATTTGACAACATTAACGCTATATCACAACAAAACGAGCTCACGGTCCATCTTAGAATATGTTTCCGTAATGAAATCAATCAAAATATCAGAAGTGAAACAGTAGTAGTGTGACTGAATGACGCGAAATGTTGAAAAACTGAATCGGTGTTTTATTCCAGATATGGGACCGTTTGCTAGCCACGTGTGTTTAATTCACAGAATAAAAGTGTATTTAAGCGAACGAATGTTGTGGAACTTGTGACTGATCTCCAAATATATATTGCATTGTGTTGAATGGGCTGATTTTCACCAGTCTGACACCTAGATGGACAAAACGCATTTGTCTTATTAATGGCCAAATCCAGTTGATTTTTTTTGTGAAAGCTTGCAGCTGAGTGAGGAGAAAAAAGCTATGTTAATTTTTTGAATTTTAGAACAGAACATTTGAACATTTTTTTTTGCAATTAAAATAGAATGTGTGTGTTTTAGGGTGAAATTTGGGTCCTAGTGATTTGGAGTGGCCCTAAAGCACTTTAAGTAGGCTCTCAAGTGTCTTTAAGTGGATTAGTGGTAATAGGTAATAGATATGTCACATTTTTTACAATAAATGGCAATTATTTTTTTTTAAGGTACCGTATGAGGCTAAAATCTGACAATGTATTGATACTAACATTTTGACATGACGCGACTCTAGGGGTAGTCTTACTTTGTATCGAAAGCCTGAGAACCTCTAAATTGTGTACGCGATGATGAGTTTTACAATCTGAAAATGAAATATACAGAAATGTGTGGAATTCAGCATTTATTTTAGTTTTTTGCTAAACACTGTGTAAATCCCATTCATTTTTCTTCATTAATTCAGATGAAATCACTATGCAATGGCTTACAATTGTAATTTAACACATTAATTTGGTATTTTATTAGAGATAATGGTATACTCCACTGAAATATATACTATTCTGGTGTGTGATTCGGTTTGTCTTGCTGTTGCCCAAGACTTGAATGTAATAGTTGGCTTTAAAACTGCTACAGGCATATGGGGTAGGCTTAGTTTTTGAGTCTTTACTTTAATTTTGTCTTTTTTTTCTGGCATTTTATAGTCAAACTGTATATTTTATTGGACATTGTGCATGTAAATGTGCCTTCTTTTGTGCCTCAAAATTGGTGGAATTTAACAGAATGTCTGTTTCTCCATGAAAAATGAAGAAATTTCATGCATGAGTGATTATGATATCTACACTCCACATTATGTGTATATTTTAGTTTGATATATAGAAGGCAATGTTTGAAAACTTTTCTTGATGGAAATATACCAAACGGTTAATTTATTTTGGCATTTTTTCTAGTTTTGTATAACGCATCTTAAAATCCTTGATTTCTATTAGCCGAATGGTTCTTTGCATGCAGGAATTGAACTGAAAAGATAATAGGTCCTTGCAAATGCATCTGATTTTCCATTCGGTCAACCTTTTTGGTCAGTTAGATGTATTCGATAAATATTTTTGACAAATGTCGCGACTCATTTAGGTGTCAGACCAGTCAGGAAGTACTTCCAGGTCGTAGGGTGCTAAAATAGTTCCTTGAAAAAATCCAAAGTTTCTAGTTTGCAAGTGTTTTTCCCAAGATTAGTTTTTATTTCATTGTTAAATCTAACCTGAGGTTAAAGTAGTATGTCTGTTGTCATGAAAGGTAAGTATTTTACTGTGTTTGTCAGGATTATTTCTTTGGAGAGTATGAGCACTGAGGTTAGGTAGAGATGTGGTTTTGACAGATGTTTATTTCAAAATACGCATAGTGTGAATGAATGAATGACGCGAAATGTTGAAAAACTGAATCGGTGTTTTTTATTCCAGATATGGGACAGTTTGCTAGCCAAATGTGTTTAATTCACAGAATAAAAGTATATTCAAGCGAACGAATGTTGAGAAACTTGTGACTGATCTCCAAATATAGCTTATATTGCATGGTGTTGAATGGGCTGATTTTCACCGGTCTGACACCGTAATGGAAATCGCCATTCGACGGTGAATACCTGCCTACTGTGCAAAGCATTGTGGGAGGCCAGGAAACCAGGCTACCTTATCGCCCAATTGAGGTATACAGGCAATAAATCACTGTGGTATTCATGCCTGGTGTAGTCGAAAGGAGTTCCCAAATATATAATCCCTAACTTTTTTGTGATAAAAGGCATTTTTGAGTATTTAAGGCCTGTTTTTCTGGCTGAAATGACTTTATTGACTTGTTTGAATTTCATTCTGAAAAATGGCTAACTAGACAGCTTGGAAATATTGCATTGGACTCAATGGGATTTGATTTACTTCCGGTAAGGCGGCGTAATGTGAATATTCATAAATTGTGAACGCGATGATGAGTTTTACAATCTGAAAATGAAATATACAGAAATGTGTGGAATTCAGCATTTATTTTAGTTTTTTGCTAAACACTGTGTAAATCCCATCAATTTTTCTTCATTAATTCAGATGAAATCACTATGCAATGGCATACAATTGTAATTTAACACATTAATTTGGTATTTTATTAGAGATAATGGTATACTCCACTGAAATATATACTATTCTGGTGTGTGATTCGGTTTGTCTTGCTGTTGCCCAAGACTTGAATGTAATAGTTGGCTTTAAAACTGCTACAGGCATATGGAGTAGGCTTAGTTTTTGAGTCTTTACTTTAATTTTGTCTTTTTTTCTGGCATTTTATAGTCAAACTGTATATTTTATTGGACATTGTGCATGTAAATGTGCCTTCTTTTGTGCCTCAAAATTGGTGGAATTTAACAGAATGTCTGTTTCTCCATGAAAAATGAAGAAATTTCATGCATGAGTGATTATGATATCTACACCAAACATTATGTGTATATTTTAGTTTGATATATAGAAGGCAATGTTTGAAAACTTTTCTTGATGAAAATATACCAAACGGTTAATTTATTTTGGCATTTTTTCTAGTTTTGTATAACGCATCTTAAAATCCTTGATTTCTATTTGCCGAATGGTTCTTTGCATGCAGGAATTGAACTGAAAAGATAATAGGTCCTTGCAAATGCATCTGATTTTCCATTCGGTCAACCTTTTTGGTCTGTTAGAAGATGTATTCGATAAATATTTTTGACAAATGTCGCGACTCATTTAGGTGTCAGACCAGTCAGGAAGTACTTCCAGGTCGTAGGGTGCTAAAATAGTTCCTTGAAAAAAATCCAAAGTTTCTAGTTTGCATGTGTTTTTCCCAAGATTAGTTTTTATTTCATTGTTAAATCTAACCTGAGGTTAAAGTAGTATGTCTGTTGTCATGAAAGGTAAGTATTTTACTGTGTTTGTCAGGATTATTTCTTTGGAGAGTATGAGCACTGAGGTTAGGTAGAGATGTGGTTTTGACAGATGTTTATTTCAAAATACGCATAGTGTGAATGAATGAATGACGCGAAATGTTGAAAAACTGAATCGGTGTTTTTTATTCCAGATATGGGACAGTTTGCTAGCCAAATGTGTTTAATTCACAGAATAAAAGTGTATTTAAGCGAACGAATGTTGAGAAACTTGTGACTGATCTCCAAATATAGCCTATATTGCATGGGCTGATTTTCACCGGTCTGACACCGTAATGGAAATCGCCATTCGACGGCGAATACCTGCCTACTGTGCAAAGCATTGTGGGAGGCCAGGAAACCAGGCTACCTTATCGTCCCATTGAGGTATTATTGAGGCAGTAAATCACTGTGGTATTCATGCCTGGTGTAGTCGAAAGGAGTTCCCAAATATATAATCCCTAACTTTTTTGTGATAAAAGGCATTTTTGAGTATTTAAGGCCTGTTTTTCTGGCTGAAATGACTTTATTGACTTGTTTGAATTTCATTTTGAAAAATGGCTAACTAGACAGCTTGGAAATATTGCATTGGACTCAATGGGATTTGATTTACTTCCGGTAAGGCGGCGTAATGTGAATATTCATTTTCTCTCGGATTCTTACCTAAACTGTATTTTACTTTTCGCAATGACTATAGCTCCGACAAAAAATACTTCACGGTGTTTTAAAACGCGTTTTGATATTTTTTCGCATTTTTTGTGCCTCGAAAAGCTGTAATTTGGAGTTTCAGATTTTTGAAGTCTTTAAATGATAACCTGGAGAGACATTTTTCAACAAAACTAGGCTTGTTTGTTGTTAAAATGTAGATATTTGTATTTGCAATGATAATTCAGCATTATAATTTGCTAAAGTATAGCTGTATAGGTGTGACACCACCAAATCTTTCCGCTTACCCCCTAAAATTGAACTTTCTGAGAAAATGTTAGAGAGTACAGTAGGCAAAGTATGCTGTCCAGTCATAGAAACTTAATCTTTAATCATAAGCACAAAGCTAATACCAGGCCTGCATTTTTGAGTAATTGGGATGTTTATATATGCATGTAGTGCCATCAAATTAAGGTATGATGCCATGAATACACCAAATTGCCTTGTAAATCTGAATTTGGCATGAAAATCAGCATATTTTGCACTTATATAGCACTTTTGGGAACTAAACATCTTGATTTCTTCAGGTTCACTGACTTTTTAAAGCATTTTATCCATTAGACTAAGTACAGATATGCCCAGTGTCATTTTATATAACTGTTAAGTAAGGTAAAACTGTGAACATTTTTACAGATTTTTCATCGCTGTCGACTGCACTGTACATTTTTGAAACGCCCATATCTTGATCAATACTAACCGATTCGCCAAAATGTATGATTTTTGTATGCGTTATATTTTAGGCTTTGCCAGAATAGAGGCTTTTAAAATTCACTCACAATTAGGGGTTCTTATAGGTATACAGGAAGTAAATCACTGTGGTATTCATGCCTGGTGTAGTCGAAAGGAGTTCCCAAATATATAATCTCTAACTTTTTTTGTGATAAAAGGCATTTTTTGAGTAATTAAGGCCTGTTTTTCTGGCTGAAATTACTTTATTGACTTGCATGTGATAGTAGAAACCATTTGCATGGTTGTATGATGATTTTATTTATCAACTTGAAAGTTTTGAAAGTGAAAGTAGAACACATTTAATAGGTGCCGAATGAATGCAGTTTATTCACGGTTTCAACAAAGATCGGAATTTTATTTTCTTATATGCCACATGACCCCTACTATTCTCAACAGTATTTTTAGAGAGGCAGGTCTCATGATTCAGAACATGTAAGTGAATCTTAGTTTGAATTTCATTTTGAAAAATGGCTAACTAGAAGGCTTGGACAATATTGCATTGGACTCAGTGGGATTTGATTTACTTTCGGTACACCTTGAAAAAGACCGGATATACGATAAACACCTTGAAAAAGACCGGATATACGGTAAAGCGTACAAATTACTCAGTCGTAAAATTAACCAAATAAAAGGAAGGCAACAATCTGTGCAGCAAGGGTGACCACATACTCACGTAAATTATCAACCCCACTGCAATAAAAGGATTTATGTCGATAATTGACAAATACCATAGAATCTCCCAGTATGTTTATTTTAAATAAATGTTTTTGATGTTAATAAATTTTTAAATCTATTGTTTTCCTTCTTTTATTCGTTTTTTATATTAAAATGCGTATGCAATAAAAAGGTTATTATATTTGTATTGTGATATATGCACTCGTTCTTTCGTGTATACCAATATCCCATATCTAATTTTTATTAGAAGCTCGTGAGTGTTTTTAGCAATAAACGACAATTAAAGAACGCATTTAAATGAAACAACAACGAAATGTCGAGCTTAACCGAGGTTAAGTAATTATTTACCATACACATTCTCATTAAACTGTTATTTTATTTACCATTTCCGTAATTAAATCCGTCTTGTTTGTTGTGCTTTTAATTGTCTATTGGAAAGTAAATTATCCAGTGCACTTCAATTAGCTATCTGAATGATAAATAGGTGGTAGTCCACGAATGAGGTCGATACCGACTGATAACAGGGCATGTGGCACCAACAAAGTCTAGATTTTCTTACACAACGACCCTGGTTCCCAAGCCCGGTTATCGGTTGGCATGACTGTTTAACTGCGTTTTATACACATAGTTTGAAAACTATTCTATGTATTTTATTGCATTCTTTATCTTTGCTGACTTTATTTTCAGTTCAAAGTTATTAGTCATTAGTAAATAAATATAATATCAAAAAATAAAATAAATAATAAATACATATTTTTAAAAAAATACATACGTTACTTTCTGAACGTATAGGTCTGTAAATCGAGTAGAAGCCCATACGTGAAATTATTGAAATGTTGCGTTTTTGTGTACAGAACAGAAAGTATTTGCAACATTATTTCAAAAAAAATTGAAAAGTACAACAACAACAACAACAACAACAACAACATAAACTTTATTTCAAATCAAGTTACAGAGTAACAACATGATTGGTAATACAATATGATAAAGTTTGGTATGGGTAAGTAATGGGGACAGGGGTTATTAGTTATATGAAAGAGGAAACAACTGTCTAATAAGGTTGATAAGAACAGCAAAACAAAATCTTCTTTTTTTCCCCCCAGAAGATGTAGTTATTAAATATGTATATGAGTAGCAGAAAATATAAATGACATGTGAGCACGCCATTTTTATTTTGATATAAGATTTGTTAAAACGTGTGCGTATTTAATAGTGTTTTATTCAGTTTAAACTTGCAATGGGTTATGTATGGATTAATCAGTACAACGCTTTGGTAAGCTCAATTTGTATATAAGTGTAAAAAATAATGTATGATCTCTAATGTTATTTAAAAATTCCTGTTGTACTTTTATATGCTTGGGTTGGGTGGCTGGTGGGACGTCGACTGGTAGATACTGCGGCAGTCTTGAAATCTGGTGGACCAAAATGTAAGCCTCACCGGCGTCACTGAGTTTATTCGATGAGTTCTTCGGCAAAACACTTTCCTTAGCCTCGTTCGTCGGATTGGGACATTTACCGGGCAATCCAATGTATCAGAGTATATCCTCATAAAACCATAATAATATATTATTTATTAAGAGAAGAGCATGTCCGCGGATTACTATGTATCCTTCACCTCTCTCTGGGACGACTCTAAATAACATATACTATGTAGATAAGCCGTTAAATAACATTCAACTCAAGTATTTTGTACTCGAAATATAGACTCCGATACATGTGTAATCAAATATAAGTCTAAACAATTCTTTGTAGAATAAAAAATGCATTGAATGTTCGGTAAATGCTATACGAATAGTTCATGGATGTCCGGTGAAGATTGGGAATTCCAACACGAGGTATAATTGTTTATTATCGGAACCGAGGCTGCTCTGTCGAGGTTCCGAATAAAACAGTTATATATCGACAGTTAGAATTACCCTATCCGAATCGGACACCCATGAAAGATTCTTATAACATTTACTTTACAATCTTTATAAAGAAATATAAAAAGATCGGACAGGGAAAGCAGCATTCAAGGAGGACAGTCAACCACAAAACACAGAAACAAACACGCAAACAGACAAACAAGAAAGCAAAATCAATAATAAATGCAAACGATATCACAAACACAAAAGGGTTGACAATAGGGCTACCGCCTTGGAACGGTCAATGGCAAAGTAGGCCACTGGGGGTTTAAACCGGTTCTATGGTGCACCAAACCTCACACTTACCCTACTGTCATCCCATTAAAACAGAACAGTTTTAAAACTTGTCATAAAGGTTATGAAAAGAGGTTATGCACTGCATGTTTAGTAGTGACCAACTTATAGTTCGCCACTATGCTTTCAACTTTGATTGTACGATCACCGGCATATTGTGGACCCTGTAATGACGTCTACCTAAATACTCATAGGACGCTAGCGTTTGATGTTTGTCTTCAAGTTTGTCTTGTCGTACCCTTAACGGTTTGTTCTCTCGTAGCTCTAGTTTCTGCCAAGTCATTTAGTACTTGCTTTGTGGCTTTCTATGCCTTTAAATATTATTTATAGATGATCATTTATGTGTTTTACTGATATTTCTAATTAATATAACCTGGAGGGGATATCTTTATTTACACTGTTTTATTGGGACGACAATAGGGTAAGAGTGATGTTTGGTGTACCCTAGAATCTCGTTTAAATCCCCAGCGGCATGTTTGCCACTGACCGTTCCAGTGCGGTATGATGACGTCTACCTAAAGCCCAAAAGGAAGACGACGTTTGATGTTGTCTTGTCGTGCCCTCGATGGTTTATTCTCTTGTTGCTCTGGCTTTTGCCAAGTCATCGAGTACCTTCTTTGTGGCTTTTTAGGCTATTGTTTTTGTATTTATATATACACGAGCATCTTTGTGTTTTACTTATATTGCCTATTAATGCTGCCTTGTTTGTTAGAGAATAAGTCATGGCGTGGATTTCTTTATTTACACTGTCCCGTTTTATTGGAATGACAGTAGGGTAAGTGTGAGGTTTGGTGCACCCTAGAACCTCGTTTAAACCCCCGAGCGGCATGTTTGCCATTGACCGTTCAAAGGCGGTCATACCCTAGCGGTACGATGACGTCTACCTAAAGCCCAAAAGGAAGGTGACGGTTGATGTTTGTCTGCAATCTTGTTTTGTCGTGCCCTCGATGGTTTATTCTCTTGTTGCTCTGGCTTTTGCCAAGTCATCGAGTACCTTCTTTGTGGCTTTTTAGGCTATTGTTTTTGTATTTATATATACACGAGCATCTATGTGTTTTACTTATATTGCCTATTAATGCTGCCTTGTTTGTTAGAGAATAAGTCATGGCGTGGATTTCTTTATTTACACTGTCCCGTTTTATTGGCATGACAGTAGGGCAAGTGTGAGGTTTGGTGCACACTAGAACCTCGTTTAAAGCCCCCAGCGGCATGTTTGCCACTGACCGTTCAAAGGCGGTCATACCCTAGCGGTATGATGACGTCTACCTAAATCCCAAAAGGACGACGACGTTTGATGTTTGTCTGCAATCTTGTCTTGTCGTGCCCTCGATGGTTTATTCTCTTGCTCTGGCTTCTGCCACGTCATTGAGTACCTTCTTTGTGGCTTGCTAGGCTATTGTTTTTTGTATTTATATATACACGAGCATCTTTGTGGTTTACTTATAATGCCTATTAATGCTATATTGTTCGTTAGAGAATAGTTCATGGCGTGGATTTCTTTATCTACACTGCCCCGTTTTATTGGGATGACAGTAAGGCAAGTGTGAGGTTTGGTGCACACTAGAACCTCGTTTAAACCCCCCGCGGCATGTTTGCCACTGACCGTTCCAAGGCGGTTTGATGACGTCTACATAAAGCCCAAAAGGACGGTGACGTTTGATGTTTGTCTGCAATCTTGTCTTGTCGTGCCCTCGATGGTTTATTCTCTTGCTCTGGCTTCTGCCACGTCATTGAGTACCTTCTTTGTGGCTTGCTAGGCTATTGTTTTTTTGTATTTATATATACACGAGCATCTTTGTGGTTCACTTATATTGCCTATTAATGCTGCCTTGTTGGTTAGAGAATAGTTAATGGCGGGGATTTCTTTATTTACACTGTCCCGTGTTATTGGGATGACAGTAGGGTAAGTGTGAGGTTTAAACCCCCAGCGGCCTTTTTTGCCACTGACCGTTCCAAGACGGTAGTTTTATTGTCAACCCTTGTATGTTTGTAATGTATTATCTTGCCTTTTATTCATCTTTATATATAGGTGTTCTTTGTTTCTTTGAGTGTTTGTGGTTGACTGTCGTCCTTGAATGCTGCTTTTCCTGTTCGATATTATATTTACTTTTTCCCTTGTACTGGTTATATGGACACACTACTAATAACACTAACTATTATCAAATACAGACTCAAAGAAAATGACCCTGAAATGTATCTTCACTCTACCCGGTATGTCCAATGTCCTTTGCATATTCTTTGCATATGACCACCAGAATTACGCCAGATACATTCCAGTATATTTAATGACGCTCTGAACAGGGAATTCATATTCTCTTGTTCATATTCAGCAAACTATCAATCGACAAGTTCCCAAGGTAACGTCATTGGATTCAGTAGAAAGTATACAAGTACTACCGTTAATGCATTACAAGTCACTGTAGAGCAAAGCTGGTCGAGGTCACTCTCCAAATAGCAAATATTGCTTCAGAAGTTATTTCTTCATGCAAAGAACTGCATTGAACTGCATCCATCACAGACAACGAACAATGAGAATAACGTGATAAAGAGTCACGGAATCTTTAACACATTTCGATTTGATATCAATGACTACGAGTTAAATTTCCGATCGTTCGGCGTTTCACAACCTCGGGATGTGAAGACATGAAAGTGTTTGTCAATGACTTGTTATCTGACACGCCGAAGAGATTCAGATTGTAAACCATTTCATAAACCGAAATGCCCAAGGATCTTAAACAAATACGAAACTGAGTAAGATAGAACACAATATAGTTGATTGATTGATTCTTATTGATCAAGTATAAAACATACCTTAGGCTGACGCTATCATATCCTCTAAGTAAATTAGTCTCCCAATCATACATTGAGACCAAGTTTAAACATATGATAACTGATGAATTCTTAAGCAAAAATCTCAAGTACTGCAAATTGGGATAAAAGAACAAATAAAGAAGACAATCGAACATGTGAATAAGAACGTGTCAACTACGGAAATGTTTCAACTATGGAAATCACTAGGTCTGCAATGACAGAGCATAAAATAAAGTGTCGGATATGGAAGCAGGCATGGAACACCAAAATAGGCAGATGTCTGAGGATACCATCAAGCTCAAAGACCAGTCAGAAGAACGGGAGTAAAGATTGAAAACGCAAGAAATTCAAACAAATGATCTTGAGCAATACAGAAGAAGAAACTCCATCAGAATATATGGCATGGATGACAGAAGTGCAAGAGAAACGCCAGAAGAAACAGTGGATAAAGTAGTGGTTCTCCTACTACAAAACGGAACATGGAAGTCAGCATTAAATATGTAGACATTGCCCACAGACTGGGTGCGTTTATGGCGACTTGAAAAAGACAGTTATCTGTAAGTTTGTGTCGCGGTTATATAAATTAAACGCGATGAAGCAAATGAGACAGCTGAAGGGATCCGGTGTTGTTATATGAGAAGATTTAGCCATAAGACAATGTAAGAAACGCGAAACTATTAGGGAGTACAATCGCGCTAGTGTGAAATCCGCCTGGACAGATCAGGGCCGTGTCGTAGTATTGCTGAATACAGGTGGGAAGCAGAGTGGTTATTTATCTCCGCCGACTACTTTTCATAGCAACGCATGACAACGGAAAGTAGTACGTCCTTTTCCGTCAACGTAAAAATAAAGTGAAACGGTCGCCAATTTCTTTTTTTTTTAAACACGTAATTTCGCAGATCTTGACAATTTTACACGATTAAAATCTCAGTTCCCCTTTAAGTTTCTTCATCTTCGGTTGTATTGACTTTTAGAAGCTTTACTGCGCGAGAAATTGCGAGATTCACCCATTTAAGATTTCGAAGCGAGGGGAAATAAGTCGTAAGAGATGCCATTGTTAAAATGCGTTTAAAAATAGTAACACTTTTATTCTTTTTTAATTAAATACAAGGAGATACTCAAAATATGATGTTTAAGCTCATATAGTACATGGGTATATGTAACGAAAATCATGTTATTTATTCATCAAAATTACACGCAAAACGATAAAATGTTCGACTCGGTACTGTCGGTCAAAAAGTATAACGCGCGTTAGTGACCAATTCGGTGAAAGGGGTCTTAGTCTGAAAAATAGCATATATTTAAAACGATCGACCGCTGTTCGATTTGGTGTGCGTTTTGATGGCTCATCTGGAATCGTAGTACTCAACTGGGCAATATACACCCACTGGTGTGTTAATGCTATTTTTTTTATCTGGCAAGCACCAAAAAAAGAAGCTGCAGTCAAATTTGTTTGGTTATCTCTCACCGGCCTACCACCAACCACCACCCATCCCACACGTCAAAAAATAAGGCGGATCTGGTCACGTATAGGTGTCTCATTGAAATCTGCGAAACTGCCCTACTCCTGCGTTAAATAAGACTTCGATAAATAAACTTCGGATAGGGGATTTCTGTCCCCTTCCGATTGTTGAGGCTAAAGGGAAATGTCGAACACACTGAGGAAACTCAGTGGCGCCGGTGAGGCTTGAACCTAGGTCCTGTCCTTTTAAGTGTCCTTTTAAGTGCCATTTTAATTGCGTCACACTATCCACTATGCCACGCCGGCCCTTGACAAAAGCAATATAACGGCTTAATATGTCGAAACAGTATTCATAACTTCCACATGACATCATCAACATAATTTGACCATAATTTGACCAATCAGTGATCAATAAAATAAAACACCTCCACATTCTGATAGGGAGTGTGTTTATCGTTGATGCTCAACTGACTCACAGAAATATCAACAACATTAGATCTGTGACTCGCTTTAGCTCTTTAATTATAAAACTAATATGTAGATATACTTATATTAAACGCTTTATTTTTTTGTGTACAACTATCTATTCTTATTTTGGTGCTTTCTGGTTTTAAAACACCAATATGGATACATTTGATTTAATTTTATGTTTAAACCTTGAACTCAAACATTTGCGTCGCCTAGACGCCTACCAAGTGCTTATTTCCAACGTTAGTTTGCAGGTAAGTCTCATAAAAGGGCGTAACTCTGTCAAAATGAAATTCAGAGTTATTGGACATGTGTAACAACATTCCTTGAGCTGAGAACAAGATATGTGTACTTTTAAATTTATGACCAAGGTTAGATTGCACCAGAAACGTTTGCTACACGTTTCAGGTTAAAGCATGACGGACGGACGACAATGGACACAGTAAAGTGTCTGACCTGCTAAGCAGGCGACACAAAAGCAAGTGTTCAATTCTCATATAAATATATCTATCATGCGGATATTTTCATGCACTCTACAACCCAGTGAATTGTACTTTACCAGGCTAGACCCGTGACATTTGATTTATCAGATGAATACTGCTAAATACGGCAAAACATGATGTCAGTGCTTGATGTACTCTTCAAGATTGCCATGTTTCCCTATTATGACGAAAGATCTATTTCAAAAGCTTGAATAAACGATAAATAGATTAAAATGACCGTGTGTTCCCCAACGGCAGTTTTTCAGTTTCAGTTTCAGATACGCAAATGGAAGCTTATATTTCTTTACAATGATCATCTAGATGAAGGGCTTATCATTTTTATAATACAACTGAACTAAATAATGAATAATACAATATTTTATTTGTATATATTATATTTATAAACTAAACATCTATTAAATACTTTAGTAATGAAATTTACTTCATACTTAATTACTCACTTTAAATGGGGTGGTCTGCCTCTAACACAAAACAACAAGAGGCCCAAGAGGGCCTGTGGACGCTCTACTGGCTAATATGGCTCTTACAACATCAATGAAGCGAGTGACTATCGTCTTAAAGAGGCAAAATATAGCATTTTTAACTATATCAAGAGCAGTAACTCTGTCATTACTGGTCCGATCTGGCTGGTTTTCCAAGTTGGCCAGTAGAGATAATAAAAATAAAAAAAATAAAAATAAAAAATTCAAAAAAAAAAAATTCAAAAAAAAATCAAAAAAAAAATTCAAAAAAAAAAATATATAAAAAAAAATACAAATAAAAAAAAAAAAATAAAAAAAAAATTAAAAAAAAAATTAAAAAAAAAAATAATCAAAAAAAAAGAAAATAAAAAAATAAAAAATAAAGAAATTAAAAAATTTAAAACAAGCATTGATGTAAAACTGTGACCCCCGGGGCGGGGCCAGATGTGACCCCAGGGTCAGCATTTGAACAAAATTGGTAAAGGACCATAAGCTTATAGCAACAGCAAAATATTAAACCTCTGGCTCTTGCAGTTTCAGAGAAGAAGATTTTTTAAGTTTTTCCCTTTACATGTCTATGTAAAACATGTGACCCTTGGGGCGTGACCAAATGTGACCCCAGGGTCACCATTTGAACAAACTTGGTAAAGGACCATCAGCTTATAATAATTGTAAAATATCAAACCTCTGGCTCTTGTAGTTTCCGAGAAGAATATTTAAAAAAAAAAAATCCTATATAAGTCTATGTAAAACTGTGACCCTCGGAGCGGGGACAAATTTGACCCCAGGGTCACCATTTGAACAAACTTAGTAGAGGACCATAAGCTGATGCTACATTTAATACATGAGAGCTCTGTGCCTTGTGGTTTCAGAGAAGAAGATTTTTTAAAGTTTTTTCCTATATGTCTATATGAAAAACATGCAAAACCTCAATATACAAACTTTGGACCCCAGAGGCACGGCCATTTTTGACCCCGGGAACTTTAGTTGAACAAACTTGATAGTCTAGGCGTTGACGATCATTTTAAAAGAAAAACTGTTGAAATCTGTCAAGCGGTTCTGGAGAAGAAGATTTTTTAAGGTTTCAACCATATATGGTAATGGCAGCCATCTTGGATGTAGCGCTGACCTAATTTTAACAAATCTAAAAAGCATTCATCTAAGGATCATCCATTTGAAGTTTGGTCAAAATTAGCCATGTGGTTTCTGACGAGAAGTCGTTTGAAGAATTCCCTATACATGTCTACTATGTAAAACATGTGACCCTTGGGGCGGGGCCAAATTTGACCCTAAGGTCACCATTTGAACAAACTTGGTAAAGGACCATAAGCTTATATATAGTAAATGCAAAATATCAAACCTCTGGCTGTTGTAGTTTTTGAGAAGAAGATTTTTTAAAAAGAAATCCTATATAAGTCTATGTAATACTGTGACCCCCGGGGCGGGGACAAATTTGACCCCAGGGTCACCATTTGAATAAACTTAGTAGAGGACCATAAGCTGATGCTACATGTAATACATGAGAGCTCTGTGCCTTGTGGTTTCAGAGAAGAAGATTTTTTAAAGTTGTTTCCTACATGTCTATATGAAAAACATGCAAAACCTCAATATACAAATTTTGGACCCCCGGGGCACGGCCATTTTTGACCCGGGGACTTTATTTGAACAATCTTGATAGTCTAGGCGTTGGCGATCATTTTAAAAGAAAAACTGTTGAAATCTGTCCAGCGGTTCTGGAGAAGAAGATTTTTTAAGGTTTCGACCATATATGGTAATGGCAGCCATCTTGGATGTAGCGCTGACCTAATTTTAACAAATCTAAAAAGCATTCATCTAAGGATCATCCACGTGAAGTTTGGTCAAAATTAGCCAAGCGGTTTCTGAGGAGAAGTCGTTTGAAGAAAAGTTAACGGACGACGGACGACGAAATTTGACCCTAAGGTCACCATTTGAACAAACTTGGTAAAGGACCATAAGCTTATAGTAAATGCAAAATATCAAACCTCTGGCTGTTGTAGTTTTTGAGAAGAAGATTTTTTAAAAAAAAATCCTATATAAGTCTATGTAATACTGTGACCCCCGGGGCTGGGACAAATTTGACCCCAGGGTCACCATTTGAATAAACTTAGTAGAGGACCATAAGCTGATGCTACATGTAATACATGAGAGCTCTGTGCCTTGTGGTTTCAGAGAAGAAGATTTTTTAAAGTTGTTTCCTACATGTCTATATGAAAAACATGCAAAACCTCAATATACAAATTTTGGACCCCCGGGGCACAGCCATTTTTGACCCCGGGGACTTTATTTGAACAATCTTGATAGTCTAGGCGTTGGCGATCATTTTAAAAGAAAAACTGTTGAAATCTGTCAAGCGGTTCTGGAGAAGAAGATTTTTTAAGGTTTCGACCATATATGGTAATGGCAGCCATCTTGGATGTAGCGCTGACCTAATTTTAACAAATCTAAAAAGCATTCATCTAAGGATCATCCACATGAAGTTTGGTCAAAATTAGCCAAGCGGTTTCTGAGGAGAAGTCGTTTGAAGAAAAGTTAACGGACGACGGACGACGGACGACGGACGGACGACGGAAGACGGACAACACACCATCCCATAAGCTCTGCTGGCCCTTGGCGAGTAGAGCTAAAAATCAACCGTCATATATGGCCTAAAATGTGTTAAAATATTGTAAAAAAAACTTTCAAACAAACAAATTACTTCAATATTGTATGGCAAACCAAGTTTTTTTAATGTGAGCAGTATGACATTGTATAAATTTGGTGTGTTTGTTAACAGCTTACACATTATAGTCTCTGTGAAAAATAATTAAGTTCATTTTAGTTCTTTAAACACATAACGTCTGCTCAGTTCTCCGGATTGCCTAACTGAAGTCACCATCAGATGGACACATCTCAAGCGGTATATTGTAATGACCGGCGGATTTCAAATAATAACATGAAGTCAACATAAAGTAACATATTTATTCTTTAACTAGATCTAGTGTTCAAAGTATTTAAACAATATTACCTGAACTTTTTGTAGTCAGCTCTTAATTAATACAAGAGCAAAAATAACCGATATTTCAATAAAATGGCGGTATTTTATCTATACTGTATAGATACGGCGAAAACGACCCAAGAGTAAATCAATACTTATTTCGACGGACGAGAATAAATAAATAGAAATCACTAGTCACCTTTAAGACCAGATTTGAAATAACCACAGAATTTCAGATAACCACAGGCTTCTAAATAACCAGCCACAGGTATAATATCACCAGTCACCTGAAGGCCGGATTTCAAATAAACCCGCCAAAGTAACCTCTGAGAGAACTGACTTTTGATTGACAGACGCGCTTTATATACCCTTGGGTCATGATCACGTGATGCAAACTGACAAATGATTGACAGTCCGGTGGTGGAGGTGTGTCTGAATGATCCAATCGAAATTATCTAGTCCACCGGTAGCCAATGAAATTGGAGACCGGTGACCAGGCAAGGATTCAGACACACCGGGCTTCAATAGACCGTCGATCACCGTTATTTGCCAATAAGTAAGTAAAACATGTTTTAACATGGTGCAGACATACATGAATACATTCCTTGTTGAATTACGAAAATAATGATATAAGTGTTATACTGAACTGTGCCTTATTTATCACAAACATCGTAGACAAATACTTTGAAGTGAGCAGGCTAAACCTACGCTATGGAACTGGGTTACTGTGACCAAAGTGTGGAGATTATGTTATAACTAAGCATTTAAACAATGAATAATATCAACTAGGTTGTAAAGTTACATCATAACTATAACAGGAATTGGTGGTATTAAACCAGATTAATTTATAGAGCGATAAATTACTACCAGACCTTTACCGGTGCCAACAACAACAATAAACATGGCCGCCTCCAGTAAGATTGTCAGTTGCTAATGTGGAAATCTATCAAATAATGCCGTTTAAGTGCATTTTAAGAAATGAAGATGATAATTCCTGAACACACCAAGGTGTATGTTATGTAAGTGAACAGTATTTATACGTTTATAATAGATAGTAAAGGAATCACATTGTATAATGGTACCGAGATGTAAATGTAAACAATGATGCCCCCAAGTCTTACAATATGCAGTAATTAAGGACATATTTCCCATCGCTACTTGTTCATTGAAAAAGCATGGGAATCTTGTTTATTTACTGACTGCATGCTCCATGACCGATCAACTCAGGTATATAAATTTAGGCCCGCTTGTAGTTTTTTCTTCGTGTTACATTGCTATATTAAAAAATTGTCTTGGGTAAGAAAAGCTAAACACAACTTTGTAATTCAGAAAAGCATATTCATAATTTTGCTAGTTTAAATACAAAACTTGTCTGATATTTCTTATTGTTTCTAGAACAAGAATGATAGCAAAGCATTAAATGAACAACTTCCTGTTGTGTGTTTATATTTACTGCACACAAAAAGACCTTATTGGGTGGGCTTCATAATCTGAATCAAAATTGAATATCACTATGTTCTCATGAAATTGCATGGCTAAAGTGATCACTGTAACACACAAGGCCAAAGAAAAAATAACCTCGATTCTGATTAAGGCCTAATTAAATTAATATATTTCCTGAAGTTTAGAATCTTGCGATCACAGTATAGTCAACCTTTTTGGTTAAATACACATGTCTTTCAGGGTTACATTGGTGTTTGAAGACCGAAGGGCATCTCGAGACCATATGATGTGTCTCTGAAATGAACAATAAAACAGTTTTTAAAAAGGACGCTGGTGAAAAATATATAAGGCCAAAACAAAAAACAGGTGTGTTTCCTATTGCATGGTCTAAAAAAATAGGGTAAGTCGGTAGGCATTTTCTTTATTATCTTTTTTTGCTTTTTTTCTGAGCAAGATATTGTGAGATTCTATTTATCTCATAAACCCCATACTAGTTGATGATACAACTGAAAGTTTCTCTGTGATGTTTCACTTTACCTCGATATAAGAACGCCCCAGTTAAATTACGCATTCCTGTTACAAATAATATGACACTTTAAACCAGAAGACCTTTGTTTAACATGCATTTTACTAATTAGTTAACTAGTTAATTAGCATCGCATTGTTTACCTGAAAGAAAAACGTTAAAACTCTGAATGTATCATATGACATTCCAGGCAAATCATATGGCTTACCTAAATATTTTCCACTTTTGCTGTGTAATCTGGTAATAATTTGCATAGTTATACCACCAGTGGATTACAGAAAATATAGAATGGTGTTATGTTTCACTTCCATGATGTAAGATATGTGATAAATCATTGTTCAGAACAAATAGAAAAAAATAATAAAAATAATTATGTATTTATTTATTTAAAAATTGGGTCGGTCGGGCCACCGGAAACACAGGTATTTTTTTTTATTTTGTCCTAAGCCATATGATATGCATGGAATTTCATATGAATCAACAAAGTGTCCTGTTATTTATAAAAGTGAATTTTAGTTGTGCTGTCGTATATATAGGTAAATTGACATCACAGAGAAACGTTCACGTTGTACCATCATCTTGTATGGGTTTTGTGTGATAAATAGAATCTCTCAAAATCATCGATTTGCGATTACTTATTAAACTCTTTAGCAAACATTATTTGATGCTCGACAAGCCGTCGCATTGTATCTTTTTGCCAACTCGTTTACATTTTATAATAAATCAGCACTCTGACATGTAAGATCAGCTATTATCTGCCAAGAAATAAATATTTAATCATTATTCTCCGATTACCGCTAAAATCAACAAAATAATTTTGATGGATGTCATTCATAGAATGAAATATGGAATTTTTCATATCGTGCCCTGTATCAGCCTTCGCCCAAATATGAGGTCTCGGGCTGATATTAGCATATCAGGGCAATACAGGATGTGATATGAAATGCCCATATATTATTCTCTATATATATGGTATATCTGTTTATATATCTTTCGATATAAGCATGTTTTGGTTAGGCCAAAAAGAAAAATAGATGTGTGTTTCCAGTTGCCTGACCGACCCTATTTTTAAATGACCAACCCTAAAATGTTAGTGCCAAATTATTAAAAAACAAAAATCAATTTGTTGTGAAGGATTGTTTATCACATAGCTTACATCATGGAAGTGAAACATTAACACCATTCTATATTTTCTTTAATCCACTGGGCACTGGTGTTATAACTATGTAAATTATTACTGAATGGTACACGATATGTACAGAGTTGAATATCTTTCTTTCATGTAAACAATGCAACGCTAATAAACAATTTAACTAATTAGTAAAATACATGTTAAACTAATGTCAATTTTAAAGAGTCCTATTATTTGTAACAGGAACGCATAATTTAACTGGGGTGGTCTAATATCTAGGTAAACTGACAACATCCAGGGCTTTTTCGAGGTGTCCCACGGGGCCGAAAAAATGGACCCGTTCCAAATGCAGAATAGTGACTTTTTTTCCAATTACTGAAAAAAATATCCCAATCTCAAAAAAATCCCAAAAATAACCCATATATATACTGTATATATGTATATTTCTTTTACATGTATGTTGTACTGATACACCCCTTATGCTACATACTAATCAATATCAGTGGTATGTTAATGATGAAATAGTGTTCCTAATAATACCTTTTAAGCTTTTACCTCGCCCTATTAACTTACAAAATGTTGACGTAAACAATTCTCAATTGGCCATTTTATCGATGAAAAAAAATCCCAATTTGGCCGTTTTTACGATAGAAATTTCCCAAATTTACAAGGATCCTTTTCCCTAAAATACCTGGAAAAAGCCCTAACATCAAACAGAAACTTTCCACTTGTATCATCAACTTGTATCAATGACTTTCTTTGATAAATAGAATAAACAGAAAACACCCCCCCCCCCACCCCCCCCCCCAAAAAAAAAAAGGCTTGTTAAAGTATCCCAATGAGCTGGGACAATAGTTAGGCAGAAAACAAAATACCTGTGTTTACTGTAACCTAACGGACTGCCTTTACAACACTCACTTCTTTAATGAGAATAAAACAATCTGAACAAAACAGGTTCTGCCACTCAAATAAATCGGTATCTATTGTTCTAAAGCTTAAAATCCTCATTTACTGTATAGAAATCAAAATGTTAAAGAACCATACAAATATATTCGATTCCGTCAGTGGCGTAGCTGGCCTTTTGAAGATGCAGGCCCGCTTAATTCCTGAGCACTGGTGCATTTTCGAGATTTCCCAGAATAATCTGCAGGCACGGGCATGCAGTGCCTTAGAGCAGCTACGCCACTGACTGCAGTAAGATTAGCCTGAAGTACGGTACCTAATTTCCCTCTCTGGAGTGGCTTGAAATATTAATATTCGATAGTAAGAGTAGCAGCTAGTTTATGTATGTTTTTTTTGAATTCCCCTCTCTGGGGTGGCTCGAAATATTGATATACTTTGATGACAATGTGCAATGAGCTGGTGCCTGGTTTATATCACAGAGGTCAAATACACTAAAGGTTATTGCTTTAGCTTTAGCATACCCAGGACTAGGCTAAGTCTCAGAGCTGACACTTGGAGATGCCACCTTTAATTTGTTTACATCACCAAAGCTGTCAGTAATCCAGGCGAACGTGACATGATGGCCTCCTGCTGAGTCACGAGTCATGACCTTGATTTATGATTAATCTTGGTCAACTGTAGACGGCTAGCTGTTCTACAAGTATTTGTAACATCATTCAACCATACCAATAGTTAACACCTGAACAGGTCTGTCTTTTTGTTCATTAAATCCCGGAATCGTTAATTACTGACTTCCAATTGTCCAAGTTCATTCAACATATATGTCACAACAACACGTCAACAGCCGACTAGTTGCGGTTTATTGATTTTAAGCGTCCACAAATGCGGCTGATGTTTACCGTAAATATGCTAAAAAGTGTTTAAACATAGGACTGTACATCTGATTTACTGGCATTTTATCTGGGGACAGAAAATAATTATGTCCGGGAGTAATTGAGTTGAATTGAATGTTGTTTAACGGCTCATCAACACAGAATGGGTTATTTAGAGACGCCCCAGAGAGAGGGGAAGGATTCATAGGAATCCGGAAACCGTGCCCAACTCTATGGTCGAATAGATTCCTATGGTTCTTTCACGTGCTCGGAGGATAGACCGATACAAAGGACCGCCCGGTCTACATCCCCATCCGACTCCCGGAGATGTCCGGGAGTAGAAAATATTCATGTTTTACGTTTCCATTATTGCTTTTCAGGTCACTGAGTTCCGTCGGTGTGTTCTTGGGCAATACACTTTCCCTTAGCCTCGTCCGTCGGATGCGGACGTAAACCGGGCGGTCCCGTGTATAGGTCTATCATCCGAGCACGTTAAAGAACCATAGGAATCTGTTCGATGATAAGAGTAGGGCAGGTTCCCGGATTCCTATGTATACTTCCCCTCTCTCTGGGGCGGCTCTAAATAACCTATACTGTGTTGATGAGCCGTTAAACAACATTCAATTCAATTCAATTCATTACGTGGTACTAACTTTCATATCCCATCAAATCCTTGCTCCAATAAGCAAAAACGGGGTTGGCTGGGCGATGAAATAAAACGTTAATTTCGGCTGAAAACATTTGCATATTGTAAAATTAAAACATTTAATAGTTTTTAAACAGGGTATCCCATTTTTTTCAGTAAAAAATGTTTTTCAAATGTTTTATTGTCGAAATAACCGTTATAAAATCCTGCTAATATAAGTTTTCCCATCGCTTAATGGCATTAAGGCGGAACCATGTAATGTTATTTATCTTGTAGCCGCCATTTTGAATATGAGTGATTTGAGTGACAAAAAGGGGTGACCATCTTCCAAAACGGTCTCAAAAAATGGGTAGTCATGAATTTTGCCGATATTTTCAGGAAAGGTAGTAGAGGTACTGATCTATCATTCCTGTTAATTTAAGCCATATTGGTGACGACCCATTTCTGTGACCGTTTTGAGAAATCGGTAATTTTGGAGTTACAAAAAACTCAAAATTTCCGATCTTCACATTTGAACCGCGATTTAGACTATGCTATATATGCCAAAAGTGGTCAAAACGAATTTTAGGAGGAAGTTTAACTTATAAACTTACTTAATTCATGGTCTTTGTTATTTTTACATTCAACATTGGCTTAAGTTAGCGCTTTTTAAAAGACAACTTTAATTTCCACGTAACAGCACGTGAGTACAAATTGGGACTACTTCGTGTTAAAACACTTGCAATTCAAAAGTGAGTTATGCGGCATATCCACGAGAAAAGCTTCGGCTGCTTCTAGCCTGTAGTGGATCAACAAGACAGACCTTTCAAAACCACGGAAAACTAAGAAAATGTAGTATATGTATATATATATAAAAGTATTTATCAAATGTGTAAAGCAAATAAGCGTTCAAGTGTACACAGCTCGCACGTGAGTTTTGTGCACCGACAGTATATATAGGTTTGGCAGAAAAAACCTCGCCATTCGAAGTTTGCATTGTTACATAAAAAGGGTGTAGTTATGCCTGGGTAATCCCGCTCACCCACCCTGTATTTATAGTGTGTGTTACGATGTTTATTTGCACGTGTTTTATATTAGCAGGTTGTCCACATCGGCAAGTTGTACACGTGCTATTATCACTCCCCAAGAACTCCGTTACAACGTAAAGCATGTCGCAACGAACTTATGATACAAAATCACAACGACATCTGTTACAATATGATATTATATCTGTACGTTCGTGTTACAGTATCTCTCCATGTATTGTGAAAACATGATATTTCTGTAACTTTTGAGATGGATCAGAGGTCTAAAAAGGTAAGTTTATTTATTACCTTTGGACCAGATGTTGCAGTTGGGATAGCTCAATGACGTCACATTCTGTGTAAACTTCTCAATACGATGTCCGACATAACAAACCTATACTTTTGTTTATATACCGTGTATTTGTCCGAAATCATTGACCGTTTCAGTTTATTTTTAGAAAATACCTTGTCTAATAATCGAGCCCTGTTGTTGCGTTTTATTCACAGAGAGTAATATTGGAAATTACAGTATGTTCTAAATCGTTTCATAATAATCATTAAACGAATTTTTTTCTGAGCTGTAGTGGTAGTGATTTACTGTTGCGTAAAATAAAATATATATTAAGTCTCACAGAATGAATATTAACCTTCAGATATAAACCCTTCAGATATAAACCAAAAAGTAGTTGTTTTATGTTTTACGATGTTACAGTATCGTCACGTAACAAAGTCTCATCGACGGAATGTCAGGCACACATTTTACAAATCTGTATTTTACTTGCTCGGAGTTTTCCATCACAGGATATGCCTGTTGTTAAGCGTTTACTGCAAATTTCACACATTAATTTCACACCTTCGTGAATCGACCTAGTACGATCCCTCAGGTCGTAGAGCGCTGAAAACGTTTTCTTGCACTTATTGCATGTTACTGTTTGACGCTTATGGACTGAGCGAGTGTGTCTATACAAATTTCCCCAAGAAGCTGCGGAATATTTACACACTTTGCAGTAGTGGAACATTTTGTGCCCATTTCCAGACTTTTTAGTACTTGTACCCGGTCCAGGCCTCTCGACAGCTGGATCAGGAGCTGTGGCTTTGTATAAAGTTGAAGGCTATACAGAGAAGTCCTCTATCTGGGCAGTGTCTTTACTGGAGTGCTGGCGATGACGGGCATGAGCGTTGATAGTTCATGATCGTTGTTGTTGTCGTCAAGTACCATATCCACACTCAAATCCATGGCATCCACGTAAATACTCTCTTCTTGCTGGAACGAGAACTCCATCAGATACGTCGTTGATACACTGTAACGCTGTAAGTGATATTCTGTAACATTTATTTTTTCTGTTACGATACTGTAACATTACGTGTGAAGTTTGTAACATAATTAAAATAATATCTTGGTAAATTGATAGATAAATCGTTCTCTTTAATATATACAAGATGTCTAACTAATACCTAGCAGTAGCAAGTTTTAACATCCAATACTCTTCTCTTGTAAATCGAAAATTACTGGCGAAAAGTTAACGTTTACACATTTCTACATTCGGTTTCACTTTCAGCCTTACTTCTAATATTTTACACAGTCTTAAGGAATATGTTCATGAAATATTTAGAATAAGATAACAAAATCAAAACATATTACCCCAAATTATTCAATTAATCCTCACGAAACTGACACAAATGTAGTATTTTCACAACACACGGGCAGACTACATGGAGAAATACTGTAACACGAACGTACAGATATTGTTACAGATGTTGTGATTTTGTATCATGACTTCGTTGAGACATGCTTTACGTTGTAACGGAGTTCTGGGGAGTGATTATACAGTTAAATGTCGATGAGTAATCGAAGACTTTGCAATGAAGAAGAGTTACGATACTTCAAAGTCTCTCCAGTAGATAAAAACATGTAGACGTTTCCAGTCAAGGATGGTTTCAAGCGACTGTATTTTTATATTTTGATTTGTTTCTGTTTATTTATATTATGAAAAAAAGAAGAAAAAAAAACGAAGAAGTAAAATGACAATGCAGATGGCACTTCCTATTTATGTCATGTGTTTTCTTTCATTCATTATTTGGTTTTGTAAAGTGATAAATGAAAAGCGAATTAGGAAATAAATATATATACATTGTGCTTGTGTGATTTAAATACTATAGTATCGCTACTGTAAAGTGTGTGGATTGGCATTTATGTCTGTGTTTACAAAACACAAGAAAAACCGACTATTTAAATAAAACGGAACATTCCGATTGGATGACTACTTTTATCTTGACACACATTTCATGAGGAAATGGGTCATGAAGAATGTCGAAGCCGCTTAAGCATGGATAAAACTTAAATTGTCTTACAGACGCTTTATTTGGTATGGAAACAGTGAGACAAGTGACCAAACGCTTGTAAGGGATTCAGATTAAGCAGGAACTCAGAAATGTCCGTCTTGTAAATTTAACAGCCAAACGATTTAATAAATACGACAGATTAATGAGATTATCCATCCAAGCAAAGCCGCAAATATGTATAACATATACCTACGGGCGCACATCGTGGCTCCAGTCACATATTCGTAAACGGAAAACAAAAATCCCTAACCCTAAACCTAGCAATGCAAATTATGTTTGCACAAATTAAAGGTGAACTGCATAATAACAGGTGGGACATTTTGAATGTTAGGATAGTTTTGATTCAAATCTAGGCTAGTTTCAAACTGTGTATACCGTTGGTAGGTAATAAGAGTTTAACTATACTGAAAGGAAAAAGAAACGCGACACGGGAATTTCCGCTGTATATTGTACGTACAATATGCTGCTGTTAATCGAATGGTACATGGCTACGTAAGATCTTTCCTTTCGGAAAAAAGACTAAAACAACACGTAACACGTCAAATAGTAGTCCTGCAAAGTTTCATTATTGACAGAGTACGCGTTTGGCTCTACGTTAAATACAGTTCTGAACTGGCTCAATTTTTCTTCAACATTTATGAATTTCGTGTTTCAACGTGTACTGTGATTAAAACGTCTACAACATCACAGTTGTGTCCTTTCTCTAACTTAAAGCAACTTCTTTTTTTACAACATCTTGGGATTTCCTTGGAATATATATGGAATTAAGTGTGCACAATATGCAATATATAGCGGAAATTCCCGTGTTGCGTTTCTTTTTCTTTTTCCTTTATGTATATTTATAGCATATCATAAATCGATACTGATAAACATGGCGCTTAGCTTTATTTAAGGGCCTATTTCTAGCCTGTTGTGTTTTTGTGTTTTTTTGGGGGTGGGAGGGGGGAGAGAAAATGTGTATAGGTAACTGTAAATCACTGTGTTAGGCATACATTAGTTTTAGCCCATTTTTTGTACAAAACAAGTTGAGATATATCTGGCATATTACGCGTAAATAGGTGTATATAATAGTGTAGTATCAATGTGTAGCAATTTTTTGAGTATGCGCTTCTTTTTCCTTTCAGTATATTTTTAAGAAATGAATGTTATTTTTCTCTCAGGTGGGTCGGTTTTGTACACGACACCTGCTGGAGGCCTAAATATTATATATACCCATTATGCAGTTATATGTGTTTAATATTATAATCACAAAATGTGTATGTTCATATAGATGTTTTTCCCGTGTTTCATGATGGAGTATTATTAGTTTTCGGAATAACGTTATTCTGCTTCCTGTTTATCCTTTGCTCACCATAAGCATAGTAACAAAGGTAAATAGCCACTTCCACCCCACCCCATCCGGCCCCCACCCCTCCCCAACCTCCTTCCCACAAAAAAATATGAAAATACAAGAACTTGAAGCAAGATGTACCAGTTATATAGTTAGTATGTCTCAGTACTGTCTACTTTTTGATCACTTAGATCGCATATTGATCCAGAACCACCCCACACCTCTTCACCATACACTCCCTTCCAATCCTTCCATTCCACAAATTGTGGATATAAATAAAAATCCTATTATTAACTGGATTAAAATCACATCTGCGCATTACAATATATTCAAACGTCTGCACAAAACAGTGAATTTAATCTAAAATCTAGGAATGGCTATGTTGTGTAGGCTATTTATTCTAGTGCAACCTACATCTGTACAGGTGATATCAGTTTAATGCGGAACGTCTGGGAATAAGATGGGAATACTGTACAAGAAAGCTAACACATACGTTTTATGGTTTTTTTATGGGTTTTTTTGTATGAATGGTGTTTTACGTCATTTTCAACACATGTAAAGTAATATATGACGGTCGATTTTTTGCGGTGGAGGCAGACCCTCCACTTTTCCTGGGTAGAACCAATACTGTACACCTTCCGCCATCCGTAAGAATCGACACTTTCTTAATAACCAAAAAGACATATATAGTCATCTAATAGATACACATTACCTTAGTAAAATACCGAAAATACACACGACGTCGAGATTGCACAATGTAAATTGCGTGTATAAAATAATACTTCCCACTTGGAGAGACCATCTAACTTCCACACCATTATGCGTGACTAAGTACGGAAGCTGTAATCCAATAAAAAACATGTTCTGCGCGTCATAACAAAATCGCTTGTCTTACAAGTAGACACGTTTTTCATCGATTATTCAATCACTAAGTCTAGTTGTCAGAATGCAGATAAACCAGGAGTAGTAATTGAAAAATTCAAATCTGCTTGTGATAAAACTAAAGTGATGGTTGCTAAATCGAAGTTGAAAAATAACCAACAATACCCTGAGGTGTTCGTGCATCATGATCAGACGCTTGAAGAACGAAAATCGTCACATAATTTCAGAACAATTGTTGAGGCATTGAATAACGGTAATCGATTATCCTTTCAGGGCTCTCGGGTTGTGCAAAGTGGCAATACTCATGAAGGCAACAACTCTCGCTTTACTTCAGGTGTCAGTCATCCCACTTCTTCGCAATCTGACAGTAATAACTCACAGAGGTCTTCTTCGAGCCAGGCATGCAACGTCCGTGATCGTACTGATCATACCAATGGCGGGCGTAGCGGACCCGGCCAACGTGGTGGACCCAGGGGAGGATCTCGGGGCGGTCCCAGAGAGCGCCGCTAGTAACCGCCGGGTTTTGGAACGTTCGAGGTTGGAGCTCAAATAATGATAGTGACATTTTAATTTACGTTCATCATACATTAATAGCTTGAATCTTGACATTATAGGTATAGCAGAGACGCATTTGAAAGCTAACCAAAACATTGTAATTGAGGGTTATCAGTGGTATGGTAACAATCGTAAAGAATTACATATACGTGCTAGAAATGGTTCGGGAGGAGACGGTTTCTTTGCTAAAAATGAATTAGCATCTTCCTTTAATATACATGTACACATTTTAGACAGTTCAACTGAAGGTATACTCTGGTTATGGTTAAGGCACAAATAATCAACTGAATGTATACTCTGGTTAGAGTTAAGGCACAAACATCATGATTATGTACTTTTACCGTGTGTTTCCTATATTTCTCCTGAGAACTCGTCCCGCCATGTAGATGTGCATAACTTTTCTGACAACCTTTTATATGAAATATACAAGTATCAGAGTGAGGGATTAGTTTCATATGTGGTGATTTTAATGCCAGATCTGGCCAGAATGATGATTTTATTGTAGGTATAGACAATGTTTGTGACAGAGATATTGTTGACTTTAAAACAAACACATACGGAGATATTTTACTTGAGTTCTTAATTAATACTAAAATGTGTATGTTAAACGGAAGAAAATTCACAAGTAATGACTTCACATCTGTGTCATCTACAGGTTCTGTAGTAGATTAGTGTTTAGTATGCCATGACCAGTTATCGTCATTTGATAATTTTTCAGTGGTAAGAGAAGTCGTTCTGGTCATGTACGTGTACTCGCTTTATCAGGTTGTCCAGACCATTCCGTTCTTATCTATCTGGAATATACTTTGTAATGAAAATAACGAACATAGCTTAACTTCCACGGAGTCACAGTTTTGATAAATTTGACTTGAATAGTATTCCTAATAATTTTTTGAGTAACGATGATATCTTATCTTGTGTCAATTGTGTTATTGCTGACCTGGAAGGCGGTCTGCATACTCAATCAGATATTGATACAGTTTATCAGGGCTGGTGTGATCTTGTTAGGAATGAAATATACGATAATGTGCCTCACAAGTCTATTAAGTTCAATTGAAATAACAAAAGAAGACGGGTTGGAAAGCCGTGGTGGAGCGATACACTTGCACTTTTATGTAACAATGTGTGTGAAAGTAAAAAACTTTGGTTAAGATGTAAGGATAAGTCCGTAAAGTCAAGACTAAAATCTGAATACTGTTCTTTTAGAAAACGGTTTGACCGTGAAGTTCAGAGATGTAAGCGTCTCTATTGGTACAATTTGCAAAGGGACATATTAAATGAAGTGAATAGTGATCAAACTAGCTTTTGGAAAACTATAGGAAGGATAGGTGTTGGCCAAGTTAAGAAAAGTAGCATTCCAATGGAGTTACTTTTGGATGACGGCAGCGTGTCTAAAGATGTTAAAGATGTTTTGCTTAAATGGGAACGAGATTATACACATCTTTCAAACAGAGACGTTTAACTTGAAAGTCATACGCCAAACCATAATGTAAACAGTAAAAACGAGTATGATCATGTTTAAAGGGATACACGGCAATCTTACTTTTTAAAAACACACGGCGTCCCGCTTGTTTTTCTGGATAACTTACATTTGTTCAATCATTAATATTAATTATAAGAATAGTAACATGTGCATATTATTCAATTTTGAAATTATTGCACCAATAATATATTAAAACTTAAAGACACATTTCGAGCCTATTGTATTTGGGGGGGGGGAGAGAATTTCTATAGGTAACTGTAAATCGCTGTTAGAAATACATTTGCACAAGAAAATTGAGATTATTAGTGTTTTGACAAAGGATGAGGCCCGTCCCATAAATAGTGTATACGGTAATAATGTAGTAAAAATTATAACCGTTTTGCATTTTATGTGCACTTGTATATATGTTAAAACAACTATGTATAGATGGATTTTTTTAAAAGACCCGTGTTAACAATTTATAGTTTTTGTATTTTTAGCACAATATACTCTATTATCAATTACTTCTCTGTCATTTTTTAGTAAATCTCAAATGCAAGAAACTCATCGGGACTTCAAAATTCAAAAATCGTTGTCATCTGTCAGTGTTTTTGATCACCTGAGCCGAAGGCTCAATGTGATGTTTTGGAATCACTCTTCGTCCGTCGTCCGTCCGTTGTCTGCCCGTCGTCGTCGTTATCTTTTGCTTCTGACGACTTTTTCTCAGAAACCGTTTGTCGGAATTCAATCAAATATTATATGAATTCATTAAACTGGATTTTATAGTTGCACCAACAGCTAAGGTCATTTGGGGACATTTCAGCTTTTTATTTGTGGAGGAAGACCCCAGGTGCAAACCCGGGCATTTTTTCGTGCACGGGCGCGCACCTGAGTAGAACCACCGACGTTCCGCAAGCAAGCTGGATAGCTTGATACTCATACTTAACAGTCCTGGCCCCATGGGGAATCGAACCCACAGCGGTGAGGGACATGTGATTTCAAGTCTGAGACCACTCGACCACGGACAACCCCAAGTTTATGTGAAGCATCATTATATGTTTGTTCGAATGGTGCACCTGAGGTCATAAATACCCCCCGCAATGGGGCTTATTCGTTTCATTTAACAAATCTTAAAAAATCGTCTGCAAAAATACAAGATATAGAGCTGTGATATTTTGCATGTAACATCGTCTTATGGTCCTCTAACTAGTTTGTTCTAATGGTGACCCTGAGGTCAAATTTGGACCCGCTCCAGTGGTCACATATTAAACATAGACTTATATAGGGAAACACTTCAACAATATTCATCTCTGAAACTACAATAGCCAGAGGTTTAATATTTTGCATTTACCTTAAGGTTATGGTCATCTACCAAGTTTGTTCAAATCGTGACTCTGTGGTCAGATTTGAACATTTCCTGTTCTGCTTCCTTTTAGTGTATTTATATTCATTCATTCATAACCTTTCCTTATTCAAAATGAATCCGTACGGAACTCTATTATGCTCCGGATAATATTTTTCAAAAAGGGGAGATAATTAAATAAGTAGTGAAACTAGAGTTATGGTTCCTATGAACTGCACTCCGTCTCATTATCCTTATCATTCACAGGAACTTTAATCAAGCATACTTTTTGAGTTATGCTCCGGACAAAAAGCGCATGGACGCACGGACGCACATACGGACGGATGGAAAAAGCGGCGACTATATGCTCCCCCATAATAAACAATCTAGTGTTTTTTTTAGTTAAATATATCTTATATCAAAAACTAAGGTAATATTAAATGAAAAGAAAAAACTGTGATGGGGCCTCAATATAATGTCTCTGTGGTAATCAGTCAGCGAGAAGTAAGCAGTTAAAAAGCATGCTATCCATGACTTTTCAACGACTACAATCAGCTGGGAAATGTGTCTTTAAAGTAAAATATGAAGAAAAAGTGAATACATATTTTTTTATTGATGTAAATGTTACTAGGTTAAACGTAAACATGATCCAGGATATATAAGTCGAGACACTCATTTCAAACACTTCAAGATTGCCGTGTGTCCCTTTAAACGCAAATATTTGGATACTAGAAGTTAACAAAGTAGTTGAAAATTCCAAACGTCACAAGGCTTTGGGGGCGAATATGGTACAAGTTGATATTTTAAAGAATGATACATCCATTTTATTTTTGCATACTCTATTTAATATTTGATACAGGTTATATACCTACATGATGGGGCCAAAGTATTATCAATCCTATTCCAAAGTCGAGCACCGTTGATCCAAGGGACCCTCTTTCTTATAGAGTCATAACACTAGCGTGTTCAATGTATAAGTTGCATAGTTCTATTATAAATAATCGTCTTACTGTATGGTCAGAAAGGCATGATAAATTTGTCTATGAACAAAATGGATTTAGACAGAAACGCAGCACTGTTGATCATGTTTCATCCTTAACAAGTATAATTGAAACAAGGAAGAAAAATAAAATGTCTACTTTCTGTGCATTTATTGATTTTCGTAAAGCATATGATTTGATTTTAAGAAATAAACTTTGGCAGCGATTAAGTGACATTGGCATATCTAGTAAAATGTTTCTAGCTATAAAATCCCCGTATAGATCTGTCTCATCATATGTTAGGTTTGATGTGAAATCAGGATTAAGATCAGGGTGTCCATTGTCTCCTTTGTTGTTTAATCTTTTTATCAATGACTTGACTCTTCGCATTAAAGCTTTAGGTAACGGCATTGATATCGATAACGAAATGGTAAATATACTACTGTATGCTGATGGTATTGTTTTAATTGCAGCAAATGAGAATGATCTTCAAATCACGCTAAATGAACTTAATGATTGGTGCACTATAAATAGTATGTCTGTCAATACCACTAAAAGCAACATTGTTCATTTTAGACCTAACTCTATATCTAGGTCAGAGATTTGCTTTTACTTGTGGAACCGATGAGATTGATATCATTGATAAATATGTATATCTTGGAATCGTTTTTAACCGAACATCTAGACTATAGTGTTACTGCAAAGGTATCCGCTCAATGCGAGTCGTGCTTTGGGTTTGCTAATTACAAAATGTAAGTGTTTTAGGTGGTATGCCATATGATATATATTCTAAATTATATGACTCGTTAGTTTGGTCCAGTATTTCTTGTGGCGCTGCTTTAGTGGGTTGTAAATCGTATTCATGCATTAATGCCGTATAAAATAGAGCAATGAGTTTTTATCTGGGCACGGGGAAATATACTCCAACGGCTGCTGTCTCTGGTGATATGGGTTGGAAGCCTGTTTTCATTAAACAGTGGAAATGTATTTGCAACCTCTGGTATCGCAATATCAATACGAAAAACTTTGGATTGAATAACAGTATTTTTATTTGGGCCTGTAATAAAGCTAACACGTCTTGTAAAATTCGGTTTTACTATGTTAAATCGAGTTTTAAAAACATCGATCCAAGATATTCTGATAGAAATCTTAAACCATTTAAGGTTGTTTTCATTAATTCTGTTGTTGGTTATTTGATGAACAAACTCATTGGAGAATGGAAACTTAGATAAATCGAGTGATAGGTCCAAGTGGTAATGGTGGCAATAAGTTATGAACGTATAAGCCGTTTAAATCAGAGTATTGTATAGAAACGTATTGTCAGCTTATATTACCGTTATGTCATCGATCAGCTTTTTCGAAATTTCGATGTGGCGTTGCACCTTTACGGCTAGAGACGGGACGCTGTAAGAACTTACGAGAAAGCGACCGTGTGTGCCCACTTTGTAAGACAGATGTAGAAGACGAAATGCATGTGATCCTTAAGTGCAATATGTATAATGAATATAGAGATACGTTATTTAGAAAAGCTCTTACAGTCTTTGTTGATTTTTATAGTTTTAGTGATTTTTCAGACAAGATGAAGTTTTTCTTTTCCAGTCAGGAAATGATCAGACCTGTTTTAAGTAATAGATAGAGTATGGTTTCATTTAGTTGGTTCATTTAAACATCGAGATGGGCGTAGCCCATCGAGGTGTTTAAATTAACCAACGAGATGAAACCATACTCTATTTGTTTTGTAGCATGTCCATTTCAGCTCTATTTCAGTTATTCTAACTGTTATTCTCACTCTTATTCTCACAGTTATTCTGACAGGTCTTATTTTCAATTAAACGATTTACACCTGTGTCTGAACAAAGAGAATTGTCTGTGACCATGCTACAATATTTTATAATCTAGACATTCTTTTTTATATAAATAATACTGTTTCAACTGAGTGTATATATTTAATTTGAATGTGACATGTATTTTTGAACAGTTACTGTTAATCAGTTCATGTCTGGTCTAAACTGATGTGATAAATGCTTTTTTAGCTTTATTTATCTTGCGTTTATAAGGTTGTCCCCAGGTGCTTATTTACAAAATGCATAGCCTGTCCATGCAGACACTTTCAATGGCGTTTTAAACTAATTTGTGTACCATGGTTATGATTCACATGCGGGAGATTAACAATGACTGTTCAGCTTTTAGCATATTATATACAATGTTTGTATAGGCTGAAACATTTTATTCTATGATATATATATGTTGTGGTAGTAATAAAACCTTCGTGATTGGTTCTTTTTGGTTATTGCTTCAGCTATTTTTGAGTGTGATGACATGGCTGGTGCAATAGACTTAAGTGCAATTTGTCATATTATGTTATTGTTGTAAATGTAATTTACATATAGACTCTTATAATTATTTTAGAATGGCATAGTTAAAATCATATGTAATGTTTTATTGTTTATAATATTGTACTATGACGAGACTTTAATAAACTATAAAACCTGTAACTATCCATTCAGCAATACAAACAACGACGTTGTTTTGAATAATGATGAATTGTTTTTTGAGAGATGTTTTTACAATGTTTAGCGTTGAAGGGCAATTTACAATAGTTCACGTTTTCGATTTTTATCGTTTCCAAAAGAGAATCGTTTGAATTTGGAAAGATCGCATAATTATTTTTTCCTATTTTATACCATCGAAGTTTGACAACACTTTTGCTTTTGACATACTTCAAATATCCCCCACGCCTACATAAATACTGCAAAGGGAATATCTTGGAAGCAACGAACACAAACAAGAGATAATCAAAGTTCTGAAAATACTGAGGATGCAAGGTTTGATAGGAGAGACTGTATGAATATTTGCAACATTACATAGTTTTAGCCAACTTGGAAATCTTGGTCGACCTACAAAAATCTTAGAGGGTTGATCCATTCCAAATATATTGTGACCAATTGTCATTAAACTGTTTCAAATCTAGACTAGAATATTATTTTATGAAATTGCTGATGGATAGACAGATTTGTGTTTTATGGCCAAACTGTCACTCAAGATGACCTCCATGTCTAAAATTTTGTCATTTACAGAGTGGTTCTTTCGGGAACAAGATGCATTAGAGGGCATGTATCGCACTACTGGCTTGAACAGTCTAAGGCCTATTGGAAAACTTTTTTTTTTTAAATTAAGGACTATAACTCTGATGTGTCTTGTCTGATGGCAACTGGTTTTTAACTTGTCCAAGCTTTTATTAATATAAATATATTCACTAAATTTAGTGAAGATCGAATGAAAGATATGTTCACGAGACAAATATATGTGTTTATTATAAGATATTGAAGGTGCTAGTGTGTTCACAAGTCAAACTATTGTGTGTTTTTTATTAAATCAAGGGCAATAACTGGTGTATATAACTTGTCCGAGCTCTCATGGATATGAAGACACGGACCAAGTTTGGTAAATACCTGATATATAATGAAGGTGCTAGAGTGTTAACAACAAAAGGTCAAAGGGCAAATGACGGACAATCTGTTATAACGGCTTTAAATCTGTTACAAAAATGGTAGGAAGTCACACGTGTTATGGAACCTACTATGCATATTAAATTAGAAGCCAAGTATTTGTGGGCAAGTTTTTTTTCTCCAAAATATTTCCTCGAATAGTCAAGAAAAGAGAAAATAAGGGAAATAATAAACATATTAAAGACTTTGATGAAATTGTCAATAGACATATAAGACCTGTGAGAATGGTAGAGCAACTATTAAGTAATACAGCAGTTTCTATGTACATTTTGTAGACAGACATTCCATAGTCAGGGGTCAGTGGCGTAACCTAGAAAACGCCTTCTGCTGCAGGGACACATAACTTAACAAGATGCACTACCCGTTGATTCAACTTCACTATGTCTGTTCCACACATTGAAAATAAACTTTACTGTAGTATTTACTAAAAAAAATAAAACTACAAATTTATAGGTATAAAAAAGAACTGAATTGACTATAAGTACATACACAGGTAAAAGTGGTCATGATTTTGATAAAAAAAACAACAGAACAGAACAGAACCTAGCTGGACGAAGTAGGTTAACATGCCGCAGTCATGTGCAGTTTCATGATTTCATAGTAAAACAACTTGAACACATGCGATCAGTGAAAAAAAGGTTTCCTGCACAACTAGAACCTAACTCTACAATCTATGAAAGTTTTGATCAAATCCGACCTTGAATACAGAAGATATAACGATAACAAGATTTATATATACACTGAACAACATTTCTAAGTATCAACTTTTGTATCTTAACTAATTTTCTTATTTTAAATATATTTTAAAATAGATATATGATCAGTATTTTGTTTTGACCCATAGTTTGTAAAACATTTGATTTTTGTTTAAATTGTTGCATCTTTTGAGAGTGACCCTACCTTTATATGAAAACATGAAATGTATTGATAAAACACATAACATGAGTCAAAGATCGCTTAAAGATATAAAATTCTTAAAATTGGTATGAAATAATAGAAAAAAAAAATTTCAATGTAATCATTCAATGCAATGTGATAAAAATATCCAAAAAATATTTTAAATGGAAGTGTGGACAAGCTGATTTGCTTTTTTGCTTCTTTTTGCCATTATAAATAAAACCGACATAACGCTAAACTTTGTCGTTATATATTCATGGATTCAATAAATTTCATTTCTTCCCATAAACATACTTTAAAGACTTGCATTTATTCCATTCCAATACTTGTGATTGCATTCAGTTGCACTTACGATTTCATTCTGCTCCGTAAACATCCCGCACACACAAAGATCCCGGAAACATTGCCACATTCTACACTGAGTAGACTGATACGAAAACGTCAAATCCACAGGCGAAACGGTAACCTTTGAACGTTCCAAAATATGTGTTTATACCATTCAAGTATTCATAGACGAGTTCTCTAGGAATTCAAGTTGAAACATATTGTAAACCTGTTACACTGCAGTTAGTCTTGAAAGTTTGAGATTTAGAAAACATAATAAAGCATGTATTCAAGAAGATTTGCTATGGCCATCCATTGTGGAGGCAGAAAAAAGAAAATTATGTTAAAAATGAGTATGAAAGGAGAAAGTACACGATAAATACAAGCAATATTGCAGTATCGGTTTGACTGAGACTGTTCATGAACGGTAGTGAAACATGCTTGCTATCGTTTACGCCCTCTATCCCCGGCTTGAGCAGACTCAATATATAAAATGTCAATAAATGCGGGAAATATAGCTATCCCGAAGATGGTATGCATATGACGGTGAACATGGAGCTTTCATTGTGGCATTTTAATACGAATCCATAGCCAGTGGCGTATGGCAACAGTTTTAATAAAATGCTATGAACAATGGGCGAAATAAGCCAAATGGAATTTAGTGTATAGCAGAGGTCAAGAAGTCTGCGTACAAAAACTAAATTAAGAAGCAGACAAGCTAGGTTTTACGCACAAGCTAGGTTTTACGCAAGCGTAAAAAAACTGCCGATAAGTAAATAAACATGACTGTGGGCATGTGAACTGATAGGAATGTAAACAATTATTTGTATAATTAATCTAAAACATAGAGTTATCAAGCTGAAATAAGAGTTGCTGTTTTTATCAAAAGCAATAACTACGCAATGGGTGCGTCAATAGGGTTCACTGTGAGGTCTTATTGATATAATGCTTAATGATAGTTAAAAAAAGATAACAACCCAGACTTTTTAACGTTTTGGCTTGACAGCCTTCATCAGAATTTAGTTTTCTGATATAATCATTCAATGCAAATTGATAAAAAAATCAAAAAAATATTTTAAGTGGAAGCTGATTTGCTTCTTTTTTTAAAACCGATATAACGCTAAATTCTGTCGTTATATATTCATGGATTCAATAAATTTCATTTCTTCCCATAAACATACTTTAAAGAGTTGCATTTATTCCATTCCAATACTTGTGATTGCATTCAGTTGCACTTACGATTTCATTCTGCTCCGTAAACATCCCGCACACACAAAGATCCCGGAAACATTGCCACATTCTACACTGAGTAGACTGATACGAAAACGTCAAATCCACAGGCGAAACGGTAACCTCCGAACGTTCCAAAATATGTGTGTATACCATTCAAGTATTTTAGACGAGTTCTCTAGGAATACAAGTTGTAAAGCATGCTTATCGCCAGCTACATGATTCACAGTCTGTTAACCACAGACAAATACAAATAATGATCAGCTGCCGAATAATATATCCTAACTCAGAACCTTTTAAAGCAAAACCAGTGTTCATTCCGGACTGTTTGACAACAAATACCATGACCAAAGTGGTACACACTTTGACCTTGTGAGACAAGCAACTGCCAGTTATGCCCATTCATGCAACGATGCATGTCGTGAACGTGTATGATGTTGACAAAAAAATATTATTTTGTTTATCCATCAATAAATATTGTTTTTGTTGTTTTACATAATGTCATATGTGTTCATGTATATATGTAAGATTTCGAGTCTTGAAACATTGATTCGAGTTTTGCTTTGTTATGTTTTCCATATTGGTGAAAAGCTGTAAGAAGACAATACTTTATAAAAATGAAATGACATGTTTCATATTCTGTTCCAATTGTCTTGTAACATCAAACGTACTGGTGTGTATTCGTGAATAACAGATTTTCTTTCGTCTCGAGGTGAAAAGAATTAAACGTATTTTTTTTCTTTATTCTCCATAATAAGTCGTCTGTTATTCTACAAATAAACAAAAACTAGTAGTATATTTTAAGCAAAACCAAAAACAATATATTAAGCACACTTTGTATAGAAATCTTAATGTATTAGCTGTTTATTCGAGCAATGCTTATGGCACATAGTTAACTGTGAATATATACGTTTATCATGCAGATGTGCACTTTTCTGCCCAATAAAAGGGTGACCTATTAAATTTTGCTTTATTAGCCACTGACCAATAGAGCAAATCAATGCGAAATCCCTCGGCGTTTATTGTACGTAACGTTATCTGACGTCATGCACGTAACGTTGCCTGACGTCATAAAACAAACAAAAAACAACAACATGGCGGCGTCCTTGATAGGCGTAACATTCGGAGAAATAGGTAAGAATAGTAATTCATACAGAAAATGTGGATAATCTACATGATAAATAGAATATTATGTCAGTGCCTTTTATTATCAAGTTTATTAGGCTCGGCACGAAAACGAAGAATGGCTCGGCAGAGCCTCACCATTCTTAGAGCCTCACCATTCTTCGTTTTCTAAGCCTCGCCTAATAAACTTGATAGTAAAAGGCACTGACATAATATTCTCTATTTATCAACTGTAAAGATTCTTAATACCAAACATTTCCATCACGTACATTCAGACGTTTCAATTTTTCATTTATCCTTGATTTATAAATATTGAAAGTCATTAAACATTTAAACATATACTCATGGTCAATGACAACGCACCTCAAAACAGATCCTTTTAAAAGATAGAATCTGAGGCAGGTTGGATGATATAATCCATATAACGGGTCCACATGCAACATGTTGGATGATATAATCCATATAACGGTTTTATGAGCTTATCTGGATTTAGTGCATTCCACCTTGGTGTTATGAAATGTATAATAGTGGACCTGTGTATTTATATGTATAAATTGCCCATATTTTAGGTTTGTTAGATTAAAGATTGCAATGGAGTCAATATTGGAACAATGTCACGTTTGTAACCTTTAGAAGTGTCTTCCTGTTGCAGGTGTTGTTTACCAAATTAGGTGACATTTAAATATGGATGTTTGGAATACCATCAATTGCAGGTGTCAAGTTGACATTTAAAAGAACATGTAAACATGTTTATTTGACATTTACACAAATGTTCATTTGATTGACAACACGTTTATATCTGTGTAATAAATTTCGTCAGTATTAGAAATAATAGATATAGATATAAAAGTCGAACAGGAAAAGTAGCATTCCTTTTGGGCTTTAGGTAGACGTCATCATTTAAAGAGGAAGGCATAGTGGCGAACTGCAAATGGATCCACCACCAACCATGCAGTGCGTTGCAAAATGATTGGGTCATAACCCCTTTTGATAAACCTTTTAACAAGTTTAACAAAGAGAGTATGAAAACGATCATGACCAAGGATCTTACGAAGTTTGTAATCACGTCATCATAGACGTCAGGTTGTGATAGTCCTTGTCGCAGACGAGTTCTTAAATTACCTTTATACACTCAAGTGATATGAAAACGCAACACGGGAATTTCCGCTATATATTGTATATACTGCACACTTAATTGCACATAACATTCCAAAGAAATCCCAAGATGTTTTTTAAAAAGAAAGTTGCAGTTAACTAGAGAAAGGACACATCTGTGATGTTGTAGACGTTTTAATCACACTACACTTTGTAACAAGAACTTTATACATGTTGAAGTAGCTCTTTGAAAAATTGAGCTAGTTCAGTACTGTATTTAACGTAAATAGTTTGCAAAATGTTGCATCCTAAGTTTGCTCACATGATTGAGCCAAACGCGTACTCTGTGAATAATGAAACATTGAAGGAATACTATTTGCTGTATTATTTGTTGTTTTAGTATTTTTTCCAAAAGGAAAGGTCTTACGTAGCCATGTACCATTCGATTAAAAGCAGCATACTGTACATACAATATATAGCGGAAATTCCCGTGTTGCGTTTTCATATCACTTGAGTGTATTTGGCTTACGATAATACAATTTTGCAAAGGTTTTACGAAGTTTATGGTAACAGTAGCCCTGATGGAGTAGCTTTTTAGTTATACAAAGATTACAAATATTAAAGTCCAATAAATTGGGACACAAAGACCCCATAAGAAGTTGCTCGGGGAACATCCCCATCTAAATGGTGATAATCAACAATATCAAAATTAAAATCATCTATCTTGTCATATATTTTGCTAATTATTTTACGATTTTCAATGGAGAGATGTAAATCGCGAAAAAAAGCGTTAGTATTGGAATTTAGCTTTGTTAAGTTGAAGTTCTCTAGGGTATATATTATTAACCATAGTATAAAAGAAAGGGTTGTCAATGTTCAATATGTCATCCAGATACCGAGAGGTGTCATTAAATGCTTCAATAACATCTGCTTGAGTATCTGAAGAAAGACTCCACATGAACACTCTCTTTCATAGTAAAAACAAATCTGCGACAAGATTTGCCACCTGCGGTATCCATCTGATTTACATCATTTTTATACAGTCTGTTTGGTTAGTAATTTGTATTGGTTAACTCCGGTCATTTGTATTTAATTGTATTGACAAGTGTGGAAATTGACAATTTCATTAACTGTTGAGACAGGACGAATACAACTGGATTAAATTTAAATCCATTATACGATCGTTCATAAGTTATTTCAATACCAAGTTTAAAGACTTATACGTGACAGAAATGAACGTGCATTTCCAGGTTTCTTCAGTTGCAACGCACACAAAAAAATGTTTTCTCAAAAACAGTCATTGCATACTACTGTCAGAAGTCAAACAACAAAAATGGTCAGTAAAACCAATAGGAATTTATTCCGAGAGAGATGTATGCAGATTGAAATTTAGTGAACAGGTATTCTTTTTATGCTTATCCATAGAAAATAATGTTAAATGCCAAGGTAAATAACTGCGTTAACTGCTTGTCATAAAAGCCAGAATTATATATATGATGATCTTTATAAATTGGAAATGATTCAACCATGCAATTCTGGAATGTTATTCAGCCGATTGCTCCATCATTAATTTAATTACATGAAATCAGTGATAAAACCTTCATCTGCATGGTAAAAAAAACATTCAACGCAAATTATAAATCAACACGTGTGACAAACGGCCATATTGTTTACATAGCAACAGTGCACTATTTTCTGTGCCGTTGCCTTTCGGCTAACAGAATGTCAAGATTTTGAACATACCGAAGCGCCGTGATACACACGAGGCGGGATCCCGAAGAATGACGGGATCGACCGAGCGTTCACGATTGGAAATTACTGTTTGTATGGTGAAAGTTACACTATCGTGAAAAGTGATAGCTGAAGGGTGAAACTTCAGAGATACGTTTTATTTTGGTTTTATCGAGCTTCAAGTTGTTTTTCACGTTAGGCGACGCTCTTGTTAATTATACCATAATGTTATTATATAGAATTATAGACTTTTGATGAAGTTGAAACGTGGTTCTATGAAATTGAGGTCGTTGTTGCACTAGGGATACTATTTGCATAAAGTTTCAAGATTGTAGTTGTACACACTACAGCTTGGAATGCGTTTTTTCATGATCGGGTCACAGTGAACTAAACATTTGGCATACTAACCACAAAATCAATAGGCGTCATTGATTTACAATGATGGGTACTTCTACTAAGTTTCGGTAAGTGTTTCTCTTATCAATGGGATCTTGCTGATCTACTGACCGATAAAGAAATGAGATTCATCCTCTTACCACGTGTAATGTGCATATTAAAGGGACACACGGCAATCTTTAATTTTTTTAAAGTGATAGCTGAAGGGTGAAACTTCAGAGATACATTTTATTTTGGATTGATCGAGCTTCAAATTGTAATCAGTTTATTTCAATAAGTCAACTGAAGAATACCTTTTCGGTAATTAGAGTTACGATTATATAACAAGTATGGACTTCGTCCGAGGTCAGTCGTGGCCGGGATGGTAAAGACGCTGTGTTTGAAACATTCTTGATGCGAGTTCGACTCCCACTGGAAGCTCGATTTATAAGTGAGAATTTGTCGATTCTTACCTAGTATGCGAAAGGTATACAATACAGTTATATCCAGGCAAAAGAGGGTGGTCTTCCTCCCACACTAGAATCGACCTTCATACAGCTTAAAATGACGTAAAATACCATTCAATCGACCAACCCAATTTCATAGAACCACGTTTCAACCTCATCAAAAGTCTATAATTCTATATAATAACATTATGTTAACAGCTATTGAACCATCCGCGAACGTTAATATTTGATATGGAGACAAAACTGCTGCTTGCACAAATGCATCTGAAAATTGCCATTCACCTGCATCGAGTTTACGTTTTGATCTGTAGATCCATAGAATAGATCATGAAAGTATACAATATCACCTTCCCGTCCATCCCATTGCTCTAAACTAGTCGGTAAGTCTGAATGGGCTAATACTCAACAGGCAATCCATCTGATACTATAAAGCGATATAAATCAGTTCCTTCATTAATAGTTCTATCCAAATCGGAGACGGTCAAATGACTGATCATTGGCGCATTCTCTAAGAACATAAACAACGCCAACAATGCAATCGCCGTGCATTGCACACCGTTAAACGGTTGGAATTTATTGCTTCCCTGGTGCATTGTCGCAAGCAAATGTCTTACCATGGTTGCATCAGTTTTCTTCAATTGCTTTTTCGTCTGTTTGGTTTTATTCAGCTTTGTTTACAATATGGCGCATGGAAAACAACGCTGGTGCGAAACCGCGGGAAAATAAAACCATCGACTAGTGTATAACACGGCGGTATTTACGGGAATACCGCATTATAAATTGGTATTATTCCATAAAAATCACTTACGGTTTCATTATGCTCCGTAAAAAATCCCGTAAATATTGCCGCATTCTACACTTTAGTAGACTGCTCTACGAAAACGTCATTTGAGGTAATAAAACAAGCTTCGAACATTAAAAAATATGTGTTTATACCACTCAAGTTTTTTAGACGGGTTCCCGAGGAATTGAAGTTGTAATGCATGCTTATTGTCGGCTACATGATTCACAGTCTGTTGACCATAGACACATTCCAAAGTCATATAAGAGTCAGCTGCCTTCGGCAGCTGAATCATTAACAAGAGCGTGGCCTAACGTGAATTGTTTTGCCCATTTGCAAAGTGTGTGTTTGTTTGTCAAAGTCAAGTCAATTTGCCCTTGATCTTTGACCTACTAACAAACACCTTGATATGAATGTTGTTTAACCAAGAGCACTATTTTAATAAAGTTTTAAAATATTTGGTTATTAGGTTCATGACTAACAGCATGAAACGTATTTTTCATTATCGGGTCACCGTGACCTTGACTTTTGCCATACTAACCATAAAGTCAATAGAATACCACAATTATACATTAACACGTGTAGGTAGCGGTCATATTGTTTACATAGCAACAGTGCACTATTTCCTGTGCAGTTGCCTTCTAATATCAAGTTTTTGAACATACCAAAGCAACGTCATACACACGAGGCGGGATCCCGAAGAATAACGGGATCGACCGAGCGTTCACGATTGGAAATTACTGTTTTTATCGTGAAAGTTACACAATCGTGAAAAGTAATAGCTGAAGGGTGAAACTTCAGAGATACGTTTTATTTTGGATTTATCGGGCTTCAAGTTGTTTTTCACGTTAGGCGACGCTCTTGTTAATTATACCATAATGTTATTATATAGAATTATAGACTTTTGATGAAGTTGAGACGTGGTTCTATGAAATTGAGGTCGTTGTTGCACTAGGGATACTATTTGCATAAAGTTTCAAGATTGTAGTTGTACACATTACAGCTTCGAATGCGTTTTTTCATGATCGGGTCACAGTGAACTAAACATTTGGCATACTAACCACAAAATCAATAGGCGTCATTGATTTACAATGATGGGTACTTCTACTAAGTTTCGGTAAGTGTTTCTCTTATCAATGGGATCTTGCTGATCTACTGACCGATAAAGAAATGAGATTCATCCTCTTACCAAGTGTAATGTGCATATTAAAGGGACACACGGCAATCTTTATTTTTTTTAAAAATTTACGTCGTCCCACTAGTTTTTCTGCATAACTTCCATCTGCTCAATCATTAATATTACTTATAAGGATAGTATTAAGCAATTTGGTATTGCATATTATTAATTTTTGATAATATTGCACCAATAATAAATTAAAACTTATAGTATAATAAGACGAAATAGTGAATAATTAACATTTCATTTATTTAAATGTAACCAGGGTAAAAGTAAAAATGATACTTGATATATAAATCCAGACACCCATTTCAAACACTTCAAAATTGCCGTGTGTCCCTTTAAGTTGTATGAGAATAGGTATTATACTCCCGGAATTATCCCGCAAAACATTTATACACAAAGAAGGTTATGTTGACCTTGACCTTTGACTTACTGATCCCAAAAGCATTTTAATTTCTTCTCTTTCCAAGGGCAAAATACCTGTACCATTTCATGAGTGTTGGTTTTATACTTCCGGAGTTATTGTTCGGAATGTGAATGTCCATATAAGGTCATGGTGACGTACCGACTAAAAAAGCATTTGGTTGTTTCTTTCACCAGGAGCAATGTACATGCACAGTTTCATGAGGGTGGGTATTGTGCTTTTGAAATAATCGTGCTGAATGCGTAATCGTTTACGGACGGAGGACGGACGGACGGGACGGGACGGCCGGACGGACAACGTATATTATAATATATTATACCTCATTTGCATATTCCACTCTTTGTTTAATGTGACGTCATCCGGTCCATAAAGTTGCATATTGACCGGGCGCCCGGTCCGATAGCTATATTAACGGACGTGTGAAAAAAACGATGTCAAAATAAATCATAAAACGTATTGATTTAATTTGTTGGTCAGATTCGGTATAATATAACAAATAATGTATGGTGCTTCGGTCCATATGAAGTTTATGGACTGGGTAGTCAGACCTAGAACGTTATATGGACCTCAGCTTCGCTTCGGTCCATATAACATTCTAGGCCTGACTGCCCAGTCCATAAACTTGTATATGGACCTCAGCACCATACATTATCTGTTAAATAACTTCCCGTTTTTCAAACGAGCATATGAAAACCCATTGCTTCAAGTGTCTGTGCCATATGAACAAATGGCCTCAATAGTTAAAGTAATGTTAAGAGTACTAAACAGATTTATGGTCTGTTGAATTCGCCACTATTACTTTTTTATCACTTCAAAAATTAAGGTGTGAGGTGGGAGTGGCGGTGAAGTTGTTTCACATAAATGTTCATAATTTGTCAGATTTTAATTATTGGGTGGAACGTTTAAAAACAGGCCGACAACCCCCTCCAAAAAAGAACAGTATTTTAACATGATTTTGTTTTCTGATTTAATGGGGATGGGTCCCGACGGGTTCAATCACTCCACTGAATCCGCCCTTAACATGCAACTGTTTATATTGAAAAAGAATAAAGCCAGTGAGTAATTATCTCCAGGTCGATACAGGTTAATTTGGCTAATATATCGTTATTCGCTGCCAGAACGGCATCGACCCTTATATGGTTTTCATAAGTGTACATGGTAAAGTAGCAATGAACAGTTTCTTCTACTGTTTTTTGCTTTGATAACGCAATCTTATATTACACATGGTAGCAGTGAACAGTTTATTTGTGTTGTGATGCACACGTTAACGCACACGCATCCCTTACATGTGAACAGTCGTATTTCTGTGTTGATGTGTAATTCAAGCATGTCGTTCTTCAAAGGTGAATATGTAATCAATATGTAACGCATGTCAATGATTTGACCAGAACGAAGCGAGGGCGTCCACCTCGATTCAAAATGATTGGTAGGAAGAACTGATGGTAAAAATTGGAAAGAAAGCGTCTGGTAAGAAAAAACGGTCATGGCATGTTTACGTCCGTGACAACATGTTTTTATATAATATTGTTTTAATACACGTGACTTGATCTGTTATCATGTTAAACTTTGTTCCCTGTCCTACCACGATATAATGCTATTTTTCTCTCGGCAGCTATTTTTTACGCTTGCGTATATGCTTGCTTGTGCTTGTCTAATATTGCTGCCTTAATCAAGACACAAAGTGTTCATATAAAGCAGTGTTGTACCATTCATACGTGGTTATTGCATATGATTTGGTTGAATAGTGTTTACGTCATTGTCAGCAGATTTAATTAGAGTATATATGACGGTCGATTTTTAGTAGTGGAGGCAGACCACCCACTTTTTTCCAGGGTAGAACCGGTACTGTACAGTATAGTATATCACTCGCATCAGTAAGAATCGACACTTTCTCACTTACAACTTGACCTCACAATGGGATTCGAACCCGCAGCGACTTTACCCTATCTACTACGGAGGCTGTAGCACTGGGTGAAAACAAAGAAGCATCTGTAATCATCATAAATGCATCTTAATTGATAAGAGTGTGAAAAGTATAATTAGGTATAAAACGAAATCGTGTTGTTCTCAATTTTTAATATAAATATAAAGTTACGTTCCACTAATCGCTATTGAACGTATTCTGAACACAGCTTTAATAGTTATGCGCTTTTTAAAAGTACCTTAAATCAATACATCTAAATTGAATCAGATCAAAAGAACAAGTTCAAAAATAGTTTGTACACACGTTTAGTTATTTGTTTTTAAGAAAGTTAAAACACGTTATGCCGAGCTAATACTAGAAAATCGCATTTTTTCTCTTAATTGTCTTAATAATGAACCTGTGAAAAGACCTAAATAGCTTTATCTAAATAATGTTGCGTTTCTTTTTACTTTTTTTTTAAAACAAAAGCAATGGATTTGTTTTCACTGTATACAAGCTAAACATGTTTCATTGAGACTTTCACTAAAGCGTTAAACATTCGGGCATTATACATTTTCTTCTTGTTTCTATAAATGCACGCTCAACCAACTTCCAGGTACTGTTAATTTATAAATAATAAACCAGAACACTGAGCCATAAAATGAGCTCTGTTGGTGGCAATAACTCAAAAAGTATATGAAGTAAAACAATTGCAAGTAAATGTATAAATGAATAATAAATAACACACTTTTTACAAATAAACGTTTGTGCGACATTGCTGACACAATAAATAACCTTTTCTTTTGCTTTATTTATCGATCAAAACAACACAAACTGTCTGAATCGATTGTAATGCCCATTCATCTAAAACCTCCTGTGTCAATGGGGATTTCTTTGCATTCGAAAGTCTGAGATGTTTTCTTCCCTGTTGCTTCTTTAGTTGTCGCTTCTGTTTATGTAATTTCAGTTATTTATTCCAGATGGAATCGCATGCTGCTATTGTACATTAATTCTAATGAAGTATGTTTGTGTTTTGTTTTTCCAAAGGTTTGAACTTCATGATTTGTTTAATTATCTGTACTAGAGAAATAAAATATCCGAAAAATACTGACATGAGATTCATGAGCCGATGTCTAATACCACTTGAGAATATGAGATTCAGTCCTAAAGATTCCGGTTGGCAGTTAACCAAAAGAAAGATAACAGATGGTTCTTTTTTCTGTAGGGAGCTCTTTATTATCTCAACCGTTGGCACAATTGAACAACTTCATCGTACGTTCTATGGCAGCACTCCTTGTAAAGCTGTAAACTACTGTACCATCTGGCACATGTGTAGCAACTAGTGTGTTCTGCCTCGTCGAATCTACAGAAACCCTCTCTGAGAGCTTTCGCTTGTTCATGATAACTTCTGCGAATTTCACGATCAATAGACGGAAATGTCAAAACACCGGATATGACGAAAAGCAGTAGCTGGATTGTCGTAAATGTAAACATATTCTGAAAATAGAGTATATGGCATGTAAATAAATATGCAAAACTGTAGTTATAGTAACTCTACTGAAAATAGTAATAATAAAGAGAATATTTGTTATAATAATAAATAAGATAATAACAACATCATCGTCGTCATCATCACCATCATCATCATCATCATCATCATCATAATCAGCATCATCATCATTATTATCATCATCATTAAACAACAACAACAACAACAACATCATCACATTTTGAAACATTTATATTTTTTAACGCACTCGTGATTTAATTACTACGCATGCGAACTCCTAACTGTATTTTATTCACCGATAAAACACAGGTACACATTTATTATTTCTTAAAGGACTCACACCACTATTATCTCCCTTGAATACTCGTGCCCTACAGATGAAGGAGGTAGATAAAAAAAAAACAAGTTCGCTTTTCTATATTTTACAGGATACATTGATTTATCTTCACCAGGTTCTACAGCATTTTAGGATCACAGAAAAATGCATGTTGATATAAGATTTCCAGCTAATTCCACCTCATTTTACAGATCATGGGTCTAATCACCACGGGGTTGTATTTTTGTCTAAATTTTGATAGGTAAAAAAGTTCAATCTGGTAAATATTTGTTAAATGTTTTTTAAATGGCAGATATTGGATCAATGAAGAATTTAAGCATAAATACATGTTGCAAAATCATCATAAAGTCATTAACGCTATGGCCTTCACTATAAAAATGGGCCGCTACCGGGTCGTCGTGCTTGGTCCTGATTCTGGATAAATTTAGTAGGTGGCGTTGATATAGTGTATCTCCCGTCTCTCCAACATAAATGTAGTTATTGCAGGTCTCGCAAAGTTCTGCATATACAACGTTGGTAGACTTACAGTCTATATAGTTACGGACGTTGTATACGTTTCCGTCGTTGCCCTGGAACTTATCTGCTTCCATCATGTGCGGGCACAGGGCGCAGCGTTTCGCTCGACATGGTGCGCTTGTGTTGTTTTTACTAAAAAACAGCGTATTATGTTTTTTATGGACAAGTATGTCCTGAATATTACAGTCCCTCTTAAAAGCAATTATCGGTGGCTGAGGGAAAATTGCTCTCATTCTGTCCGATGTGTATAGCGTTTTCATGTGTTTTCTCAGAATTCCACCCACGTTAGGTAGACCTCGGGAGAAAGTCAATACTAGTGGCACCTGCTTAGATGCTTGCGTATTGCTGTTATATTGAAGAAGATCTTCCCGCTGTTTGTTAACGACCTTCTTTAGCTCTCCCTCCATGAAGCTTCCAACATATCCCCGTCTTTGTACTGCGCTCTGATTTCACTCCTGTGTGTTTGGTATCGTCCTTCATCGGAGCATATACGCTTTACCCGGACTCCAAGGCCATATTGTATGGCCTTCTTCGTAGACACAGGGTGTGATGATTCTTTGTGGAGGTATAAGTGCTTGTCTGTAGGCTTGGTGAAGAGATCAGTACTGATTACCCCATTAACGATGCTGGTGTGAATGTCTAGGAACTCAAGGCTATCAGTAGAACATCTGAGCTCCAGCTTGATCCTTGGGTGTATTTGGTTGTCTAATGAATGGAAGCCACGCAGTGACTCTATACCGTGCGTCCATAATCCCCAGACGTCATCCACAAACCGGAAATAAGCAAGAGGGGCTTTGTTCGTCCGCCTAAAAAGTTCTGACTCCCACTCGCCGAGGTAGGTTGATGCGTAATTCATTCCTACGTGAGACCCAATGGTGGTTCCTTCATTTTGCACATATCGCTTATCTTATTTTCAAGAACAGTGTCTATCATTCTTAGTACATCCTCTGTGGGGATTGACTAATTTGAGCGTTGGTTAAAAGCCTTTTCGACTGCGCATCTAGCCTCTTTTCTCGGTACACTTGGGTAAAGGGTTTTAACACCTAGGCAGAAGATAAGTGTATTGCTTGGTAAGGGCTGAGTAATGTCACTTAACTTCTTGAGAAAATCCGTGGTGTCTTTAATATAAGTTGGTAAGGATGTAACATGTTCTCGTAGCTCCTCCTCCACTACCTCTGCCATTTTTTCTGTAGGATGGTTTCTTTCATTTACTATCGTCCGTAGTGGCATGCCTTGCTTGTGTAGTTTCGGGTTGCCTTGGAGCTTACCGGAAGTACCCCCTGATATCGTAAGGTATCCTTTCATGTCGTTTGTTATAGAGCCTTTTTTGTATATTTCAGTAGCTAATTTATTGGCCTTAATCTCTATTGTTCGCGTTTTGTCAACAGTGACCTCTGAATATGTGTCTCTGTTGGACATTTCCTTCTGAAGCATGTCTACGTATTTATTAATATCCATGACGACTATACCGGAACCCTTATCTGCCGGGCGAATAACAATCGAGGCGTCATTTAAAAGCTCTCTCATTGCCTGTACCTCTCTCTGTGTTACATTCATTTTGAAGTTTCTCTTTAAGCCATTGATAATATCATCCTTTACACTTTAAATGTACGCGTCAAGCCACTTGTCTCTTCCGGAAGTAGGTGTCCATGTCGATCTCTTCTTGAATTTGTTATATTCATTCAAGCTCTCTTCCTCATCTTCATTGAAAAAATATTCACGTAGTCGCATGCTTCTCTCCCATGCTCTGAGATCTGCTATAAGTCTTCCCTTATCTATGTTCCTTCTGGTAGGTACAAACTTAAGTCCCTTTGATAACAACGAAATTTACGATGGAGTGAGTAATTTCGAAGAAATATTGGTCACACCTGTACTATGAGTGTTCGAATCGGCAATACATATATATATATATGTGAACGGTTAGTCCTGTTTAAGATAACAGATGAGAAATGATGATGTTTCAACATTCATTTGATGGGTTTCATTAATTGAAAAAGAAACCAAATTAAACTACATTTCAATTCTGAATCTTTTAAAATAAAATGTATGTTTAATTTCTATAGTATTTTAATTACCTGGTTCCCAAAAAGTTTAATATCTATTTTTATATAACTAACGAAGAATATTCACACAAGGTAAGATAAGTCAAACAGCGTTTGATAAATTTCCGTTGCTACTATTAGTTGAAGTTCGGATTGCAGGTTCGTTCAAGCTATTTATATGCCCTATCCAAGTAATGGATTTTAACCTTTGAAAATTGCATCATACTTTAAAAGGTAGTCGTCCAAATGTGATGTTAATGAAATTATAATCAGATATAAATTCAAAATGTCTTCCTTTCCGAAAAGCTTAATACATATAGAACTAATGAAGAATATTTAGAAGATGTTGGCTGGGAAAGGACGAAGTGCTGAGATATTTTTAAAACTGATATTTAAAGCTTCTTTGGTATCATTTAGATAAAAAAAAAGTATCAAAAAAAGGGTAGGTCATCTCACTTTATTTTACGCTAGACGTCTTTGAAGAAGACACATGTTTCTTACTCCAAACGTTTATTCAAAAGAAGAAAAATAGAGTCATTTAACATTTTCCCTATTTTTTTCCATAACATTGCAATTATTGAAAAACTGATTAATTTTCAGTAAACACTTTTTTAAGCACGGTTTCTTGCTGACATCCTTTATTTAAATTGTTCTGCATAACATTCCACAAATGGGATGAAGTATCTGGGCACACAACACTGAAAAAAAATTGTTTTCTAATTTTCGAAAAATGCTTGGGACGGAATTATTTTTTGCAACCGCGTCGGTTTTGGTTTTCGAGTGTATGTTCCAATAGATTTCCTGTTGATACACTGTGAGATAATTATTTTTTATTGAATTCCAGCAAGGAAATAAACACTACATGGGTAAATGCCAAAACATTTGGATTTTTCTTCTTCTTTTTGTCGTAATGCAAAGATTGCCGTGTGTCCCTTTAAACTATTTGATTTGTTTACCTTGTTGTTGTTGTTGGTAGTAGAAATGAGCACTTCTTGACAAATTCTTTTCATCAACTTGTGTATTTTTTTGTAGTAGATCCTATACTATTTCTCAAAGTACTAGGCACATTAACTACAATATTTACTGACATTTAGTTCCCAATTTGACGGTAAAGCTCCTTACCTAGGTCACGCTGTAGGCCGAGCATGAGCGGCATGTTTAGCTTACTGGTTTAGAAATTGGGGCGGAAAATGTGTTAACTGATTGCTTATTTTTCGTCAATGATTGTACATTTTCAAGTTAATGGTTCTGAATGAATGGATAATTATCGAGTTTCTGCTGCACTATCGAATGAAATGAATTAATATTAATGAGATGTTCGACATCCGGGTAACTACGCTATTGAAACTTTCCATTCATAAAATATTTTTGCGTGTATTATTGCGCATAGTATTTCAGTACATTTGCAAAAAAGTCACGTATATACTGTATGCAATAACAATTATTCACAATCAGTAGTTATATTATTCGGTATATATGACGTTCATGTCAGTCACCTCATGAAATTAGGTTATAATTGAGGCAGTTAAAGGAACTACATTCTCGAAGTGCATTCTCGAAGTGCGTAAAGATCCTCGTCCAAAAACTGGCGCATAATATTTCGGTAAATTTACAAAAAAGACACGTCAGTCACCTTATCAAATTAAGTTGTATTTGAAGCAGTTAAAGGGGACTACATTCTCGAACTGCGTAAAGCTCCTCAACCAGAAACTACAACTTCAGAAATTACAGTATACATGACTCCAACGAGTCAGCCGTGCCGAGTGGTTAAAAGTGAGATTGCAGGCTCATTCGAGCTATTTATATGCCCTACCAAAGAAATGGATTTTGACTTTTTAAGTTTGCGTTTTATTTAAAAAGTTGTCTTCCGAATATTTAGCGATACACTTTGAAGTAGTTAAATTGAGCAATAATGTCATGTCATCAATATCATAATACACTACGTGCAATAAAATATGTAAATTAAGGCCGAGTCATCGCTAGATCTTTTCCTTTCAATCGGAACTGCCATGTCGATTTCCAACACCGGTAATAACCGGTTACAGTGTGGTACATAGACGACGAAAGCACAATATATTGGTAGATAGATACATTTAAGCGATTAATCTATTTTTTATCTGCGTTCGTCAAAAAATAACTTCAGTTGCCTAATCACACAGAAAATAATGCCCGAAGAAGGGCCCGAAGAAGGGATTATCTAAATCACGATAAAAACAACAGAATTATTCTTAGATATTACAAATAAGGCACGATTCCCGGGTTCTTATATATCCGTTCCCTCTAGCTGGGAACTTTTCAAATAACCTTAGATAATGTATTGATGAGTCGTTAAATAATATCTGAATTCTTTTCGAAGAAAAGTCATCGCCAGGAGGAAATTAATGTCTATATACTTAGACCTTCCTTTCGAGGGCATTGGTTTCGAGGGCATTGGAACACACGAAATGAGTACACCTTATAAATGAGGTGTTAATAAAATATGTGTAAGCATTTTTTTGTTTGTGTTTAAACCTTTAGTGAACACAGTCTTAAATAAAATACTAGAAAAAATCTTTCCATTACACATAGCTCCTTTTTTATAATCACGTGTTAAATGAACATGATGTAAATTAACAGTCTAAGTGGTCTGTCTTTGATAAAATGTGAACTCTTTAAATAAAGGAGGGCACACCCAAGTGAGGGACGTTATAATTTTATTTGTTACAAAAAAAAATATTTTAAATAAACTCGCCCATCTTTGTTTATATACAGTTATATAGGAAAAACTTGTGGCGACTACTCCTCTGAAACAACTTCATGGATTTTCATGAAACTTTACAATAATGATGCTCTTGCTACCTCGTTGGTCCTAGCAAAAAACAGACCGGCCGGAAATTCAAGATGGCTGTCACAGCTACAAATATATTTTACACGATACAAGTGTGTGGCGACTACTTCTCAAAAACAATAAGTAATATTACTTGGAACCTTTACTAAAATGACTGGCATGACATGTAGTTGGTCCTACACAAAAGTCCTTTCGATTCGATGTCAAACATGGCCACCAGCGGCCATCTTCGTTTACATAGTTATATAGGACAAACTGTGACGATTACTCTGAAAAACTTGATGGATTTGGAAGACACTTTACAGGAATGTTGCTCTCGATGTCTAGTTGGTCCTTTGTAAAAATCAGTTCGGCCGGAAATTCAAAATGGACGCCACAGCTAAATATACATTTTAAAACATACATGTTCATGGCGACTAATAAAAAAAGATTTAACCAACTATCTCAAACAATAACTGGCCACTTCCTGCAAACCTTAATCATGAACTTCCGGTGAGGATTCAGCGGCCTCTTACTCAGTGGATAAGGACGCCTCGGCTTGAGAGATCTATAACATATAACAAGAACCACTTCTCCGATAAAAAACATATCAATTCATACACTCTTTAATCTTAACTATAGGAACAGCTCAAAACCATTTGCATACTAATGTTTTCGCCATTCAGTACACAGTACATTGATTATACAATCTGATTGGTTAGTAATTTGTATCGGTTAACTCTGGTCATTTGTATTTAATTGTATTGACAAGTGGTGATATTGACACTTTCATTAACTGTTGAGACCTGGATTATTTCAATATCAAGCACGTGCATTTCCAGGTTGCTTCAGTTACAACGAATTCTCAGAAACAGTCATTGCATACTACTGTCAGAAGTCAAACAACAAAAAGGCCAGTAAAACCAATAGGAATATATTCCGAGGGAGATGTATGCAGCTTGAAATTTAGTGAACAGGTTTTAATTTTATGCTTATCCATAGAAAACAATGTTAAATGACAAGGTAAATTACTGCGTTAACTGCTTGTCATGAAAGCCCACCAATAAACATGTAAAACAAGTTAGGTATCTTAATTAAATACTTAAGAAATAGAGAAAATTTGGTTCAGCAGTTTTATTCCAAAAGTTTTGCGAATAATCCTACAGATAATTAAAGAGACTGGACGTGTTTTGACGTAATGCGTTTCATTCAGACGTTTTAGACGATTCTGACGAGGCCCGCTGGAAAGTATTAATTCGCAACATCTCGTACACCGCTTCGCAGCATTACTCAAATGTAATACACAGGTTTCCATATTGGTTACGTCATCGCGCCTTAGATTCCCGCCAAAACGGCCAAAACAAATTTGCATTCAAAATCAAAGTTATCATCCGAATGTTGCAATGTTATTAAGCCGATTGCTCCATCAGTATTTTATTAACATGAAAGCAGTGATAAAACCTTCATCTGCATTGTAAAAAACAAACACTCAACGCAAATTATACATCAACACGTGTGGCAAGCGGCCATATTGTTTACATAGCAACAGTGCATTATTTTTTCTGTGCCGTTACCTTCCAGTATCAAGTTTTTGAACATACCAAAGCAACGTCATACACACGAGGCGGGATCCAGAAGAATAACGGGATCGACATGGCGTTAGTATTGTGTTACTGTTTTTTTCTTGAAAGTTACACAATCGTGAAAAGTGATAGCTGAAGGGTGAAACGTCAGAGATACATGTTATTTTGTATTCATCGAGCTTCAAGTTGTAATCAGTTTATTGCAATAAGTCAAATGAAGAATACCTTTTCGGTAATTAGAGTTGCGCTTATATAACAATTATGGACTTCGTCCGAGGTCAATCGTGTTTGAAACATTCTTGATGCGGGTTCGACTCCCACTGGAAGCTCTATTTATAAGTGAGAAATTGTCGATTGTTACCTTGTATGCGAAAGGTATACTGTACAGTTATATCCAGGCAAAATAGGGTGGTCTTCCACCCACACTAGAATCGATCTTCGTATACAGCTTAAAATGACGTAAAATTCCATTCAATCAAAGAATCAATGTAAGACATTATGGTAAATTTAACAAGAGCGTCGCCTAACGTGAAATTATTTGCCCATTTGCAAAGTGTGTGTTTGTTTGTGAAAGTCAAGTCAATTTGACCTTGATCTTTGACCTACTAACAAACACCTTGATATGAATGTTGTTTAACCAAGAGCACTATTTTAATAAAGGTTCAATACTAACAGCATGAAACGTATTTTTCATTATCAGGTCACCGTGACCTTGACTTTTGCCCTACTAACCATAAAGTCAATAGAATACCACAATTATACATTAACACGTGTATTAAGCGGCCATATTGTTTACATATCCACAGTGCACTATTTCCTGTGCCGTTGCCTTCTAATATCAAGTTTTTGAACATACCAAAGCAATGTCATACACACGAGGCGGGATCCCGAAGAATAACGGGATCGACCGAGCAGGGTGAAACTTCAGAGATACGTTTTATTTTGGATTTATCGGGCTTCAAGTTGTTTTTCACGTTAGGCGACGCTCTTGTTAATTATACCATAATGTTATTATATAGAATTATAGACTTTTGATGAAGTTGAGACGTGGTTCTATGAAATTGAGGTCGTTGTTGCACTAGGGATACTATTTGCATAAAGTTTCAAGATTGTAGTTGTACACACTACAGCTTGGAATGCGTTTTTTCATGATCGGGTCACAGTGAACTAAACATTTGGCATACTAACCACAAAATCAATAGGCGTCATTGATTTACAATGATGGGTACTTCTACTAAGTTTCGGTAAGTGTTTCTCTGGATTGTATCAATGGGATCTTGCTGATCTACTGACCGATAAAGAAATGAGATTCATCCTCTTACCAAGTGTAATATGGATATTAAAGGGACACACGGCAATCTTTATTTTTTTTAAAATTCACGGCGTCCCGCTAGTTTTTCTGCATAACTTCCATCTGTTCAATCATTAATATTACTTATAAGAATAGTATTAAGCAATTTGTTTTTTCATATTATTAATTTTTGATAATATTGCACCAACAATATATTAAAACTTGTCATGCTTATAGTATAATAAGACGAAAAAGTGAATACTTAACATTTCATTTATATAAATGTAACCAGGGTAAAAGTAAAAATGATACTGGATATATAAATCCAGACACCCATTTCAAACACTTCAAGATTGCCGTGTGTCCCTTTAAGTTGTATGATAATAGGTATTATACTCCCGGAGTTATCGCGCAAAACATTTATACACAAAGGAGGTTATGTTGACCTTGACCGTTGACTTACTGATCCCAAAAGCATTTCAATTTCCTCTCTTTCCAAGGGCAAAGTACCTTTAACGTTTCATGAGTTTTGGTTTTATACTTCCGGAGTTATTGTTCGGAATGTGAATGTCCATATTAGGTCATGGTGACGTACTGACGAAAAAGCATTTGGTTGTTCCTTTCACCAGGAGCAATGTACATGTACAGTTTCATGAGGGTGGGTTTTGTGCTTTTGAAATTATCGTGCTGAATGCGTAATCGTTTACGGACGGACGACGGAAGGGACGAGACGGCCGGTCGGCCTGACGGACAACGTATATGTACCTTAATACTTCCCGTTTTGCAAACGAGCATATAAAAACCCATTGCTTCAAGTGTCTGTGCCATATGAGCAAATGGCCTCAAAAGCTAATGTTAAGAGTACTAAACAGATACAGTTAATGGTAATATTGTCTGTTGAATTCGCCTCTATTACTTTTTATCACTTCAAAAATTAAGGTGGGAAGTGGGAGTGGCGGTGAAGTTTTTTCACATAAATGTTCATAATTTGTCAGACTTTAATTAGGGGGTGGAACGTTTAAAAAACTGTTGTTTTTTTCAGATTTAATGGGGATGGGTCCCGCCGGGTTCAACCACTCCCACTGAATCCACCCTTAACATGCAACTGTTTATATTGAAAAAGAATAAAGCCAGTGTGTAATTATCTCCAGGTCGATACAGGTTAATTTGGCTAATATATCGTTATTCGCTGCCAGAACGGCAGCGACCCTTATATGGTTTTCATAATTGCACATGGTAAGGTAGCAATGAACAGTTTCTTCTACAGTTCGTTGCTTTGATAACGTAATCTTATATTACACATAGTAGCAGTGAACAGTTTGTTTGTGTTGTGATGCACACGTTAACGCACACGCATCCCTTACATGTGAACAATCGTATTTTTGTGCTGATGTGTAATTCAAGCATGTCGTTCTTCAAAGGTGAATATGTAATCAATATGTAACGCATGTCAAGGATTTAACCAGAACGAAGCGAGGTCATCCACCTTGATTCAAAATGTTTGGTAGAAAGAACTGATGGTAAAAATTGGGAAGAAAGCGTCTGGTAAGAAAAAACGGTCATGGCATGTTTACGGCCGTGACAACATGTTTTTATATAATATTGTTTTAATACACGTGACTTGATCTGTTATCATGTTAAACTTTGTTCCCAGTTTCTACCCAGATATAATGCTATTTTTCTCTCGGCAGCTATTTGTTAACGCTTGCGTAAATCCTTGCTTGTGCTTGTCTAATATTGCTACCTTAGTGTTCATATAAAGCAGTGTTGTACCATTCATACGTGGCTATGGCATATGATTTGGTTGAATAGTGTTTTACGTCACTGTCAGCAGATTTATTTAGACTATATATGACGGCCGATTTTTAGTAGTGGATGCAGACCACCCACTTTTTTCTGGGTAGAACCGGTACTGTAAGTATTTCACTCACATCAGTAAGAAACGACACTTTCTCACTTACAAGCTGACCTCACAATGGGATTCGAACCCGCAGCGACTTTACCCTATCGACTACGGAGGCTGTAGCACTGGGTGAAAACAAAGAACCATCTATATTCATCATAAATGCATCTTAATAGATAAGCATGTGAAAGGTATAAATAGGTATAAAACGAAATCATGTTGTTCTCAATTTTTAATATAAATATAAAGATACGTTCCACTAATCGCTATCGAACGTATTCTGAACACAGCTTTAATAGTTATGCGCTTTTTAAAAGTACCTTAAATCAAAACATCTAAATTTAATCAGATCAAAAGAACAAGTTCAGCAAATAGTTTGTACACACGTTTAGTTATTTGTTTTTAAGACAATTAAACACGTTATGCCGAGCTAATACTAGAACATCGCATTTTTTCTCTTAATTGTCTTAATAATGAAACTATGAAAAGACCTAAATAGCTTTATCTAAATAATGTTTTCGTTTTCTTTTTACTTTTTTTTTTAAAACAAAAGCAATGGATTTGTTTTCACTGTATACAATCGAAACATGTTTCAGTGAGACTTTCACCAAAGCGTTAAACATTCGGGCATTATACATTTTCTTCTTGTTTCTATAAATGCACGTTCAATTAACTTCCAGGTACAGTTAATTTATAAATAATAAACCAGAACACTGAGCCATAAAATGAGCTCTGTTGGTGGCAATAACTCAAAAAGTATATTAAATAAAACAATTGCAAGTAAATGTATAAATAAATAATAAATAAAATACTTTTTACAAATAAACGTTTGTGTAACATTGCTGACACAATAATTTTATTTTTTTTGTGCTTTATTTATCGATCAAAACAACACAAACTGTCTGAATCGATTTTAATGCCCATTCATCTAAAACCTCCTGTGTCAATTGGGATTTCTTTGCATTCGAAAGTCTGGGATGTTTTCTTCCCTGCTGCTTCTTTAGTTGTCGCTTCTGTTTATGTAATTTCAGCTATTTATTCCATATGGAATCCCATGCTGCTATTGAACATTAGTTCTATTGAAATATTTATGTGTTTTGTTTTTCCAAAGTTTTGAGTTTCACAATTTGTTTACTTATCTGTACTAGAGAAATAAAATATCCGAACAATACTGACATGAGATTGATGAGACAATGTCTAATACCACTTGAGAATATGAGATTCAGTCCTAAAGATTCCGGTTGGCGGTTAACCAAAAGAAAGATCACAAATAGTTCTTTTTTCTGTAGGGAGCTCTTTATTATCTCAACCGTTGGCACATTTGAACAACTTCATCGTACGTTCTATGGCAGCACTCCTTGTAAAGCTGTAAACTACTGTACCATCTGGCACATGTGTAGCAACTAGTGTGTTCTGCCTCGTCGAATCTACAGAAACCCTCTCTGAGAGCTTTCGTCTGTTCATGATAACTTCTGCGAATTTCACGATCAATAGACGGAAATGTCAAAACACCGGATATGACGAAAAGCAGGAGCTGGATTGTCGTAAATGTAAACATATTCTGAAAATAGAGTATATGGCATGTAAATAAATATGCAAAACTGTAGTTATAGTAACACTACTGAACATAGTAATAATAAAGAGAATATTTGTTATAATAAAAATTAAAAATTAATAACAACGTCATCGTCGTCATCATCATTATCACCATCATCATCATCATCATCAACAACAACAACAACAACAACATCATCACGTTTTGAAACATGTTATTTTTTTTAGAAAGATACGTTCCGAGAATAATCATGTAATATTTCCCTTAAAACGATAAGCTTTGTTTAAAAGAGAACGAAGTGGTGCATAATAAACATTCAGCTGTGTCGTTTCACGAAAGGATTGCATGAACAGTTTATAAAACAAACATTACTAATGCCCCAGTGTATGGCAACCCGCAGTTCATGTTTTTTCGGTGTCTTCCTGAAACCCCCACTTTTCAAATTTTGATAAAAAAAAAAGTGGGTGTTTCAGGAATTTTGCTTTTTCCAATTAACACCTTCCTACGGCCTTAGGTCAAATTATAGCTATAGTCTGTTTCTTAGGATGATTTAATAAAACAAGACAAGTTTTTTTATACATTTATATCATCTTTTTTTGGATAATTTAATGGATTTTATTTAATATTATAATGTTAACTTATAAAAATCTTCTTTTTTTACATTAAAACAGGCAATAATATAATTGAACATTAATAAATTAATTATAGTTTTCTTCCTTTTTTTTCAGGGTTTCAGGAATATGAAAATTAGAAAGTTTTTTTAATATTTTACATTTATATATACATCATCATCGTGTATCAATTATCAGTTTTAATTTAGAAAACTGCTTGCAAACTGTTAATCTTGTCTTTTTCAATGTATCAATTATCAGTTTTAAACTATAACTAATATATTTTAAAAAAAGATCAAAGAAACCTAATTAATCTTAATTAATTGATATAAACTGTTATACTTTGATATAATAATAATAATAATAATTAATTGGCAATTCTGATTATTTAATATCAATATTAATTTATGGTCCTAATAATATTAATGTATTTAGACATAATTTATCAAATCTTAAATTATAAATATTTTACATTTATATCTCCTTATGCAGCAAATATTATACCAATAGGTAAAACAGACTATAGTCCGTAACCATGGGTTACATAAATTAAAAGTGGGTGTTTCAGGAATTTGCAAATTAAAAAGTGGGGGTTTCAGGAATATGAAAATTAGAAAGTGGGTGTTTCAGGAATAAACCGTTTTTTCAATGTCTTAAATCGTGTTAACTATCCTTAGAGAAAGACTAATCTGATTTCCCGACATTTAATGACTTAATGAAATCTCGTGAAATCTTTTTTTATTTATAATATGTAGAAGGGCTAATATCGCATACGATGACAATTTATGTGTTAAATATCTTAAATGATTGTTACCAAAAGTAGTTATTTAACTGAACATATATAAAATAAAATACACGAAGAAAATGTATTTTCTGACTATGGTTACGCGCCAAGACTCGGAGGTAAAAAATCGCAATGCAGTGTAACGCGAACGTCATTTATAGATATCTCCGAAGTGATCCACGTGACATCTATTTTCCTCTGTGACTTGATAATACTTGAACACTGTAATTATAAGTATTATGTATTGCACCTTATTGTAGGAAACTATTAAAGTTATATCTACATCTTTCAACCCATTACGTGGTCCCACCTTAATTCTTTTAAGCGAAGGGAAGCTTAGATTAGCAGGATTTTATAACGGATATTTCGACAACAAAGCAAGTTTAAATACCTATTTACTGAAAAAATGCGATAACCTGTTTAACATTACTAAATGTTTTAGTTTTACAATAAGTCGAAGTTAAGGTTTTATATCATACCCCAGCCAACCCCGTTTTCGCTTCTTTGAGAAGGGATTGGATGGGGTATGAAAGTTAATACTCGGACCACGTAATGCATTTCACGCTTTTAATTGTAATTTCATTACTGTTTTTAACAAATTTAGCCCCAGTGCCTGATGAACCCTCTTTAATCTGACCTGATGTACCCTCTTTAATCTGACTGCCCTACGCTTATCAGTGCATAGGAATGTATCTATGTTAGGTTGTTTAATAATCACTCTCGTATTATCTTTATAAGGCAGGGCTATTACCACACTAGGTGACAATATTTATGGTCTCCACATGTCATTAAGTTCAGATTTCCAGCACTTAACAAACAACGTTTCACCTAATTACGTCTAACGCATAAGAAATTCATACTACTTCTATAGAAATCCAATATAATCTACAGCTGTTAATTGTAAGTTTAATTGCCAACTACATAAATAAAAAAAGTTCTTAAAATAACCATGCTCATCCTTAAACGTTAAAGCAAAACTTTAAATCGGCAGACGTGTTGAACTTTTGCTTTCACATTTAAGGATGATCGACTAAGATTATTGTAAGAAAATAACAACGTCGAATAATCAATCTCATAAAAACATAAAACGTATGAAAGAAAAGTTAATATTAAAACGACTTGAATGTCGTTATCACATCGTTCGCTAATGTAAAAAAGAAATTTTCATAACCTTATTTTTCCTAATTGTGAAAAGTGCGTTGTTAGATTTAGCTTAATTGATATTTAACCCGCGATAAATATGATACTGAAATTAAATTCGTAGCACATTTAAACAGTTGCTATTTTCAATAACGTTTTGTCTTGCAGGTAACAACAAGCGTATTTTCGAATTTAAGAACATTTTGTAATTTTTATAATTGTGTTGTTTTCGTTTAAATTTCAAGGTTACATATGAACGGTTAGTCTTGTATAAGATAACAGATGAGAAATGATGATGTTTCAACAATTCAAATTGATGGGTTTCATTAATCGAAAAAGAAACCAAATTAAACTACATGTCAATTCTGAATCTTTTAAAATAAAATGTATGTTTAATTTCCATAGTATTTTAATTACCTGGTTCCCAAAAAGCTTAATATCTTTTTTTATATAACTAGCGAAGAATATTCACACAAGGTATGATAAGTCAAACAGCGTTTGATAAATGTCCTTAGCTGCTTTTGTTTGAAGTTCCGATTGCAGGTTCGTTCAACCTATTTATATGCCCTACCCAAGTAATGGATTTTAACCTCTGAAGAGTGCATCCTACTTTAAAAGGTAGTCGTCCAAATGTGATGTTAATGAAATTATAATCAGATATAAATTCAAATTGTCTTCCTTTCCGAAAAGCTTAATACATATAGAACTAACGAAGAGTATTTAGAAGATGTTGGCTGGGAAAGGACGAAGTGCTGAGATTTTTTTAAAACTGATATTTAAAGCTTCTTTGATACCATTTAGATAATAAAAAAAGTATTAAATAAAGGGTAGGTCATCACACTTTATTTTACACTAGACGTCTGTGGAGAAGATACATTTTTCCAAACTTCATTCAAAAGAGGAAAAATAGAGTCATTTAACATTTTCCCTATTTTTTTCCGTAACATTACAATTACTGAAAAACAGCGATTAATTTTCAGTTACATATACACATTTCTTTCAAAACATACACAAACAATTGTAATCCTCATTCGCCTTTTTACTTTAAACAAACTAACATATATTGACCGTTCCCCGCGGGCCACTCATTTTTAAAGAAAAAATGTTGACTAAAATGATAATTCAAGATATAAAAAAATATGTTCTACTATCAACTTTTTTGAAACTTGTATATTACAAGGTTCTACATTTCTTTCGAAACGAGTAAAATAAAATGATATGTCATCAATGAATAGTTCCACTATTAAAAGCAAACATCTTATTTTTTTCTATAGAAAGAGGATAAATTCTGCTCAGAGCTACCAATAACCCTATTTTCTTGGTCACCGGACAAATGACAGAAAAACATATGTAAAATAAACAAATTGCTTAAAATTTAACATGTTACCGTCTTAAATCCTACAATATATCCATATCTACTAGAATAGAAACATTTAAATATGTCTATTGTAAAATAAAACTATGATTTAAAAAATAAAATTCTTAGTCTTGAAAATATCCGAATTTGCCAACATCCTTAACACAAAGGGACATAAACATCGTTTGAGTGGTTGAAAGTGAGATTGCAGGCTCATTCGAGCTATTTATATGCCCTACCAAAGAAATGGATTTTGACCTTTTAAGCTTGTGTTTTATTTAAAAAGTAGTCTTCCGAATATATAGCGATACACTTTGAAGTAGTTAAATTGAGCAATAATGCATGTCATGAATATCATAATACACTACGTGTAATAAAATATGTAAATTAAGGCCGAGTCATCGCTAGATCTTTTCCTTTCATCTCGTGCAATCGGAGCTGCCATGTCGATTTCCGACACCGGTAATAATCGGTTACGACGAAAGCAACATATATAGATAGATACATTTAAGCGATTAATCTATTTTTTATCTGCGTTCGTTAAAAAATAACTTCAGTTGCCTAATCACACAGGAAATAATGCCCGAAGAAGGGATTATGTAAATCACGATAAAAACAACAGGAATATTCTTAGATATTAAAAATAAGGCACGATTCCCGGGTTCTTATTTATCTGTTCCCTCTAGCTGGGAACTTTTCAAATAACCTTAGATAATGTATTGGTGAGTCGTTAAACAATATCTGAATTCTTTTCGAAGAAAATGTCATCGTTAGGAGGAAATTATGTCTATATACTTAGACCTTTCCTGGGCATTGGAACACACGAAATGAGCTACACTTTATAAATGAGGTGTTAATAAAATATGTGGAAGCATTTTGTTGTTTGTTTTTAAACCTTTAGTGAACACAATCTTAAATAAAATACTAGAAAAAAATCTTTCCATTACACATAGCACCTTTTTTATAATCACATGTGAAATGAACATGATGTAAATTAACAGTCTTAGTGGTCTGGCTTTGATAAAATGTTAACTCATTAAATAAAGGAGAGCACACCCAAGTGAGGGACATTATAACTGTATGTGTTACAAAGAATATAATTTTAAATAAACTCGCGCATATAAAAAGTGTACTTGGTAACGCATTTAGTTTCACTCGACCGTGTGATATTATTATTAAATTATTCTTAAAATCTAGAACTACATTAATGATTCGTATGATGAGTTGCATATAAATTATGTAAAAAAAAAAAGTATTCGGCAATAGTTTACGTATTGTACATATTTAAACATTTTGATCGGACCCTCGTACGGTATTCATGATATAAGTGGGGTCATTTTCATGAGTGCACGATTGTTACGGTTGGTCATGATCTTCATACTGATCAATGATAGGAATGTTTACCCAGCAGATTAGGTCAGGACAAGGCAAATATGCCACACATCTTAGACACGTCATTCGTAAGTTCAATATTTTATAAAATTGCGAAATTGATGTTAACACTTTCAAATGATCATCATTTGTACAATTTGACCATTATGAAGAAAAACAACAAATTTCAACATGCATTTCAAATGCCTATACCTATAATGCTGTCCTATGGGGTGGATTTGTTTCTTCAATAATGATATCAGTACAATAAAAGTATGTACAATAAAATTAAGAGTAAAATAATAAAGACGAACGAGTAGAAGGACGAAGTACTTTTAACTACATATAAAACATTGTGATTTATGATTCGTTGGAGAATAAAACGAAATTATTATAATAACTGAGTCACGTTGCTCAGATTTTTAAGGCATTGTAAAGTAATTCTGTAACATCATTTTAGACAATTTATTAAACCGTTTGTTTTATCTCTTTTAATAAGCATGGCAAGCAAATTCCGACATTTTGAGACAGCGTCACTTCTGTTTTGCTTGTCAACGAATTGCGTTAAGAATCTCCTGCAATGACCCTCCCGTTGGCTTTGTTGAGAAAAAGATAACACAAACCAGTAGGGGGCATGAAATAATTGTTTCGTTAAGAGTATCATGTTTAACTTTTCAATTGTGATTACTTAATAGCATGATTGATGAGAGAGAATAATAAAAGAGGTATAGAAACGATCCAGGGAAGGTAGCTTCGTGACTAATGAGACATAATAAAAGAGTACATAATAAAAGAAACTATACCAAGAGAAAATAGTTTGACTACTGCATTGAGAGAGTCATGTTTCGAGTCACGTCCTCGAAGGGTTATACTATTTAGTAGCAATGTTAAAGGGATACACGGCAATCTTTCATTATTTATCATGTTAAAGTATGGCAGACAGATAAAATGAACATGCTACAAAGCAAATACAGTTTGGTATCATCTCGCTGGTTGCTTAAAAGACCTCGAATGTAACCCATCGAGACGAGACCATACTCTATCTATTACATTTTTCGGAGGCTTTGAATGAAACAATTATTGTAGTTTTGCGGAATATATTCTGACTGAAACATCATTAAGAAGAGGATTGAATTTTAAAAAAAAATGCACAATGTTGCTAACTTTTCTGCTATTTTGAGATGCACATTGTTTTGTATATAAAGCTCATGGTAATGTTATAAAATCTAAATTTCAAATTCTGCAATAGAAATATGTCCCCCAAAACCAGTCCCTGAACTTTGATTGAGTAAAGTTGGGATATATTACTTAATGGAATGGTTTGTGCGTCCACATTCTGGACCTGTACCCTTAAAAGATTTATGTGATGCCCTTTCGAAATCTGCCCTATACTTCAATGGTGTAACCCGAGACTGAGTGGGCGAAGTTGGTGAATGTATGGTATGTTCATGTCCATTCAGAGACCGGGATGGCGTGGGTGTTGGTGAATATAACTTCATGTGTTTACATTTCAGGACTATTGGTACGTCATCTTATATATAAAAAAAAATCCAAAATGAATGGGATATGGTCAAGTGAAGTTCTCAACCAAATACGTAGTTTAGGCAAGAACAACCATATAGTACATGGCAGTAATGCAACATAATATCAGAAATAATAATGTTCTTTATTATCCGAAAAGTTTGATACAATTTTACTAAAGATGGACCAATTTATTTACTTTTCCATTTTGGATCTTCTCTTTTTTAAAGAGTGCGGGCTAATAGTCCTTAAAACTGTAGGTCTGTAATGTGATAATGGTGTCGTCTAATTCAAATATATTGTTTGAAAAGGTAACTCCAAAATATCATTATATTTGAAAATATGGTATTATAATCGAGTTCCTATTCACCTGTGATAAATTACGGCATTGACATATTGTATTAAAGGGACACTAGGCAATCCTTTTTTTTTTTTAAATGAAACTCGAGTCGTTCTGTTAGTTTTTTCAGATAACTTGCATTTGTTTAATAATTAATATTAATTACAAGAATAGTATAAAGCAAAATGTGTTTGCATATTACAAACGGTTGAGTATATTACACCAGTACTATGTTTAAACATATGAAAGAAAAAGAAAGACAACTGACAATTCAAGATTTTATTTAATTATATGCAAGCGGGTTTAAAGTCAAAATGATACCTCATTAATAAATTGTGACGCTAATATGCATTCTTCGTAAATATTTTAAGATTGCCATGGGTCTCTTTAATATTGTAATACCTCACGTAAACACTCCTGTATAAAATTAATTTTCACAGGGGTGAAACATTTCCACTTCCCCGTCACTGGGATGTACTGCGTATATGTACGTCTATTTAAGGCTACCGTGACCAGTAAGTATCAATAGTGTATTTACCAGTAAGAATAAATAGTGTATTTACCAGTAAGTATAAAAAGTGTATTTACCAGTTAAAGGGACACTGTCCGTAAGTAAGCAGATATTGAGCATAACCAAATAACTGGCTGACTTTTATTTAGTGAAATGTATACATGAAAACATGAGGATAGACCCTAAGAAGTATGTAGGAATACATTCGTGAGTTTGAAAAAAAAAGTAGTTTTAATTATTATATGTAAATAAAGTGGGACCCACAATATTTACCTTTTCTGCGATCACGTGACTTCCATTAGCGCATTAGGTTTTCACCATAGTATGTATTGCGATATATGTATAGCCCGCTTAGCTCAGACAGTAGCGTTGTCGACCACTTAACGCTCACGCACATTATTATTACGGCGAGTGTAATTTTAGTTTGGGCTGCGAGTTCAAACGCACAAAGCGGATTTACTTTTTTTTTGTACCGCGATTGAATTCCGTTAAACAATCTTGCTTTTAATTAGTAAATATTCAATAATGTTTAGTGTGTAATGTTTGCGAACATAATTATTGTGTGTTTTATAAGCTAAAAGTTACGGACAGTGTCCCTTTAAGTATGAATAGTATATTTACCAGTAAGTATAAATAGTGTATTTATAAATAGTGTATTTATACTTAATGTATGCATAGTAGGCGAATTTAATTAAATACTAATTACCAAATGTCATAGATACAATATCTAATATATTTCACTTAACTTCTACAATAACCCTATTGGGAAACGTATACGTTACAAAAACGTTCAAATATAGTTTACCTTTAACTTTAAATGGACACACGCGACAACCTTAATTTTCCTGTAAAACCCGCGGCGTGCCGTTAGTTTTTTCTACATACTTGCATTTTTGCAATCATTTATATTAATTATAAGAATAATTCAAACTAAATTGTTTTTGCATATTACATACTGACATTTTGAATGCACCTGTAATATATTGACAGCTATGGTAGTATAACAAAGAAAAATCAAAACTCATATATTTTTTTAAAATTATGTTCAGTCAGGTTTAAGGTTAAAATGATACTTAAATCGAGACGGTAATTTGGATCCCTGAAAAAAAAACACTTCAAGATTGAGATATGTCCCATTAATATTTATTATACCTCACGTTTGTACCGTCTCATGTTTGTGACACACGTTTAAAAATAGACCAAACGCACCCTATATATTTCACCTATGCAAATTGAGAATTCCATCAATGGTAATCATGTATTATATACTGATGGCAAAAAGTTTAGGAAGTTACTGACATTTTGGGACTTTACTTGCATTTATTCGTTACGTCATTAAGATGTTTGACTGTTATTGATGTGTGTTTAATAACATAGTGTGTCTATGGCAGTAGTTTCTTGATTATACAACCAAAAATGTATTATTTCCAGGGTGCAACAAAAACTTGATAATTTATTTCCCTCAGTATATGTTATATGTAAACGTTTAGTACAGCATAATGTTTGAAAATTGTTCATGACAAATGTTGAATCGGAAAACTGACATCCTTTAAATAAGAACAATTCCTAAATTATGCACTTGTCTTTGATGAATGTATAGCATTAAATTAAATCGTTTAGTTCATGATACCAACTCGCTCAGACCAGACTCTGTCTATTACATAGCAACCTTTAGCGAGGAAATAACCAGAATATAGTTCAGATCGTGATACAAGTATGATATTTTGCACAGTGTTTACAAATATTATATTCAAATGAAAAATAACCTGAGCAATGCAATTTCTACCATTTTCAAGATGGCTGCTAAAAATCCAAGATGGCGGAAAAATATTGTAAATATAGGATACAGCTGTATTCTAAGCTAATATTTAATCTCAATAACTATAGTTTGGCTTCGACTCTAAAAACAGCAATCATGGCCGCAAAAATGTTTGCATTTATTCAAAATAAAGATATGAGTATACTCAGACCACAACAAATTATATGTTCAATTTATGCATTATATTGTGTATTGGCAATCAGATGTTCGGATATTCATATATTTGCGAATATATTTGTATTAAAACATATATAACAAATCTGTATGTGCTTATTAACGTAACTCGCTTACTATTTACTATTTATTAAATCATTAACCCACCCACAAACAAAACCATAACATACGAAAAGACTACCTATATTGACATATTTTAAACTTTGTATTTCAAAATTACGTGGTCCAAGTATTAACTTTCATACCCCACCCTTCTGCAAGAAGCGAAAACGGGGTTGGCTGGGGTATGAAATAAAACTTTAATTTCGGCTCTAAAAAAATGCATATTGTAAAATTAAAACATTTAATAGCTTATTTTAAACAGGTTATTGCTTTTTTTTCCAGTAAAATGTGTTTTTAAGCGTGTTATATTTTCGCAATATCCGTTATAAAATCCTGCTAATGTAAGCTTTCCCATCGCTTGATGGAATTAAGCCGGACCACGTAATGTTGTGTCATCTTAAACTTAAGTTTGATTTAAACTATCTTCCATAGACCATTGTTTTTTACTGACCATTCCAATGCGGTACTCTTATTATCGATTCTTTATGTTTGTGTTGTCGCATACTTGTTTCTATTTTCTATTTTTACTTATAATTGTGTCTCTCCCACTTTGTGGAGTGGAGACATGTTTTTTATGCTGTCTGTTGTCTTTCTGTCTGTCTGTATGTCACACACTTTGTCCGGATTAGTTCTCCTGAACTCCTGGCCAGATTTCATCGAAACTTGGTAAGGACGATCAGTACCTAGTTGCGCATACCATGTTTACGTTAATTGATTTATGGCGGGGTTATGAACCTTTAAAGGTGTTAATACACAAGAGATGAGTTTTGCCAAGCATAGTTGGGTATACTATCGTCGTGTTCCGGTTGAATTATTCTCGGTTGATTTATGGCCCTTTCCCCAGTGGGGAGACATATGTTTTTACTAAAAACAACCTCTAATTGCTATTTGTTTTGGATGTATGTTTTGGCTGACTGTGTTCTGTGAATGCTACATTTCCTGTTCGACTTGTATACCTACATTTATATTTAGTCCTGATTAACTACTCTCTAGTTTGCATTCGATTCAAAATGTCATGCATAGATACATAGCGTTGTACAAAAAAAGAACAAGCGAGGTTTTACGCAAGCGTAAAGTAGCTGCCGAGAGACATCAAGTCAAGGTGTTAAAACAATATTGAAAACAATAAATGTTGTCACGGAGACAAACACGTCACGACATCTTCCATTCCATTCTTCCCGAATTTTACCAATCATGTTACCTTCCTACCAAGCTTGAATCAACGTGGGCGACCTCGCTTCTTTCTGTTCAAATATCTTGACATGCCTTACATATTGATTACAATTCACACTTGTAACACGACGTGCTAGAAGTACACATCAGCACAGAAATGTCAGAAATACAATTGTTCACATGTAAGGGATACGTGTGCGTTAGCATGTGCGTTACAACACATATAAACTGTTCACTGTTATCATGTGTAATTATAAGATTGCGTTAGCAAAGTAAAAAATGTAAAGGAACAGTTGCTACCTTACCATTAGCAATAACGAAAACCATAATAATGAAAAAATAAATAAAAAAAAAAGAAATCAGCAGGCTTGAACACTCCCTACCCCGGCACTAAAACGACGCCTTAGGCAGCTGCACCATTTCGGCTAGTGAATGTTTCATCGCTAATATACGTATAATAATAATGACTACGTGCTACATTTCAGTATACTGGTTTTTGCAAGTGAAACGGTAACTTTTCAACATTACAAAATGTGTGTTTATACCATTCAAGTTTTTCAGACGAGTTCTCTAGGAATTAAAGTTTGAATCACAGTCTGTTTACCATGGACATATATGAAACCAATATAATGGTCAGCTGCCTTCTGCAGCTGAATGAAAGGAGAAATTTGGAATTCTGCGAACACGATAAATACAAAACATATTGCAGTCTCGGTTTGATTGAGACTGTTCATGAACAGTAGTGAAACGTTCACGCCTTATAGCCCCGGGTTGAACAGAACTCAATATTAAAAATGTCAATGCTACATAAATTTAAGCCATTCCGAAGATGGTTTGCATATGACGATAAACACCTTCACGATACCTTCAATGAGGTATTTTCACACCAGTTCATGGCCAGCGGCGTATGGTCCAGTTTCTAACAAAATGCTTTGCCCTAAACGAGAAAACAATGGGCGAAATAAACAAAATGAAATTTAGCTGGGAGCAGAAGTTATGAAGCCTGCGTATCACAAGTAACAGTCACACGACTAAATAAAAACAGCACAAATATCCTAAGGGTGATTAAACCATACCCAGAACGTTAAAGGCTGGACTTGTGGAACCATCTATTCGAAATTAAAAGCAGTATGGCAACATTTGCAACCACTATTTATACATTTTCTTTTCTTACAAACACATTTCCGAAATGTTTGACATATAGTCGAAACGCGGGGAAGGCTTGTTCAATACGGTTCCAGTGGTCAAGTGGTCAAAAGCTTCTTTTCAAACCCATTTAGACGGATAAGGCATAACTTGAGATTTAGTAAAATTCATCTACCAATGTTTTACGGTACATATTGTCGAGGTAGCGGAAACATTCCCCGGGGATTAGACAAACGAAAATTATCCATGGTAGGGAATCCTATGCCAACATGGAGAGATTTGATCCTAATCATTTACCCCGAGGATTTCTTGCCCCTAGCGATGGGAATTAGACAATGTGTAAATGTGTCCAATACCCCAGGGTATGCTCTTCGCGCCTCAGCCCACCACACCACCACATTGATAGGTACATACGTGACTGAGACCATTCACATTCTGCTTGATAGCCACGTCGATATGCATGCTGTATTAATGTAGTGGATTTTTTGTGGAATTGCGTAATACAAGAGTTGTTTCGTTTACCATCCGTGTATTGTTTGATTTATCATACATAACGCTGTGAATTCTTCCAAAGCATCATTATCTGATTCGTCATTAATTTACCTAAAGATGAAAACACAGGTGTGCTGCTTAGATTTACAACGATCTCTGTTTCAGTTGTATGTTCCAAGTTTGCCATGCAGACTTCCCCTTTTCCGTAGAAGTTTGCAATATGTGTTATATCTAACTGGAATACGATGTCATGTATTGATAGCCATTTTAAATCCGTCCCTCTTCCATAGACAAGCCGAAGTTGATATATGCCAGGATTCTTAAACGACGAATCTTTAATAATAACCACGTCAGTGTCAGAGTCGGGCATTATAATTTCACTAACTCCTTTCTTAAATTTATATTTTCCACGTATAAGTATTCGTGGGTCAGCCCCTACGTGATTACAGGGTGCGCATTCAGCTTTCTAAATAGACATATGAACTGTTTTTCCCATCTACTGTTACTCAAATTGGCTTCGTTAAACATGCCTATGATTGATTTTGCGATTTTCCAGCTACTCGTAAAAAAGTGTTCCAATTAGCGAGCACTTTGATTGAACCTGAATTAACCTGTCCTGATACCAGGACTATTGTACTTAACGTTTCCAACTATAACTCAGACATCTGTCAACTGTGACGTCGATATTGTTTCGTTTGTTATTGTTTCGACAGTACGACTCAAACGTTGGTCTCATATCTTGAGTCTCTTGAATTGATCAAATATGCGCCAACTATAATACTAGCACTTCTCTGAGGTATACTATATGACACGTTTTCAAGAAAAAGAATAAGCTGATTTTGTTCATGCATTCGTGTGTGTTTTTTTGCCGTTGGCATTTACTGATTTTCATTCTGGAAAACTCTCATTTTATTATATGCACGTGTAGCTGAATCAGACTCCCCTGTGAGACATGACAAGACGGTATGTTATTGTCTTGAACCGAAAGCCCTCATTGGTACATAAACTTATATGATATTCGTTTATTTACCACCCCTTTATTATCAATATTGAAATGCTACTAGAATCGTCAAGGAATGAATCTCCTTCAAATTCGAAAGCCCTCGAATAAGTAATTCAAGAACGAATTTCATACCTTCTTTTACTGATATAAAACCATATTTTCATCCCATCGATTCCATTAAAATACACATTTTCCTTAAGCTTGTACAAGACACATTCTGTTATCTGGTGCTCTTAAACTTGTCTTTGCAACATTTGAAGCAGATATTTCGCGCGGTTTTCATCAACAAACGTGAGTATGATTTACTTTTATTTCTTTTAACAAAAACAATAGTTTTTTCAAAAATCGTGGAATGTGTTTCCGTGTAGGCATATTTATACTTCATGTAGAATACAATTTCTCCTTTTAAAAGTGTAAATTATAGCGGCTAGAACGTTTTTCCTGTCGATAGTTGGTACAGTTTTCTCCACGGATCACACTTTCAACTTGTTTTTGGAACCTATTTATTTCGATGGTGAATATCACTCGAATACCACCCACAAATTGCTAATGCCCTATATTTGCATGTTGAAATTTTAATCTGAGTGATTTATGGTCGATTTTCTCGAGGTAGGGGAGCGAACGAGCTGGGGGTAGAGCGAACGTCAAGGAGGTAGAGCGGACGCCTGTTTAATTACACAAGAAACATACTTTGACTATATCGACTCGAACGCAGTTGCGTCATGAACAGATGTTTTTTGTAGATTTTATTACCTTTTCTTCACCCAAAACGCATTTAGCAGTGGATTAGGTGTCACTGTATATGCTTGCGGCACCAACTTACTTTGGAAATGAGTTCCTTTATAGGTTATTTATGTTTGATGATCTAATAAACGATACATGTCTGACACATGCACGTCTCCGATATTGATTCAGGTCCAGTTTTGCATCAAACTTGAACAAAATTGATCGTAGCTGGTATTGATTTTTGTTTTTCTAATATGATTTTATGTACATTTGTTTGAGATACTTTAACATCGGATAGAATTAGGTAGAATTATCAAATAAACACATTTCTCAACTACATTCAATTATCACTGGAAATCGTAATGTTTCAGGTTATACCCAATTAATCCGTTGGTCATCAATATTTCTTCATGACATTTTTTTTTAGAAAGCGTCCATCGCCTTCACCATCAAACAATCGGATTTTTTATGCGGGCAATATTTCTTAATCTGCCCATCGAATGGTCTGGTGTAGTATGTAATAGTGTGGTTGATTCCTGCAATATCACCATCTACATCTCAAGTTTACGATTCGAGTGGAGCCGACTTGTATACTTATGTTTACGGACTAAACTCACTTCTGTTCTAAAACAGTAGTTAGTGAACAGTGAATACACGTGTATTCGTTGAAGGGAAGCAACTGCATAAAAGATAAGCAGGGGAAACAATGTTTTTGAACAGTCGAAAGTTGAAAAAATAATAGGGATTTTCAGCATATAATAGCGTTTATCTGCCGACAAAATCCAGCCAGCCAGACAGGTTAATAGCTTAACTTTTAAAGATCTGAAGGAGCTCATTTCGCAAGAAAGTTTGTGCCGCATACACGTATACAGTGACACCTAATCCACTGCTAAATCCGTTTTGGGTGAAGAAAAGGAAATAAAATCTATAAAAAGCATCTGTTCATGACGCAACTGCGTTCGAATCGACATTGTCAAAGTATGTTTCTTGTGGAATTAAACAGGCGTCCGCGGTATTCAAGTGATATTCACCATCGAAATACTTCTTGAATGCAAATAGGTTCCAAAAACAAGTTGAAAGTGTGATCCGTGGAGAAACCTGCACCAATTATCGACAGGAGAAAAGATCTGGAACTATAATTTACACTTTTAAAAGACAAAATTGTATTCTACATGAAATATAAATATGCCTACACGGAAACACATTCCCCGATTTTTGAAAAAAACTCTGTTGTTCTTGTTAAAATTAAAAGTAAATCATACTCACGTTTGTTGATGAAAACCGCGCGAAATATCTGCTTCAAATATAGCTCCTTCTCGGAAATGACTTCCGCTCAATTTTCATTCGTTAATTTTCATTGTTCTCCTTTTGGTTGTGGAGCGAATTTTTACCAGGCGTGCTATAGCGGAATCAAAGCGTAATTAGGATATGATTTTAATGAGATTGCATTACATCCAATTTTCATAGGAACCATATTGAGACTCCAAAATAACGTTTTCAACAGATGTAAAGAAATAAGTCAAAAGTCGACCGTGATAACATTTCCTAAAGCAAACAACGTGATTAGTGTTCAGTACATTTCATTAAATTGAATGTTGTTTAACGGCTCATCAACACAGTATAGGTTATTTAGAGCCGCCCCAGAGAGAGGGGAAAGATACATAGGAATCCGGAAACCATGCCCTACTCTTATTATCGAATAGATTCCTATGGTTCTTTAACGTGCTCGTAGGATAGACACATACGCGGGACCACCCGGTTTACGTCACCATCTGACGGACGAGGCTAATGGAAAGTGTCTTGCCCAAGACTACACCGACGAAACTCAGTGGCACCACGGAGGATTGAACTTGGGGTCTCCGGTTACAAATCCGCCGCGCTACCGACTCCTTAATATGTATGCGTTGATACCATCAACCAATAATTTTATTTGTATGCAAGTCATAAAACAGTTTATTCGGCGGAATATGTTCTCTCTTATGTACTTTAATTGCTGGTCTATTGTTATCATTCGTATCATTATAATCACATAATTAATATATGTATTATATATATGATTATAGTTTGATTAATAAACTGTTTGAAACAGTAATAGTCTATCTTTATCATATAAACAACGCATTATACAATAACGTTTTACTATCAGTTTCTGAAAAATACTTTAATATGGTAGCATTTCTTGAATTTTAAACCATTTTGGTGGCCATTTTGAAAACGGATGAAATCAGATAAAAATGATGTGGCTCAGGTTCTTGCCATGATCAGGACACCATAGGGCATCATGCTGCCGACTTTTAAGCTTGTATCACAATTTGAACTATTTTGCCAAATATCGCAATTATTTCCTCCACTACTTTGCGTTAAAATTATTTAAAGAAACTAACCCGCCAAATAACGGCAAAAATTACACTACAAAACCGTTTGTCACAAAACGTTATCCATGTGTTCAGGCCATGTGCCGATTAAAAGTGTAGCTTTATTAATGGTTTCTTAAAATACCAGTAATTTAATTTGCGTAAAATGAATTCTGAGTTGGTTACTCTTAATTCGACGCTCCAGTTTTGAGGTTTGGTCTCGCTGGTTAAGGCCGTTTATATTGTGTCTATAGAGTTTTGATATGTACTTCGTCGTCGGTAGGTTTAGAAACGGTGTACATCTGTTGTAAGATTTGGCTGTTGTTGGCTTGAAAGCTACTTTAATTACCACCCATGCGAATAGAATACTTCACAGCGATCGGGATGATCATAGCGCTTAGTGATTAAGATTAACTGGATTGCAATGCATATTGGAATTGTTTAAAATAACTACAAGTACAGATCGGTAGCAATGAAATTGACTTACGTTATTTAGATGTATTTGATGTGTGCGATATGGTTTTACGGGAAAATTTATAGGAAAAAAGAACTTCAAAATATACTGTCTATTTAAAGTAGACAAAGTGAATAACTATTTTTTGAACAAATATAAAAGAAAGGAAAAGCCCACTCAATCCTTTTAAATCAGTGATATGTGAGTAATTGATCCCCTCGCAGTACTTTATGATTATCATTGCAAAGAACTAATTCACTATTCATTGTCATCTTCATAAAAAAACACGCATAAACATCACACTAATGGTAAATCTGTGGCCTGCTGGGCTAAGCAGTTGTCCCTGGTATACAATGCTTTCCATAACGCTAATGTGGAGGCAACGTCACTTGAATAAGAAAATAAGGTAGTTGATGATTAATTTAAATTGAGTGTTGTATTATCTTCTTACAATGTATCCCTTTATAATAAACGACTCATATCGTGGTGGAACAGTGAACATAACAAAACAGTATCATCCTTAGTGAATTTATAGAAACATGTAGCATTAGCAACTATGTTACTAAGCAAACATAATACCATAAAATGCAATAGGCCTACACGGACCTGAAGACGCTCTACTGGTTAAAATGTAATGATTGAGAAAAAATTGACGTAAACACTGTATCAATTTGTTTGTTTGTTTGTTAGTATGGTGTTTTACGTCATTTTCAACACAGTCATGTAAGGTTATATATGACGGTCGATTTTTTTGTGATGGAGGCAGACCACCCACTACTGTACACCTCCGCCATCCGTAAGAATCGACACTTCCTCACATACAAGTCGAGCTCCCAGTGGGATTCGAACCCGCAGCGGTGAGAAGCGAGAACGTTTACAATGCAACGTCGTTAACCCTTCGGCCACGGAGACGCTACTTTTGTATCAATTAGATAAAAAAAATGTATCAATTATATAGGAAAATGTATCAATTAGGTAGGAAAATGTATCAATTACATAGGAAAATGTATCAATTATATAGGAAAATGTATCAATTAGGTAGGAAAATGGCAAACCGTAATGGTACTCTGTACAGCAATATAGTGAAGAGTAGATCGTTTAAACAGGTAAATTCATCCACGACTTATGGTACTATATAATATACACACGTTAAGTTTCATCCCGTTAGCTCAAGCGTTGAAACAGTTATGAACTATACATGTACACACGAAAAAAATCATGACCCTGATAGGAAACATAATACCCAAAATTTGGTACGTGACACAGCGTCTATTAATGATATAGTTTCATACCACCATTTAAAACGGAGTTTCAAAGAGTTTCAAACATCAAGTCATTAAAAGGACAATGTCAAAAGGCTACATTGTGGATCAAACCCGGATTCAATGTCGCCTTGCCAACTCAAATAATTCTTTAAAAAGCACAAAGGAAAATGCCATGTATCCAAGCAAAGGCGTAATATTAGAAAAACAAATCTCAATGGCCTTTATAAATGATGATACTATTACGTTTTACGAAATAAAATTACAATAATGAATATAATATTATATATACGTTGTTATTGTTGCAAGTAATTAAGTATATTATTACAATAATAGGTGAGACGATGTTGCAAATGAAGAAAAAGAAATTACCAGGAAGTAGGTAAAGATGTTATTATACACTGCATGCAATAACATACTGGTAGTAAAAAGCATAGAAGTCCCTTAAATTTCGATGATAGGGGTTTTGTTTAGTGATGCGGAGGAACTATCCTTTGTACAATAAATGGCAGGTTGACACAAACCGTTTATAATATTCAAAAATAAAAATATATACATTGCAACATTTTTTGTTCTATGTAAAAAAGGTGACAAAAATGAACTATAGAAACCACATCACACAAAAGCATTAGTGCACACTCCTACCATTGCTTCACCGCTTATTCAAAGGTCAGTGAGTGCACTGTTTTTAAAGGCATTTTCGGTAGTTTTTCATGCGCAGCTTCTTTGGGCGACTTCTCTTCTAAAACTATTGGATGGATTTTCCTACAAATTTACAGGAATGTTGCTTTTAATGTCTAGTTGTATTTTTTGTCTTTATTTTTTTGAATTTTATTTTTTGAATTTTTTTTTTGAATTTTTTTTTTATTGATTTTTTTTTTATTGATTTTTTTTTTAATGTCTTTATTTAAATAAAGGCCTATTATTAGATACATAAAATAGGAAAAATATAGCATTTTGTAAAAATTCCAACAAAATTAAAAAATTTAAGCATAATGGTACGGTTCCAAAAACCAATATTAAATCTCAATATGCAATGTGACCTATAAATTTAATTGCATATATTGTCTAAATATATATTCAAATAAGTGCCTAGGAAGTTTGAACAAATTCTGTTATTAGGAACATAACAAAAAAGGAAAATATACCATTTCTATATAATTTCATACAAAACTTGGCCTTTTAGCATAGGGGTAGGGTTTCAATTTGTTTTTCTAAACAAGCATGGGGACCTATCATTTGTATTGCACATTTTGTTTTTATATATGTTAAACTTTGTGCTTAGAACACTGTAGAACGTTTAAACAAATTCTATTATTGGGAACATACAAAATAAAAGGAAATTGTATCATCATGATCATTATGGGCTAATTTGTGCATAAATTGTGGTAATAGTCTCAACAGATTTTGTAAAAAAAATATAGGTTTTACATAAAGATGAGCTTTAAATGTTATTGTAATTACATGTTCTTTACTTTAATACAATTTTAGCAGAATTGTGAGCAATGAATAAATTATTAGACTTCAAAAATGTCTTATTTAGCTATTTCATGGACTTGTTCAACTTTTTGGACAGATTGACATGACGGTGGCATTACCAATTATTTTTTAATATTTTAACAATCATGGTGGCCTACCATTATTTTTGCCTTTTCTGTCTATATATATAACAGACTTACTGTACAAAAAGTTTAAAGAAAATCTGTTATGCAGAAAAAACTATAGAAAATGTCTAAGTAAATATAAGCCTCCTGTGTGGTGGAAAATGCACTATTGTTTCATTTAAAGGTCTATTTGACTTTTAAAAGAGTTTCAACACCCCTAAAATATGAGATGGTTTGAAATTTAAGCCATATTTTTCAGCCTTCACAGACTAATGTACAAGAAACTAGAAGAATGAAAAAAAAAAGTTCGTATAAAGGTAAAAAAAGGCAATAGACGAGAAACTTCAGCAGGTGCAAGACTGATAACATGTGTTTTTACGAGTTAAACATAACAATACATGTTCGTTTTATTGGGAAAAAGTCTCCTTTCATGTTATGTATTTCCGGTTGTCAGAGTGGATTATTTGTGTTTTTTTCTGTTTTAATTCACTTCACATGTCACAGATGCGTAAAATAATCGAGTTTATGAGTTCCTTTCATGCATTTAATGACAAAAGTACTTTGGAGATTTAATAATATCGTTTTTCTACGATTTTACTTCAATATCGTTTGAAAACAAATGTGTCATTGTGTCGCAAATTATTTCCAAGTGGAAAAATGCAAACATATTTTTTTGTGTTACGCTACTCAGTGAAATAAAAAATAATAATATTCACTCCAAATCACGGCTATCTTCTGTATAGTTAATGAAATTCATCATATAAAATGTACATATGTCTCACGTGACAATATCTCGTGGCAATGTTCTTGTCTTGCCTCTTAACCTTAAGCGTAAGCTTGTAAAACCTCATTAGCATATCTATATTTAACGTCATTTCATTAGATGAAATATAAAACGTGACATGCATGAACCTTTCTTGGAGAAACTACATCTGTTGCGCAAAAGTCATACTATCTTAGGCAATCCTATTAAATTTGACAGTTGGAAAAGCATTTTTGATTGAGTTTATACATATGTAAAACGTTGCAGAAACCCGCACGCATTTAACATAGATAAACTTCCTAAAAACATGTTTAACTCTATAGTGAACAAATGGCATTCCAAGTAAAGCAAACTCATTCCTGAAAACGCATTCTAGTATAAACATGATCGCTTATATATTATTTAATTTATTAAACGGGTTGGCAAACTTTTTTTTTTAAATTTCGATTACCAAATGAATGGTAATCCATTTATTCACCCCGTAATAGGTTTGTGAGGGTCGGGGTGGGCCACCCCTCAACAAACCGTTGGCAAACATGATATGATTTCACGGCGCATATTTCCCAACGAGTTTAATAAATTCAATAATAAATTAGCAAGAATATGAGATTCTATTTATTACATGACTCGTAACGTCACATACCGACATACAACGTCACAAAGCGTGCACAAGCTTGCCGTCATACCACCAGTATACTATCGAAAATATTGCAGTCACAAATCGTTAGTTTTGTAATAGAAATAGGACCAGAATGGGTTGGATACTCATTTACTAAGAATACCAAAGAAAAAAGCACATGCAACAAACACACCACTGCGTTGTTTTAAATCGGACATCCGTGGCCGAATGATTAACGACGTTGCGGTGTAAACCTTCGCCTCTCACCGCTGCGGGTTCGAATCCCACTGGGAGCTCGACTTGTAAGTGAGGAAGTGTCGATTCTTAAAGATGGCGGGAGGTGAACAGTACTGATTCTACCCAGGAAAAGTGGGTGGTTTGCCTCCAACACACAAAAATCGACCGTCATATATAACTTTACATGTGTTGAAAATGACGTAACACACAAGTTACACAAAGTTAAATCGCACACAAACGATAATGCGTATATAGTTTTGAAAAACAAATCCCTGATTTCAACCCTCATGAATGTATGAATGGCAAAACAGAACCACATCCCCACTGAAGCAAAATATAAAACGTTATTTCTAACCATTATCCAATACTAGCATTTATCTGACTTATAATTTGGTTAATTCTTTCATTTGAGCTCTTGATGATCTTTATATGCATAGTAATACCTTTGAGCCATATCATGCCATATTTTTAACAGTTTTACCGATACTTTTTTACCGTACTCTATAATAATTGCCTTTTTTGTTGTTTATTTGCATCAGTTTTCGCGCACGATATGACCTATTTATATGCGTCGACATGCCGTAAAGTCGACATGCCGTAAAATGCTATTCATTCTATTCATTCAGTTGATATAAAATACGAACTTTAATGTAACCCGATGTAACAAATAAAACATACGTATTTTATTATTATTATTATTATTATTATTATAACTGTCGTTTGCATTATTTGTTTATAATATTATTTTGGAAATAACAAAATATTTAGTCAGAATGTAAGCATTTACAAATTAAATAAAAAATATTATATAGCGGAACTACATTACAATATAGTTATAACATACAGCTATAAAGAACTAACATGTATCAAGCAATATTATATAACTTACCATTTTAAATAATAAACTAAAGTTCCGTCTATCCGTCTCTCAACTAAGTGTCAAGAAATCTAACGTTTGCGATAATGGAAGAAGCAATGCATTACTCCTTTATTTATACCAAGCAACAACATATTGGTAATGCACGCACGCAATCCCATTTCACCCACAAGCTGAGTATGTGACCACGTGACGTCATGGGTGTAATGCCATTTTGATATCATAAATAAACACATCTCTCGGCTACAAAAAGTCGTGTTACCTGAAACGACTTAAAGACAAAAATAATAAAAATTCCACAGCGACACATTGTCACAATCACGGATTGCTGAGTGCTTAATCGACATCTCGATTGTTTTACAAACAAAGCTATGGCTACGTATACAGTGCTATGGTGAACGATGCAACCTAAAGTTTTAGACAATTTGTACTACGTTTCAGACGCATACAGAGTTCCATTAAAATTGATTTTTTATCACTCCTCATTAGACATGTATTTGCAAAGCAATTACTCAACGAGACGGTACATAACAGTTCATAATCTGTGCCATGGTTTGCACTGACCTTGCAATCATGAGTTTGTTTTCGGGTACCAGTAGTATTAGGATGATCTGTACAAAAATTGGAAACCAATGTGGGGTTATTGCTGGACACGGTTTGAAACACCTAACACCTAACTGTGTTTCAGCCGGCATTACTGATGGTATGCAATAGACTTAAACATTATTTGAAACGTAAATATGTTTGACAAAAATGTTAAGCATTTGAAATACAAAATATTTTCAATGATATTTCTAAAGATCCTTTGCCCAAAGGGTTTATGGAAACCTAAAGGAAACAAAGGGAAGAATACGTGTCACGGTCAAACGGGAAAAAACATCCATAACAAATAAGAGACTGAACATCACTAGTTACCAGCGACTATAATGTTTTATTTAAAGAAACTAACCCGCCAAGTAACGACAAAATTACACTACAAAACCGTTTATCAAAACTTTTTCCAGGTGTTCAGGTAATATAATGAAGAACATGTATATGTGTAGATTAAAAGTAAAGGTTTATTAACGGGTTCTTGAAATACCCGTGACTGAATATGTGTAACTGAATTAAGAGTTGGTATCTCCTAATTCGACGCTCCAGGTTTGGGGTTTGGCCCGGCTGGTTGAAGTAGTTTATATTGTGTCTTTAGAGTTTGGATTCTCAAAATAGGCAAGTTATATATATACCTCGTTGTCAGTAGGTTTAGAAATGATGCACATACGTTGTAAAATGTGGCTGTTGTTACTTTAATAGATGGAAACTTTAATAGATGGAACACGGATTTTATTTAAAGGTATACAAGAGAAGCTGTTGTTGCAAAGCTTCAATTCGCAGGGGATAGTATATATTATATGTATCGTTTCCGTCCTCATGGAAACAGAATTACGATTGTCGATAATCACGTTATTGCTAGCTAGTTCAAAAGCAGATATAACCAAGAAATATCACAAATATAGTTCCCTGATGAACTAGGGAGTCAGCGGAAACTACAATGAATAGCAGTCGTCTGCTTCGGGTATCACACACCTCATTCCCATGTGACCGTTCTCAGACCATTTAGTTGCTATGCAGGCGATTTGAAAAGAGTACAGTTGTCATTCCTAATATTTATCAAAGGGACACATGGCAATCTTGAAGTCTTTATCAAGCGTTAAAATTAGTCCTTCGATTTACAAATTCAGTATCATTTTTACTTTGAATCTGCTTGCATATATTTAAATACAATTTTGAATGTTCAACTTTACTTCGTTATTTCACCATAGCTTTGCATATATTATTGGGTAAATGTAATCAGTCAGGGGACTTTTGAAAAACCATAACCTTAAATGGTGGTGATGTTTCATCATAAACACTTCTTCTCATGGTCATTGATTTTCATTCATTCATTTCGTTTTCAAAAATAATTCAGGTAACGATTTATCGTCACATAGTATTATCTTGCAAAATTTCAATGTGAGGGTTTTCCATCACCCAGATTGAAACAAGAAAAAAACTGTCAATTTGATCAAAGTGAAACGCTTCATTCCTGTCGCGAAAGGCATACTTTGATATTTTCAAGTCAAAGCTAAATTCTTCGTCTATACATTTTTGGAAAATGTTATAACATTCATCAAACAGAATTCGATAAAAAAATTATGATATGCAGTTACACATGTGTTAACCTTCTGCACCGATTTCTGCCATTTGTCTCGAAAATCAACCCGTATGCAGACAGGTTCTCGTTTATAAACCTACTGGCGGGTTCCCTATATATCTATACTTCTACCAACATACCAACAGGTAACAATAACGGCGATAAACATAGGGATGTGAAATACATCGGACTTGTATCATGGTAGCGAGTTCACGTATTTAATTATGATGTGATGAAACATCATCACCATTTAAGGTGATGGTTTTTCAAAAGTTCCCTGGCTGGTAATCAACAGTAAACGTAATCAACAAAAACAATTTGCTTTATAAAATTCTTATAATTAATATCAATAATTGAACAAATGCAATTATGTAGGAAAACTTACGGCACGCCGCGAGGTTTTAAACAATCAAGGTGTCCATGTGTCCCTTTAAACTATCATCATGGGCTTCAACTTTTTGAAAAAGTATTATAACACACAGACCAAACGTCATAAACAATAATTAGGCCGAAAGGGATATGATGGTGAATCACGTGCGTTGCAAAGGTAGCGCATTATGATGATGTTTATCATTACGTGGTCCCATCTTAATTCCATTAAGCGATGGGAAAGCTTATATTAGTAGGATATTTCGACAATAACACATGTTTAAAAACACGTTTTACTGAAGACATGTGATAACCTGTTTAACATTACTATATATTATTACTATATTATTATTACTTATTAAATATTTTAATTTTGCAATATGCAAACTTTTTAATCCAAAATTAAAGTTTTATTTCACACCCAGCCAACCCCATTTTCGCTTCTTGGAGAAGGGGTTGGATGGGGTATGAAAGTTAATATTTGGACTACGTAATGTTGTTTTTATTTGCATGCATACGGATTTACACCCATGCCACTTCCAAATCGCCTCCAGTCCATTTGGCATCATGAAATATTTAAACACGTTAATATAATGAAGTATCTATAAAGGAACATGTTTGAAGCTGCGATTTATTATTGGATTCCGCAGTCGTGAAATAGTTTCAACATACGACAATCCATATTATCTTTTGTTCGAAATTATATTTTCATAATGAAATTATATTAGATAATATCTTGGTATGATGCAGCATTCACAGACAACAGTTATTGAAAACAAAACAATTACAAGGAAAATTAGAAACAAAACATGCGACATCACAAACATAAAAAAGGATGACAATTGGAACGGTCATTGTCAAACAGGCCACTGGAGGTTCAAACAATTGGAATGGTCATTGTCAAACAGGCCACTGGAGGTTCAAACAGGCCACTGGAGGTTCAAACAGGCCACTGGAGGTTCAAACAGGCCACTGGAGGTTTAAGCAATTGGAACGGTCATTGTCAAACAGACCACTGGAGCTTTAAACCAGGGTACACTACAACTCACTCTTACCCTAGAGTCATCCAAATAAGAAGGAACAGTGTAAATATCCTCGATCAAACTAGGCTATATAAATAAGAAATATAAGTATAACACAAAGATGATCATGTATATATGTATTCAAAAATCTACTAGAACGTCTCAAAGCAAGTACTTAATGTCTAAACAGAAGCCATAGCAAGCAGTACGTTGCAAAACGATAGGGTTATAACCTGTTTTGATTATTTTAGAACACATTTAATATTACATGTATGAAAGTGATCATAACACCAAGGAACTTATGAAGTTCGTAAATCACGTAACCATAGACGTCAGATTGTCTTTTTTTCCGTTTTGTTATGAACTTTTATCCAAAATGTATACACTCAAGAAGTGTTGTGGATACAAAAAAAGCAAGTAAAAGCAATTAAACTTGAGAAATATTGTAAAACTGTTATAAGCGGAAGCCACATAAAATACCTAGCAACATTTGGAAGTGGACGAATGAAACAATGTTCAGTCTGGCCGATATATATCAGAATAAATGTGGTGAATGATCCGGTGTCAAGCATTCCCATATAAGGCAATGTCCTGCTATTACGCAACGCATAAGTTTTATGTTATTTGTTATTATATTTTTATCTTAAATGTTGAAACGGGCGCTTAAAGCACTTTGTTATTATTATTTAACTATGATCGGAATATATTTAATATTAAGATAAACCCTAACCGTATGAAATATCACAGCCATCGGTTCGTGATGCAACAGAACACTAATATAAGGAATGTTTTACAAAGAATTTCCTCGGATGCATTTCGAGATTTTTCGTCAATCTCTGCATAACACACGTCAAGTCAATCGAAACTGCTTCAACATATTCGAAAAAAAAAGCATATATTGTTTTAATATTATTTATTTTACATCGATTGTGAAGAAAGCTCTCTGAACTTATTGTAATCACTCTCACTCTCCCTGGGTAGAACCAGTTCTAAACAAATGCAGATAAAGAGTCTTGCTCAGGGACACAACACATATGGTTATAAAGGTACGGTGTTCCGTTAGGGCCATCGTACCATCGCGTATCGACCTTTACAAGTCGATGCGCGATGGTACGCTGGCGATGACACGATGATACGATGTCGATGGTACGAAGACGATGGTACGATGGCGATGATACGATGGTCCAACGCGTCATCGCCATCGTACCATTGCCATTAAACGCTATGGTACGATAGTACGATGATCTATCGTACCATCGCGCATCTACCTTTTACAAGTCTATGCGCGATGGTACGCTGGTACGCTGGTACGATGGCGATGGTACGATGGCACTAACGGAACACCGTATAAAGGGGATCAAACACAAGACGTTTCGATCCAGGGTCCAACGCTCTACGTGTAGACCATAGCCTCCACAAAAGCATACATTTCCTAGTGTTCTATTATTAAACGTATATTTATTAAAGGATCACTTTGGTTAAAAGCGTGAATTTAAAAGGAAACTTTCAAGACAGTGTCATACTAGATTCTGCTCTCTCAGCAATATGCTAACCAAAATTATTATAAACTATGCCTTAAATGTGTTACTTAACTGTTGAAAATCTGCCATTATGTCTGTTTATAGAATCAATTTCCATAAATGTTTAAAAAAAAAACAACTCCAGATCATGGATATTTTGATGATCCGGCCTGACCATTTGACACTAAAGAGTGTTAAAAAAAACATCCGTTCATTATTTCATTTTAACTGTATTTTTTTTTTCATTTCAAAAACTCACATCCTTCAGGCAGTAATGGATCACTTTTCTTGATAGGTGCTACACTAAGTGGGTAATTACTCAAGGAAATTTTTGCCGAATCTTTGCGCTAATGTATAGTTTTATGATCAATCTTCAAATATGGAAAGTTTCATAAAAGACAAATGCATAAGAGCTGAATAGATGAAATGTAAACATAAACTGATCCGCTACTACCGATGATCGGCTACTACCGCAAACACTGTATTGGTCAATTAGCTAAGGTGAATGGGTGGAGCTTTATACATACAGCCGACTCAGTCATGTTTACTAAAGATGTCATATTACAGATTATAATACAGAAATGCAAACATATCTGTCTTCTGTTATGGTTTCCAAATAGCATTTATTTGTCAATAATATCAAGCCTAAACACTGTTTATATTTATCTTCACTGTTAAGTACACGCAGGAATGCTTAAAGCATACCAATCCATACCGACGGAATGAAGAAGCCTTCGCCCCCATCATAAGCAAACACTTTATTACCGGTAGATGTAATGGTCAAAACGACGCACTTTTTGAACTCTTGAATGTCGTCACAGTTACTATATCAGCAAATATTACGTCATAATGTCTGACCTTAAGTGATAAGCGCAAACAGACACGCGATTTAATCAAAAATCAATTAGCCCAAGGTTTGTTATAATATTTGTCACAGTTGCGGCTACATTCTTTACAAAACAATGATCAAACATAGATAGTGCATCAAGTGACTGAATATGAATTATTTATTGTTTGTTGATTTATGAATTTTTAAATGACAGTCCATTGCAAAAATCAGCTTTATAAATTAAATGAGAACCAAATTGAATGACAAGCTGAAATATAGATAGATATAGATATCTTTATTTCCAATTTCTAATAGGGTTAAAAGACCGTGAGGATACAACATTCGATTTCACAAAGCATGGCAACAGTGTAGGTATTACACAAAAATACATGTCCAACTATAAATATGCAGTTTATCTTGACTGAGCTTATACAATAAGACGTATATGTAACATTTCCTTACATAAATCAATTTACAATTCATCACAATTTCCTTAACACATATCATATTAAATTCGCATGAGTCAAATAAAACAGCTTGCTATCCTTATGATAAACATATATCATATAATGCGAATATTAGTACAGTTTCGTTTCGTTAATTAAATGCTTTTAAAACAAAGGTACAACGTTTGCGAATATATATTTTATTTTGTGAATTTATTAATTCCAGAAATTTGATCATACTTGGCTTCTTATAAAAATATTTAGGAATACATTGCTTCCTTAGCATTATGTATGTTTGGCATTCCAACACAAAAGGGAATTCATCTTCAAGTTTATTGCAAAATAAACATATTCTATCGTTAAAAGGAATTCTATTGGATTTAACCCATATACCCGCTTCAATTTGCTGCCTATGAGATGAAACCCGTAATTTAGTTAGTGTTTGACACAGTTTGAAAACATTTATATTATCTAGATATGGTTGAAACTGAAATTGTGCAATATATATATAAAAAAACTGCTCTGGTGGAGTTTTCTAATCGACTGTGCCAATTTTGAACATTGTCATTGTCATTTAACCGTTGCTTTACTATTGCAAGAAATATATTAGTTACCAACATTTTGTTGTAACCATGCATCATAACATCCAGGAGTGGGAAGTAGGTGTTTTAACTGGGAAACCAAGTTTATTTTTAGAGGATGTAACTTCACAGTCATTAATCATAATGTTGTAAACTATTTTCTCATATTTACGATCATGTACTCTCAGGATTTTTAACCAATATTTAATAATTATAAAATATCTTCTTGTAATGGATGATGTTCTGCCAAGTTGACCATATATGAAATCATTCTGAGATATTTTCTTAACACCCAAAATATATTTACAAAACTGTAAATGCACTCTTTCAATTGATATATATTGCATGAATCAACAACAACAACAACAACATATACTTTATTTCACTCAGGTTACATTTTGCATGGTAACAACATGAGGAAAAATAGCAGTTACATTTTTTTCCATTGACGGGTACAAGGGTACAATGGTGCAATCAAGGTTTAGCATAATCATGGGTAATGAGGTAAGAGTAAAACGGTACAGCAGTGGGTGGAGGGAGGAGAGGGAAGAGAACTTGGTGGGGTGGGTGGGGGGGGGGGGGGGTGTAAATATACGTGCTATAAGTAATGATATACATTGAACAATAATAATAAAAATGATAATAATAATAATAATAAAATAATAATAATAACGCATGCACAGTATAGATAAGGTTACCGACTTAGTCCATCCGAAATCTCTTTCTGAAAGCGAAAGTGAGAGAGATAGGTTCTGGAGGTCAGTAGGGTTCGATTTGGTAATGTGTTCTCTGTGTCTTTATCCCATCATATCCGAATAAGTCATATAAATTTCACGTGGAGAGGATAGGATACGACAGAAAACAGGCATTACTGAGAATGGGATCAATTTACCTACAATCTATACTGAGTACATGTATATATATATATATATAGTGCGTTGGTAAGATTTATAACTGGTTTAATTCATGTTATAGTAATTGAGAATAGCAGTGTGCATACGACATCGATAATAAAACAACAACAAAAGACAAAGTACATTTGTACGTTGGGTGTTAAGTGGGTCAGACACTGTGTGCGAAATACACGTGGAATCATGTTTATAGCAAGATTCACGCTTGTCAGGGCCTATAATATATCATGAATGAGGACGGAACAACCAATCAGTAGTCTGTTTTGAGATGTTCGGGTATCGCGAGACTGTCGCTATTTTTATTATATATCCAATCACGGCAGTGTATACAATGTTAAAGAATGGACCATGCTTTCATGTACAAGTTATTCAGTGCTAAAGTATATATACATAGTACGTTATATTGATGGATTAGTCATGGTAGGTAAGTTGATAATTATGACAGTATAAACATGACACATTCTATACATAAGGAAAACATAGTGTAGCTTATGGTGTCGTCTGCACGGAAACATTTCTACCGGGCCATTCAAAATTTTGGGTTAGAATGGCAGAAATGAATACATCTAATTTTCTGGAATAAAGATATTGTGGTAAACATAATTAAAAACAACAAAAAAAAAAACACAATTAGCCGGGTAGACGACACAATAATATACACTCAGTTATGTAGCAAATAATGAACATAAATAATCAACTGTGGAGACATAAAATGCGTAACATCACTGAGAAGTAAAATAAAACATGAATACTATCGAAAATAGTTTAAAAGTATATTAACGAATGAGCTTAATTTTTCTAGGGTTGCAACTGTCTTAGTGTTGAGTAGTTCCTTGAATTTGAGGACATTTGGGTTGGTAAAATAATATCGCGGAATCAACTGTGTTCGTTTTGTTTTAAACAAAGGGCAAACTAGCAGATAATGAAACTCGTCAGCTAAATCATTTAATTGACAATGTGGGCACTTTCTTTGGTGGTAAGGAATACGTCTGTTAGTCCAGCGTCCAGTTTCTATTAAGAATTTATGGCTTGCCGTGCGGAATTTAAGCAATGGTATGTATTGATGTTTTGGGAGAGTGGTTAGATACGGTTCAAATGCAATGGTATCCTTAAACAGACTGTAGTTTTTACCCTTAGATGAATCCTGGAGTTGGGAGTTCCACCTTTGTTTAAATTGATCATTAAAGTTTGTTTTACCCCACACTTCACATCCATAATTTAAAATTGGACTTATCAATTTATCAAACAGATCAAACTTATGCTTTGGTGATATGAAATGTAAATTTATACAAATACCTATTCATTTTTAAAATGGCATTTTGTGCTTGACCAGCATGAGTAGTTTGTGCTTCTGCTGAAGACTCTCCCGTAAAAAAGACTATACATATATATGTGAACTTGCTAACGATATATAATTTGTAAAAAATAAACCTATTTTCATGACACTCATCATCATACCATGGATGTTCGTTTGTATTGTTAAATACAGGAATGTCAGCTTTAACATCGCTATTATTAACGCATTCAAATTACAACTTATTTCTGCTGTATTTGTATATGCATTGATTAGACATTATGATATTAAAAAAAAAACGTTTGCAAAACGTCAACAAACAACTAATATTAAAGAAGTAGGTAAATACACATAATTGCATATGTATTGTGCATTGATATATGAAATTTTAAATGACAGTTCATTGCTAAAATCACCTTAAAAAAATAAGAACAAAATAGTATGACAATCTGAAATATATATACATTTGTTAGACATTATGGTATTTTAAAAAAAATACGTTCGCAAAACGTCAACAAACAACTAATATTAAAGCAATGAGCGGAATACAAATAATTGCTTATTTATTGTGTATTGATAGTTGCAATTTTAAATGACAGTTCATTGCTAAAATCAACTTAAAAAAAAAAGAATAACAGTTTATGACAAACTGAAATATATATGCATGTGTAAAACATTATGATATTTTTAAAAAAAACATTTGTAATACGTCAACAAACAACTAATATTAAAGAAAGTAGGTAAATACAAATTGCGCATTGATATGTAAACTTTTAAATGGCAGTACATTGAAGAAATCAGCTTTACAAAATTAAATAAGAACAAAAGAGAATTATAAGCTGAAATATATATGCATTTGTTAGGCACTAAGATATTAAAAAAAAAAGTAAAACGTAACAATATTACAGAAAGTAGCGGATTTTTTTTTTTTTTTTGCTAAAATCATCTTTAAATGTAATTAGATAAGAACTAATTGCAATTGACAAATTTTATGCAGTTTTCAGATATTACAATATAGCGTTAAAGCATTTTATTATTATTTTTTATATATGTTTTTTATTTATATATATTTTTTATATATTTATTTTTTTGGAAGTCTGCTTTGTGTTAATGCTACACTTCCTGTTAGTCATTAGCGTCTAATTTCTGTACAAAATCTTTAAACTACCTTTAATATTAGTGCAGTACGCCGTTAAGTTTATGTTAAACACACCTTACTGTCTGAAATTTGAGATGACATCATATCATGAATTTAAGTGACCTTAGATTCGAACGAAATTTCAATGTATTAATACTACCTGAGCGTTACATTTAGACATTATGTATGCTAATGTGACTATGATTATTCGTGACCACTACATTAGCAAACACTCTCTTAACCCTTAACCCGCTAAATATATATACTGAAAGGAAAAAGAAACGCGACACGGGAATAGTGTTATACAGTGCAACGGATTTATGATAAATTCCCGAGTCGCGTTTCTTTTTCCTTTCAGAATATAATGAACTGTTCTTTCTTTTAATTAAGACCATTCCATTTATGTGACAAAGGGGAGTTTGGGGAAAATGACTGATCAGCAGCGGGACATTGTAACACTGGGTTTACAAACTTACAAATCAGCCTGCGAGTCAGGCTGATCTGGGTTTACAATGGACGCAAAGAATATTATTGTCTTGCTTAGCGGGTTTATCCCTTATATATATCACGATATGCAAGGATAATAAGTTATTGGTGTAAAATTATTAATACTGATAATATAATAATAAAAAAAGTATACGAACAAGGGCTAAATGATTGTAATAAAGGATGTAAGAACTGGGTATCAAACGTTAAAACCATGTTAAATAATTACGGATTTACCGATATATTTGAGAACAATCATTTTGTAAACCCCAAAGTATTTCCAAATATTTTTAAGCAAAAAGTTATTGATAATTTTATTCAGGAATGGTTTAGTTCTATAGAAAATAGTACAGTTCTTGAAAACTATAGCTTAGTAAAAATGCAATTTGACTATGAAAACTATCTTGATATATTACCTTGTAATTTGAGATTGTTTTATACTAGACTAAGACTTTCTGTTCATCCTCTTAGAATTCAAACTGGGCGTTATGATAGAAATAGAATACCAAAAAATGAAAGATATTGCCTTTGTTGTAATTCAGGCGATATAGAAGATGAGGTTCACTTTATATGTATATGTCCATGTTTTGTAGATTTGCGTAAGCAGTATTTGAAAAAGTATTATTACCAAAGACCATCAATGTTCAAGTTTTTAGATTTGATTAGCTCTCATAATAAAACTGTATTATATAAAATTTCAAAATATACCAAGGAAGCCTTAGAAATAAGAAAATCAATTTTAAATTTTTAAGCATGTTGTTCATTCTCATTCTATTAAATTTCATAATCTTTAAGGAATATTGTATTACAAATGTGAACTTAAGTAATATAATTCAACATTTATTTGTAAAAGAAAATCTTTTATATCTATTACGTGACTATATGTTTAATGTATTTGTATGTAATGTGTGTATGATGATGTACTATGTACAAATCTTAATAAAATATCTGTTCTGTTCTGTTCTGTTCTGTTAAGGGTTAATACCAGTAGAAGGAGTGGTCAAAACGACACAAGTTTTTAACTCGTGTATGTCGTCACACTTATCAACAAGGATAATGACACAGTATCTGATCTTGTCGAGATTTAATCCAAAATCAATTACCTCAGTGGCAAATTAAATGTATATCCGGCCACTGGCTATCACTTAATACGTTTCCAGACAGTGGAGATCAAGGGAATGTAGCGACACAGCTTAACAAGCTATATACAATTATGAGAGTTCTGAAAAACTTGGGAAAATGTGAAAGAATTATCAAAATCGGATGATATACAAAACAGATATGACCATTGGAAGGTTGTTCTAAAACGGACTTGGGAGCCGCCATTTTGTAAACTATGACATCATAGTTCCAAATTACCATATATGGAATATTGATAAATATCATTTAAAGCAAATATAATCTTTTCAAATGAATGCAAAATCTTTTAATGGTCCAATATGCATTATTTCCATTAAGTATACATTATTTTCACACAGTTCCTGTAATTTTTCCCCCAATAAATCAATAACTATTCACATTTATAATATTCCATATATGGTCATTTAGAGCTGTGATGTCGTAGCTCTCAAAATGGTGCTTCCATATACATTCAATGAAACCTTCAAATGATCATGTCATCTTTATTTATCACCCGATTTTGACAATTCTTTCACCTTTTTCCAAGTTTTACAGAACTCCCAATAATAACGATTTTAAACGTATCGCTACAGTCCCTTTAATGAATGTATATTCATCTCTTGTTTTGATAAAGGTTTTCTTTAATTGTAAATAACAGTGTAATACAGTGCAACGGATTTATGATAAATTAGAATGTCAAGAACTTAAAGGGACACTGTCCGGGTGTAAGCAGATATAATAACGGTCTGACTTTTATTCAGTGAAATGAATACATGAAAACATGAGCATAGACCCTAAGAAGTCTGAAGTAATACATTCGTGAGTTTGAAAAAAAAAGAAGCTTTAATTATTATTTGTAAATAAAGTGGAACCCACAATATTTACCTTTTCTGCGATCACGTGACTGCCATTAGCGCATTAGGTTTTCAACATAGTATGTATTGCATAATCACGTGACAGGTGTGAGCGAGAAGTCGTATTTTGTGTCGCTCTGATATTTTTCTAATATTTATTCAAAATACACGAATATTGTAATGGATTTTTGGAAGAAAATATACTTCAGTAGAATATAGTGTTGTACATTTGTTAATGTGTGATTAGGGTAAAAAACAAAGGAATAAACGTAAGAAAAGCAGTGAAGATGAATTGAATGGAACATTCAACAAAGCGGCAAAACATGGCGGTTCACATAATTCATCAGAGGGGGTGAGTGATTTTGCTAGCGTTAGTGACCTTTTAAGTCAGACACATTCAGTCCTGTTTGATCCGGGAACACCATCAACATTAAACACCAGCTATCCATCTGTGTTTCCTAGTCCTGGACCTTCACTATCTGATAGTGATAATATGTCGTCGAGTGCACCGAGGAGTGTACATTTGCCAAATACATCCCCACCTTCAGAAATGGCCGACGCTCCCATAACAGCTATAGACCCAAATGAGGCTCGTCCAGGGCGTCAACCTACAAATGCAGATATAATGACGCTTCTCACAAAAATGGATAAACGACTATCAACCCTAGAATCATTAGAGAAGAAGGTCGACAGTTTCGACAAAGACATGAAAAAAATGTGGTTACATATTGATAGCATGAATAAGAACACCATGGACAAAATTAACAAAACGGATGAGCGAGTCGATTCGGCAGAATACGCTTTTGGTATGACCCAGGACAAATTATGTCAAATGGAGAAAGAAAACATAAAACTGAAAGAGTCGCTGATTTATATGCAGTCTCACTCCATGCGTAACAACCTGATATTTGGAAATATACCAGAATCTCAGTTCGAAAAAAACGAGGAGACAGAATCCAAGTTAAGGCAGTTCATGCATGAAAATTTACAAATCGCACAGGATGTTGTTAACAACCTTAAGCTGGAACGAGTGCATAGGTTAGGAGTGCATGTCCCCGGAGTAAAACGCAAAATTATTTGCAAGTTAAATCAATTCCCGGATAGATAAATGGTGCGGAGGCAAAGAATCAAACTTGAAGGAAGTGACTACTATATGCATGAACAGTTTCTACCAGAAATCATTGCGAAACGTCGGCAACTGACTTCCAAAATGAAAGACGCGAAGCGAGAGGGCCATCGTGCATGGATAAGCTATGACACGCTTTACATCAACGGAAAACCGATCAAGGGCGACTAGGACAACGACGAGGGTTGACTTAAAGTGATTGTCTGGAATTGTAATGGTTTGTCTGAGAGTAAGAGACAGAATGCAGGGTTTGTGAACATTTTAAAGCAAAACGATATAATTATTTTGTCTAAGGCATGGACGTGTAAAAACAGTGAAATAGAATTTTCAGGGTATCATTATTGGCCAATGGTAGATTAGGGTCATATTGTGGGGGTAGAATTAAAGAATGTGAAAGGTGGTATTATCATGGAAGTTTATTGGATGTCGTCGATGATTTTAATTATTTAGGTGTGGTTCTTAATTATACTGGCTCCTTTTCGTTAAACCAACAATGTCTTTGTGGAAAAGCCTTAAAAGCAATGAATATACTCTTGGTTAATATACGAAAATATGAATTGAAACCAACATTATCTATTCAGCTTTTCGATGCTTTTGTGGCATCAATATTAAATTATGGAAGTGAAATGTGGGGGATTACAAAATCAAAAGATATTGAGAGAATACAGTTAAAATTTTGTAAAATTATTTTAGGTGTTAAACTTACCACAAGCAATGCTGGTATTTACGGAGAGCTCTCTCGTTACCCATTATACATTAATAGATATGTAAAAATGATCAAATATTGGTATAAACTATTGTCTACAGAGAACATTATACTAGAAGCAATATATAAGGATTTGTTATCTAACTGTAATAAGGGCGCGAAGAATTGACTAACTAATATAAGGTTTATCCTAAACAGTAACGGTTTTAATAATGTCGGGGATAATCCCATGAGTGTTAGTTTTAAACTATTTCCTTTAGTATTTAAACAAAGATTAATTTCATGCAACAATGGATATCTAATATAGAAGGCAGTAGATTTTTAACGCTATAAAAGGTGGTGAAAGAGAAGTTTGATTTTGAAACATAATCTAGAAACATTATGCTCCAAACAATTAAGAAGTTGTATAACAAAAATAAGATTATCCTCTCATTGTTTACGAATAGAAACAGGGAGATACTCAAGAGGGAGAACAGAGAGAAACGAAAGAGTGTGCGAAATTTGTAACACTAACGATATTGAAGACGAGTACCATTTTATTTTGATCTGTAATACTAACTCTAACATTAGAAACAAATACATTCCTAAATATTACACAACTAGACCAAGCATGTTTAAATTTGTGGAATTGTTGCAGTCATTAAACAAAAAGATTATTCTTAGTTTAAGTAAATTCATTTCCGATGCACTTGTATTAAGGCTATCTACATCAATTTTAACAGACTAAAAAACAAAAACAACACTAGATATCTTATTTTAGAACATCCTCGTTTATCATTGACATACCATAATATGTGTATGTTTTTGATTGTTTAAATATGTATGAAACAAAAAAATAAACATAGTGATTATTTTGTTGTATTTGCAATGTTAATATCTGTCACGTGTGTTTATATTATAATTATCATATATTTGTAATGATGAAAAACTGTAATAGTTTAAGTCAATAAAAGTATCTATCTATATATCCATCATAATATGTATAGCCCGCTTAGCTCAGTCGGGAGCGATGTTGACAAATTCACGTTCACGCTCATTTTATTACCGCGTGTGTATTTTTTGTTTGGGCCACGAATTCAAACGCCCGAAGCGGTTTTTCTTTTTTTTGTACCGCGATTGAATTCCGTCAAACAATCTTGCTTTTAATTAGTAAATATTCAATAATGTTTAGTGTGTAATGTTTGCGAACTTAATTAATAAGTGTTTAATAAGCTAAAAGTTACGGACATTGTCCCTTTAATACTATGAAATTAAATGTTAATAAACAGATTATTTTAGACAACGTGAATGAGTGTTAACATACATGTTAATGAATGGAAGAACTGTAATAACTTTGAACGTGTTGTAAGTGGAACACATTAACACCAATTGAGAACATATAGATTGGTTAAAAACACGTTTATAGCAGAGCGATATTGTTATACTGTTTTACCAAAAACTCACAGAGCGGTTTTTTCCAAATGTCGCAGAGGACCGGTTCCAGTTCGCATTGAAACGGATAGATACGAGCGTATTCCAGAAGCTGAAAGATTCTGCCCGTTTTGTAGTTCTTCGATTGAGAATGATGGTAATGATGACATATTGTAATTAAATTTCCTTTTATAATGCTATTCGTGCAATATCATATAGAAAATCTTTTGTGATAGACATACATTTTAGCACATTAACTGACATTGAACATTTGATATTTCTGTTTTCAAATCAAGAATGGATTCGTAATACTGCCAAAGCCTGTTTTGATATTTTACAGGGAAGGTGGATTGTTTTTGTATAAATAAATCCATATACTTTATGTTGGTACCGGTATGGTTTAATATGTAAATAATGTGATTATTATAATGGTATGTGTTAAACCCTAACTTATCTTGAAAAGTGAACGGCTGTTGTTAATCAGTTTATTTCAAATCAGATTTGAGATAATAATAATATGTCAAAGTTATTTTTAATGTATGCCCTTTTGCTATTATTGATTAAGAAACAGTGTATTAAAGATAACATTCAATGTCAGATCACGGCTGAGTTTTATGTCGCAAAGTATCAATCTGATGATTAACAATTACAAAATGAAAATAAATTTATGAATTATAAACCCGAAATATATTCATTTCATTCATATTGTTTTGTTAAAAATTTGGGAAAGATGAAACGTAACTAAATATAAGTAACAATATTAAATAAATAACAACATTTTTTTTCATTTATATATTTCGTTATTTATTTATTTATTTAATATTATGAATATTCCTTTTGACGGACTATGCAGATATTATTAATATAATTAAGTTTGTTTCGAATTTTGAAACAATTAAACAATATATGCTGTCAATAGTAGATTCTTGGATAAAATGGAATTCATTTTCAAGTGTATTACACACGATACATTTTCTAAATGTACAGGTATACTTGTGGTTTATGCAAATTTGTAACCTATGTGAGGACATTCTAACTACCCTATCAAACTGTTAAATCTACAATAGCAGTTATATTCGTGTTCCGTTGTTTTAGTATGATTCTGAGCCCCTGTAGAATAACAAGATTGTCAATACTGATCACATGTTTTATAAATTCAGCCAATGCTTCGATTTAAACATAGCCGATTTTAAGCCGATTCTATCTTTCTGTTACTTAATAGCCTTGTGAATATATAATTTATGATGATGTAGAAGTAACACACTGGACCTTGCGGACTTAGGATAGTATCATCTGCCCTTGAATACTCTTACCCTACGGATGGTGGATGTAGACACAAACAAATAATTCCTCTTTTCTGCTTTTGCTTCCAAGGGATCCCCTTTTTAGTATTTGTTAAAGGACTTTACATTGCATACATTGATATATCCTTACAAGATGCTAAATCTGTAGCATATTAGGAAGAGATCACAGACGTTCTTGTCGATATAAGCTAGCTAATTCTGTCTGATTTCAGGCATCATTGGTTGAATCATCATTAGGTTGTATTTTTGTCATATCAGCTATTTTTTGATAGGTGTCAGACGAACATGAAACTGAAGCAAATTCAACCTTGTAAATATTTGTTCATTGTCTTTTAGATTGCAGATATTGAAGATAAATGAAGAATTTAAGCCTAAAGCATGTGGGACTAAATGGAAATGTAACTGTGGTGTAAAACGTTACCATAGAAAACAGGTGAGATAACTCGTTACCATGTAAATGTGGACTGTAATGCATACAGGTTCCTTGAACAAAACCTACCTAATTTGCACCATTTCAATAGTTAATGATAACTGTGTGTCTTTATATCAATTTATCATGCAGATGTGCACTTTTCTGCCCAATAAAGGGGTGACCTATTAAATTTTGCTTTATTTGCCTATGACCAATAGAGCAAATCAATGCGGAATCCCTCGGCGTTTATTGTACGTAACGTTATCTGACGTCATGCTCGTAACGTTGACTGACGTGATAAAACAAACAAAAAACAACAACATGCCGGCGTCCTCGATAAGCGTAACATTCGGAGAAATAGGTAATAATAGTAATTCATACAGAAAATGTGGATAATCTACATGATAAATAGAATATTATGTCAGTGCCTTTTAATATCAAGTTTATTAGGCAAGGCTTAGAAAACGAAGAATGGTGAGGCTCTGCCGAGCCATTCTTCGTTTTTGTGCCGAGTAATATTCTCTATATAACAGTAGTCGGGATACTGAGTGCGACAAACAGCTATTCCAACCTCGTTACCAGCCCATTAAAAGCTATTCCAAGACATATTTAACGCCCACACCCTGCCAAATGTTTACTCCAAACTCAACCTCACCCCCTCACCCTAATCCTCCCCAATTTGGAAGTTATTAGGCACAATCACTTGTCAAAGGCAAGGTTAAGTTCCAGGTTAAACCTTTATCAATGGGAAATACTTTCAAAAATATGAATCTGAGAGTTATGGTTCTTTAGATTTATTTGGACCAATCTTAAGGTGAGTACACAGTTTCATAGTTGTAGTCCTTATACTTGAAACTTATCAGCCGCTATCGCTTATACAAGGCAACGATAGGTTCCAGGTTAAACCTTTTTCAAACGGAAATTACGGATTGGAGTGTTACTAGAAAGCTATTTGTCGCAATCACTTGTAAAAGGCAAGGTTAAGTTCCAAGTTAAACTTTTTTTTTAAATGGAAATAATTAATAAAAGAAATGTATTTTTCACAGAGTTATGAGCCTTTTTCAGATGGATTTATTTAATGATGCTGAAAATGTGTACACATTCTCATTGTTGTAGCCCTTATACTTTGAAAGTAATTGGCAAGATTAAAAGTTCCAAGTTAAACCTTTTTTAAACTGATTAATTAGGAAATTTGAGTTAGAGAGTTATTGGTCTTTTTCAGATATTTTCACTGGATCATTTTGAAGATGTGTATAAAGTTCCATTGTTGTTTACCTAATCCTTTGAAAGTTATTGGCAAGGTTAAGTTCCGTGTTAAACATTTGCCAAATGGAAATAATTAGAAAAATTAATCGGAGAGTTTTGGGCCTTTTTTAGATGTATTCATTGAATCATTCTGAAATTGTGTAAGTTTCATTGTTGGTGACCTAATACTTTGAAAGTTATTATCCGCAATCACTTATAAAATGCAAGGTTAAATTCCTGGTTAACCTTTTTCAATACTAGTGTGGATCATATATATTAACTATGCAAATGCGGACCGAACCACTGTGTTTGTATAGACCGTAAAAGATGGAGGCCCAAATGTGTGCATGGTAAGCATATGATATGCTCGGAAAGACTTTATTATGTATCCTGTTTGAAATCTCTTTTATAACAAGAGCATCAAGAATTGCAGGGCAATCCATAGTCCCCCACCGGCCCAGACAAACATTTTCCAGACATTTTCTATGATGGAGGTCAAAGATCAAGGTCAAGTTCACAATGTCCTTATTTTGGTGCGCGACACACCGCTATCCCAAGATTTATTCACATACCAAGTTTGGTATCTCTAAGTGTTATAGTATTTAAAATACGGCCCGGACAAGCATTTTCTATGACAGAGGTCACAGGTCAAGGTCACAATGACCTTATTTTGGTACGCGACACACCGCTATCACAAGATGTATTCACATACCAAGTTTGGTATCTCTAAGAGTTATAGTATTGAAAATACGGTCCGGACAAGCATTTTCTATGACAGAGGTCACAGGTCAAGGTCACAATGACCTTATTTTGGTACACGACACATCGCTATCCCAAGATGTATTCACATACCAAGTTTGGTATCTCTAAGTGTTATAGTATTGAAAATACGGTCCGGACAAGCATTTTCTTTGACAGAGGTCACAGGTCAAGGTCAAGGTCAGAGTAACCTTATTTTGGTACGCGACACACCGCTATCACAAGATGTATCCACATCCCAAGTGTGGTATCTCTAAGTGTTATAGTATTGAAAATACGGTCCGGAGAAGCATTTTCTATGACAGAGGTCACATGTCAAGGTCAAGGTCATAGTGACCTTATTTTGGTACACCGCGACACACCGCTATCCCAAGATGTATCCACATACCATGTTTGGTATCTCCAAGTGTTATAGTATTGAAAATACGGTCCGGAAAAGCATGTTCTATGACAGAGGCCACAGGTCAAGGTCAAGGTCACAATGGCCTTATTTTGGTACGCGACACACCGCTATCCCAAGATGTATTCACATACTAAGTTTGGTATCTCTTAGTGTTATAGTATTGAAAATACGGTCCGGAAAAGCATTTTCTATGCATTTTCTTTGACAGAAGTCACAGGTCAAGGTCAAGGTCACAATGACCTTATTTTGGTACGCGACACACCGCTATCCCAAGATGTATTCACATACCAAGATTGGTATCTCTAAGTGTTATAGTATTGAAAAAACGTCCGGACAATCATTTTCTATGACAGAGGTCACAGGTCAAGGTCAAGGTCACAATGACCTTATTTTGGTACGCGACACACCACTATCCCAAGATGTATCCACATACAAAGTTTGGTATCTCAAAGTCTTACAGTATTAAAAATATGGCCCGGACAAGCATTTTCGGAACATTTTCTATGACAGAGGTCACAGGTCAAGGTCACTGTGACCTTGGTATGCGACACACCGCTATCCCAAGATGTATTCAAATATCAAGTTTGGTATCTCTAAGTGTTATTGTATTGAAAATACGGTCCGGACAAGCGTTTTCTACGACAGAGGTCATAGGTCAAGGCCAATGTCACAGTGACCTTTTTTTGGAAAGCCGCGACACACCGCTATCCCACGATGTATCCACATACCAAGTTTGGTATCTCAGAGTCTTATAGTATTGAAAATATCGCCCGGACAAGCATTCGGACGGACGGACGGACGGATGGAAAGGAATGACGGACGGACGGACGGACAGACAGGGTGCAAACCTATAGTCCCCCGGGGACCGGTGGGGGACTAATAAGCATGTTAGTAACGTGTTAGTGTAGGTGTCGCCGCATTATGATTGTGCACTGCCGCGTGACAAAGCTCACGTCATTTAGACAATAAATGGCGTCATTGATGTTTCTTACAAATTAGCGACATCAAATTAAAGTGAATTAAAAGTAAAGCGAAAGAGTAGATATAAAAGTCGAACAGTAAATGAAACTTATGTGATAACTAGAATTTTGCATTCATGATTGTGTTTTTGACTTGAATAAACAGTTATGATACGCGACAGAGCCTCATTCATATCATATGGAAAAAAAATATATATAAAAGGACAACACTTTGCTGTGGTAGACTTGTTAATCGCAGAACACGTTGTAATACGAACTTACTAAATATTTTCAAGTTCCACTTTGACAATTCGAATCATTTCAGTACTGTATTTAATGTTACGAGATTGCAAAACTGCTTGAGATAAATGCGCATTCTGGCAATAATAAAAATCCGAACGAGTAACAATTGGTATGTTATGTGCTTTTTAATCTTCTTTCGAGAGGTAATACCTGATATTAACAGCAGCATATTATACTTACACTAGGCATTTATAGTGGTTTTTCCCATTATGCAATTATTTTTTCCTTTTATTGTATAATAAACTACGATGTCCTGTTAGGGCCATGTTACCGTCGCATCTTACCATCTTCGCATCTTTTGCGATGGTGGATGGTAAGATGCGATGGTAAGATGCGATGGTCGATGGTAAGATGCGATGGAACATCGACCATCGCATCTTACCATCGCATCTTACCATCGCATCTTACCATCGACTATCGCATCTTACAATCGCATTTTACCATCGACCATCGCATCTTACCATCGCAACTTACCATCCACCATCGCATCTTACCATCGACCTAGGTCGATTGTCGATGGTAAGATGCGATGGTAACAGGACACCGTAATAAACAGATACAAATAAGTTTAGCTGTAAATCTCATTGAACAGATTCTGTGCTATGCATGTGATGTATCATTTACATGCAGGGCATTCTTTTGAAATGATTTGCGAAAAGAAGAAGCAAAATGTTTGAATTTACATGCTTTACAGAAGTGTGTGTGTGTGTGTGTGTGTGTGTGTGTGTGTGTGTGTGTGTGTGTGTGTGCGTGTCAAACACTTGAAACCAAGAACATTTATTTAATGAAGTTTTAAGTTAAATATGTGATAAATATGTTTTAAGTTTAATCAAGTTTTACTTAATAATTTATTTTTATATGAAATGCCCTGTTTTAACAAAATGGGGGATAACTGATATTTTCATTGGATCACAAATTATATGGGGAAGTATTATAGAAACTGGGGATACCAGCGCAGTTTTCCCCTCGCGGGGAGCGAGAAAAACTAATGAAATATGCCAGGGGGGACTCAGGCGTAACTCTCATTCACACCAAGATCTAAATGCAAGTCACGCCTAAATCAACACCAACATATTTCAACAGTTTTCTCAAGCACCCCGCTCTGGAAAACTCCGCTGATACCCCCAGTTTCTATACTACTAATCAATCCGGTTGTCATTTTAATAACATAACATTTGCAACTCATTAGGCAAAGTCAGACGGAACCGGGCAGTAGTCTTTATCATCGCTCTGCATATCATTTTTTACCATGGAGTATTTTATTTTCCTACACTTTGCTATTTTGTATTTCAGTTCAAGATATTATTTAGGAGAGCGCAATAATTTTATTTTTCGACTTTTCGGCGAATCTACGGCGAAGTTTTCCAATCACACGATCCAAAACGGCATCAACTCCGGTCTAGTCTTGGCAGTTAAACAAAATCAGAAGGAGCAAAGCAATCATCCTCATCACCACTATACATATCACACTCGATCATGGCACAAGCAATCAAACAGTTATCAAGTGGGGGAAAGATATCAAAGAATTGCAAGACAAATTGAAAATCCTTGTAGCCCAAAGAAAGAAAAAAGTTTTGTCTCCAGAAGGTAGGACACTGAGAGCAAACATAGCAGCAGGGATGAGATGGAGAAGAAATATCAATGAATTACAAAAACAATTACAGGGATTAGATGGAATATTGAAAATCAAGAAAGACCAAAAAGAAGACCAAGAAGAAGACCAAAATGACACCGACGATACACGAGAAATGTCAGACGATAGTACAGATCAAAATGACGCGTAAGAAAGTACAGAAGATATTCTGGATAAATTACGAAATAGATTCGAGGATCTTTGGGCAAAAGTAAAACATGACACGCAGAAAAGGAAAGATCTGTATGAAATCGCAAACACATCCATGCAGTTGAAAAAACTTAGACATACAGCTGAAAAAGATAAACAAGAAATACTCGATTGGTTGAACAAAGTTTTTGTCACAAATCAATACAGATAATCTCATATATTTTCACCGAAAGTAGAAATTTAATCTAAACCTATATTATATACAATGAACTCAGAAAAAGCTACCAAAGAAAGAAACATGGAGATAGACGGGAGCACCTTGGGGATTCGCTCGAGCAGATATCTAGCATAATATATAGCAAATGAAAATGCCTACGACAATAACCTGGTATCAGATGTTTCAAAGGTGGACTACACAAAGGGGAATAGTGGAAAACCAAACTGCGATCTATCCCAGGGATAGAAAAAGCTTTCATCGATGGTATATATGTATTTGGGTATCTAGGAAAAAATGATATTCAAGTAAAACAAGGAAAGGTGGTGTTAACCGAAGGAAAAACAGGCGCTGCAAAAAATAGTGTACAAACAATAGCAACATTTGTGTCGAAAACAATTGGACGTGGACGAGACTATTGTAATGTCAGAATCTGTAATTGCACATTGAACAAGAATCAGAATAGCAGTATCTCGAAAACTATAGAAATAATTGAATCGGATACAAGTAGTAGAGCAAGAAAGAACTGGGAACGCATATGGAAAGAAAAACCAATAGGAAATGTACTCGCAAAGATAGATGCGTCAAACATTCCCATGGGTGTAGTGGATAAAAAGAAAATGAATCTCTGTCGACTTCTAGAAAGCGTGGAACTAGGAATATACTCTATAGATTACACAAGAGACTTTTCTGGAACAATGCAAAGATCCAGTCTGGTTAATTATTTCAACTTCGACAGAACGAAGAGCCTATGTTCTGGAAAGCAGAGTGAAGAGCCCACAATTCTAGAGAATACGGAATCAGTCGGAAATAATGTCTTCACTACTATACAAACGAGAGGTGGAAATGTTGTGAGAACAAAATATACAACAAGATTGTCTCAAACTTCGAAGCGGGGGATGTACAAAAAGTATTCGGAGGGCATCTGGCTGATTTTGTTGATTCCAAATCTGAACGTTTGCGAAATACATTTTCACACCCAGATGTACAAAAACGAGGATGTACTAGAGTTGAACTTTCAATATACGGAGACCACAACCATTTGTCAGGAACACATATTCTAGAAGAAACTGTAGAAGAACTCCCGGGTATATTCTACATACAACAAGCAAAAATTCAATGGGCAAATCTAGCAGAGAATATTGATAGAAATATGATTATACATGTACTAGACAGAGTTTAAAATACTTTGTTCATTGTTTGGTATTGTAACACTCACACTGGTAGAATGAAGTGTAGGGACTTCATTCTCACCAAAAGTATCATGGAAAAAAGCAAAGAAGTATGCTGTGTCAGCATTTGGCTTTCGTCGTTGCCCAATATATGTGCTTGATATACTGCGATACGAAAATGGAAAATTTCTATTTGCCCCGCTAGAATGCTACACCAAAGAAAAAGATACGAAAACTGACAATCCTTTATGATCAAAATCCTTCCAAGGCTAGAACAACGAAGATAGAACCAAATGACTACCTCCCACCAACAAATTGTGTAGAGTGGATATGGAAGAGAAAGGGGAAGAATAGAATAGGTGATGAGAAGCCTCCATTTCAAATTCTTCGACAAGAAACAGATAGAAAGATATCAATGAACTCCACCAAGAAAGGAGAAAAAATAATTGCACAGATATTTGAAGAAGAGGAAAAGGAAAAATTGGTAGAGGTGAACAAAAAATGTACAGGTGAAAGTTTGGGAGGAAATAGGAAAGGAGTTGAGTGTGTTGGAAAAAACATATGAAAAAAATAAAAAGAGAATAGAAAAGATTGGAAAACGAGTAGAACAATTGTATTGTGATTTTCCCGATTGTATAGAATATGTTAGTCGCATACCTATTGGAAAATACTATCTGGTGGGGTTTGCAAATTATACCAAGAAAAAATATGATTCAAATATTTGCTATTTGAAAAACGATTCCGGTCATCATACAGTCTATGCTACTGAAGGATTGAAGAGGATTTGTAAAGAAGAAGAAGAACTTGGACTCACAATTGATGATAACTGGAGCTACTCACGTTCATGCATACTAGACAAAGTACTAGTGGAAATTTTTCCTCCTACAGAAATACGTGGAGTGGAAAAACAATACAATGGAATCCGACAAAGATATTGGAGATCAACTGCAGCAAAAAGAGAAAAACTGTACTAGAAAGTGAAAAGGAGTATCTAGAGTCAAATGAATATCTGTTGGATTGTGATGAAAAAGTGAAAAAGGCAGTGAGATGTATTTCTATGCCAGAAGGTGACTACATGTGCAGAAAGTGTGTACGGTACAGAAAGAAAACAATACCATGTTTGTACTATGAAGAAAATGATGTTCCAGTTTTTGGGTACTATCTGGAGAAAGAAATGAAGAAAGTTACAGAAGAAACAAAGTCACCAATTGTAGTACACCTTGGAAAATAGAAGACAACACCTACAAAGAAGAAAGCCAGATTAGCAATTACAGTACTAGATGATATAGTAGAATTTTTTTTGAACAAACGGCTCCTCCGAGTTCTACAAAACATGTCAAAGATGTTCCGAATAGCATCAAATCAAGAAATACTGAGATATCACAGAATCAAGAATACTATGATATCACAGAATCAAGAATACTGAGATATCATCAAATCAAGAATACTGAACTTGCTGCAAACCAGAGATATTGAGATATCATCAACTCAAAAATACTATGATATCACAAAATCAAGAATACTGAGATATCATCAAATCAAGAATACTGAACTTGCAGCAAACCAGAGATATTGAGATATCATCAAACCAGAGATATTGAGATATCACAGAATCCAGAATACTGAGATATCACAGAATCAAGAATACTGAGATATCACCAAATCAAGAATACTGAAACAGCAGCAAATCAAGCATGCTGAGATATCACAGAATCAAGAATACTGAAACAGCATCAAATCAAGCATACTGAAATATCACAGAATCAAGAATACTGAAACAGCATCAAATCAAGAATACTGAGATATCATCAAATCAAGCATACTGAGATATCACAGAATCAAGAATATTGAAACAGCATCTAATTAAGCATGCTGAGACATCACAGAATCAAGAATACTGGGATATCACAGAATCAAGAATACTGAAACAGCATCGAATCAAACATGCTGAGATATCACTGAATCAAGCATACTGTGATATCACAGAATCAAGAATCCTGGGATATCACAGAATCATGAATACTGAAACAGCATCAAATCATGAATACTGAAATAGCAGCAAATCAGAGATACTGAAATAGCAGCAAATCAAAAATACTGAAAGAGCCGCAAATCAGAGAAACTGAAATAGCAGCAAATCATGAATACTGAAATAGCAGCAAATCATGAATACTGAAATAGCAGCAAATCATGAATACTGGAATAGCAGCAAATCAGAGATACCGAGATATCATCAAATTATGAATACTGAAATAGCAGCAAATCAGAGATACTGAAATAGCGGCAAATCATGAATACTGAAATAGCAGCAAATCAGAGATACTGAAATAGCAGCAAATCAGAGATACTGAAATAGCAGCAAATCAAGAATACTGAAATAGCAGCAAATCAGAGATACTGAAATAGCAGCAATCAGAGATACTGAAATAGCGGCAAATCATGAATACTGCAATAGCAGCAAATCAGAGATACTGAAATAGCAGCAAATCAGAGATACTGAAATAGCAGCAAATCAAGAATACTGAAATAGCGGCAAATCATGAGTACTGAAATAGCAGCAAATCAGAGATACTGAAATAGCAGCAAATCGGAGATACTGAAATAGCAGCAAATCAAGAATACTGAAATAGCAGCAAATCAGAGATACTGAAATAGCAGCAAATCAAGAATACTGAAATAGCAGCAAATCAGAGATACGGAAATAGCAGCAAATCAAGAATACTGAACTTGCAAACCAGAGATATTGAGATATCATCAAACCAGAGATATTGAGATATCATCAAATCAAGAATACCGAGATATCACAGAATAAAGAATACTGAAACAGCATCGACTCAAGCATGCTGAGATATCACAGAATCAAGAACACTGAAAAAGAATCAAATAAAGCATACTCAGATATCACAGAATCAAGAATAATGAAACAGCATCGACTCAAGCATGCTGAGATATCACATAATCAAAATACGGAAACATCAGCAAATCAAGAATACTGAGATATCATCAAATCAGAGATACTGAGATAGCATTGAATCAGAGATATTGAGAAATCATCAAATCAAGAATACTGAGATAGTAGCATATCATGAATACTGAAATAGTAGCAAATCAGAGATCTCGATATATCATCAAATCATGAATACTGAAATAGCAGCAAACCAGAGATATTGAGATATCATCAAACCAGAGATATTGAGATAACACGGAATCCATCACAGAATCAATACTACTGAAATAGCATCGAATCAAGACTATTGAAATAGCATCGAATCAAGAATACTGAGATATCATAGAATCAAGCATGCTGAGATATCACATAATCAAGAATACTGAAATAGCAGCAAATCAAGAATACTGAGATATCACAGAATCAATAATCAAGAATACTGAGATATCACAGAATCAAGAATACTATGATATCAAAGAATCAAGAATACCGTATGTGATGTTCCAATATTTTCGATTCTGTGATGTTTCAATATTCTTGATTCTGTGATGTTCCAATATTCTCGATTCTGTGATATCTCAGTATTATTGATTCGATGCTGTTCCAGTATTCTTGATTTGATGATATCTCAGTATTCTTGATTTGCATATATTTCTATATTCATGATTTGATGATATCTCCAGATCCCTGATTTGCTACTATCCCAGTATTCTTGATTTGATGATATCACGGTATCTCTGATTTGCTGCTTTTTCAGTATTCATGATTTGATGATATCTCAGTATTCTTGATTCGATGCTGTTTCAGTATTCTTGATTTGCTGCTATTTCAGTACTCATGATTTGATAATATCTCGAGTTCTCTGATTTGATAATATCTCAGTATTCTTGATTTGATGATATCCCAATATCTCTGATTTGCCGCTATCTCAATATTTCTGATTGCCTGCTATCTCAGTATTCTGATTTGATGATGTTCCAGAATTTTTGATTCTGTGATATCTCAGTATTCTTGATTCTATGATATCTCAGTATTCTTGATTATTGATTCTGTGATATCTCAGTATTCTTGATTTGCTGCTATTTCAGTATTCTTGATTCTATGATATCTCAGCATGCTTGATTCTATGATACATCAGTATTCTTGATTCGATGCTATTTCAATAGTCTTGATTCGATGCTATTTCAGTAGTCTTGATTCTGTGATGGATTCCGTGTTATCTCAATATCTCTGTTTTGATGATATCTCAATATTTCTGGTTTGCTGCTATTTCAGTATCCATGATTTGATGATATATCGAGATCTCTGATTTGCTACTATTTCAGTTTTCATGATATGCTACTATCTCAGTATTCTTGATTTGATGATTTCTCAATATCTCTGATTCAATGCTATCTCAGTATCCCTCATTTGATGATATCTCAGTATTCTTGATTTGCTGCTGTTTCAGTATTTTTGATTCTGTGATATCTCAGCATGCTTGAGTCGATGCTGTTTTATTATTCTTGATTCTGTGATATCTCAGTATGCTTGATTTGATGCTGTTTCAGTATTCTTGATTCTGTGATATCTCGGTATTCTTGATTTGATGATATCTCAATATCTCTGGTTTGATGATATCTCAATATCTCTTGTTTGCAAGTTCAGTATTCTTGATTTGATGATATCTCGGTATCTCTGATTTGCTGCTATTTCAGTATTCATGATTTGATGCTGTTTCAGTATTCATGATTTGCCGCTATTTCAGTATCTCTGATTTGCTGCTATTTCAGTATTCATGATTTGCTGCTATTTCAGTATCTTTGATTTGCTGCTATTTCAGTATTCATGATTTGCCGCTATTTCAGTATATCTGATTTGCTGCTATTTCAGTATTCATGATTTGATGATATCTCGGTATCTCTGATTTGCTGCTATCCCAGTATTCATGATTTGCTGCTATTTCAGTATCTCTGATTTGCTGCTATTTCAGTATTCTTGATTTGCTGCTATTTCAGTATTCATGATTTGATGCTGTTTCAGTATTCTTGATTCTGTGATATCCCAGTATGCTTGATTCTGTGATATCTCAGCATTCTTGATTCGATGCTGTTTCAATATTCTTGATTCTGTGATATCTCAGTATGCTTGATTTGATACTGTTTCAGTATTTTTGATTCTGTGATATCTCAGCATGCTTGATCGATGCTGTTTCAGTATTCTTGATTCTGTGATATCCCAGTATGCTTGATTCTGTGATATCTCAGCATGCTTGATTCGATGCTGTTTCAATATTCTTGATTCTGTGAGATCTCAGTTTGCTTGATTTGATACTGTTTCAGTATTCTTGATTCTGTGATATCCCAGTATGCTTGATTTGATGATATCTCAGTATTCTTGATTTGATGCTGTTCAGTATTCTTGATTCTGTGATATCTCCGTATGCTTGATTTGCTGCTGTTTCAGTATTCTTGATTTGGTGATATCTCAGTATTCTTGATTCTGTGATATCTCAGTATTCTGGATTCTGTGATATCTCAATATTCTTGATTCTGTGATATCTCAATATCTCTGGTTTGATGATATCTCAATATCTCTGGTTTGCTGCAAGTTCAGTATTCTTGATTTGATGATATCTCAGTATTCTTGATTCTGTGATATCATAGTATTCTTGAGTTTATGATATCTCAGTATTTCTTGATTTGATGCTATTTCAGCATCCCTGATATTTTGATATCTCTGACTGGGTGATATTTCAACACGTAGCTCCACAAACATTACCAGAACCCCATTTTGATATATCTCTACCGAAAAATATGTAGAGACACATCTGAAGTTTGGTAAGTCCTCTTGCTAGCATGTCATAGGAAAAAACATTACGAGAACCCCGTTTGGTATACTTCTACCGAAATGAAATGTAGAGATGCACCTGAAGTTTAGCAAGTCCTCTTTCGGTGAAATTTCTCCAATCATCTGAATCGAAATCTTAACATTCTGTCCAAATAACATAATCATCAGGCTTTCTTGTAGGAGTATTTCTATCTTTTCCAATACGAGGAAGATATGTTTTTTCTTTCCATCCCCTAGATACTTTTCCATTTCTCTTTGTATGTAGTAGCCATATATCCCTTCTTCTTTGTTGTCAATCATCACATGTAGATATATTCTATCTTTCCCACTAAATGTCGTTCTAGAATATTTGCATACTTTGTATGTTGTTTTCGGAACATCTTTGACATGTTTTGTAGAACTCGGAGGAGCCGTTTGTTCAATACTATTTTCTACTATATCATCTAGTACTGTAATTGCTAATCTGGCTTTCTTCTTTGTAGGTGTTGTCTTCTCTTTTCCAAGGTGTACTACAATTTGTGACTTTGTTTCTTCTGTAACTTTCTTCATTTCTTTCTCCAGATAGTACCCAAAACCTGGAACATCATTTTCTTCATAGTACAAACATGGTATTGTTTTCTTTCTGTACCGTACACACTTTCTGCACATGTAGTCACCCTCTGGCATAGAAATACATCTCACTGACTTTTTCACTTTTTCATCACAATCCAACAGATATTCATTTGACTCTAGATACTCCTTTTCACTTTCTAGTGCAGTTAATCTCCAATATCTTTGTCGGATTCCAATGTATTGTTTTTCCACTCCACGTATTTTCTGTAGGAGGAAAAATTTCCACTAGTACTTTGTCTAGTATGCATGAACGTGAGTCGCTCCAGTTATCATCAATTGTGAGTCCAAGTTCTTCTACTTGTTTACAAATCCTCTTCAATCCTTCAGTAGCATAGACTGTATGATGACCGGAATCGTTTTTCAAATAGCAAATATTTGAATCATATTTTTTCTTGGTATAATTTGCAAACCCCACCGGATAGTTTCCAATAGGTATGCGACTAACATATTCTTTACAATCGGGAAAATCACAATACAATTGTTCTACTCACTGAACTCCTTTTCTATTTCCTTCCAAACTTTCTCCTGTACTTTTTTGTTCACCTCTACCCATTTTCTCTTTTACTCTTCTTCAAATATCTGTGCAATTATTGTTTCTCTTTTCTTGGTGGAGTTCATTGATATCTTTCTATCTGTTTCTTGTCGAAAAAATTGAAATGGAGGCTTCCCATCACCTATTCTATTCTTCCCCTTTCTCTTCCATATCCACTCTACATAATTTGTTGATGGGAGGTAGTCTGTTGGTTCTATCTTCGTTGTTCTAGCCTTGGAAGGATTTTGATCACAAAGGATTGTTTTCGTATCTTTTTCTTTGGTGTAGCATTCTAGCGGGGCAAACAGAAATTTTCCATTTTCGTATCGCAGTATATCAAGCACAAATATTGGGCAACGACGAATGCCAAATGCTGACACAGTATACTTCTTTGCTTTTTTCCATGATACTTTTGGTGAGAATGAAGTCCCTACAATTCTACCAGTGTGAGTGTTACAATACCAAACAATGTACAAAGTATTTTGAACTCAGTCTATTTTAATCATATTTCTATCAATATTCTCTGCTAGATTTGCCCATTGAATTTTTGCTGGTTGTATGTAGAGTTCTTCTACAGTTTCTTCTAGAATATGTGTTCCTGACAAATGGTTGTGGTCTCCGTATATTGAAAGTTCAACTCTAGTACATCCTCGTTTTTGCACATCTGGGTGTGAAAATGTATTTCGCAAACGTTCAGATTTGGAATCAACAAAATCAGCCAGATGCCCTCCGAATACTTTTTGTACATCCCCCGCTTCAAAGTTTGAGACAATCTTGTTGTATATTTTTGTTCTCACGACATTTCCACCTCTCGTTTGTATAGTAGTGAAGAAATGATTTCCGACTGATTTCGTATTCTCTAGAATTGTGGGCTCTTCACTCTGCATTCCAGAAAATAGGCTCTTCGTTCTATCAAAGTTGAAATAATTAACCAGACTGGATCTTTTCATTGTTCCAGAATATTCTCTTGTGTAATCTATAGAGTATATTCCTAGTCCCACGCTTTCTAGAAGTCGACAGAGATTCATTTTCTTTTTTTCCACTACACCCATGGGAATGTTTGACGCATCTATCTTTGCGAGTACATTTCCTATTGGTTTTTCTTTCCATATGCGTTCCCAGTTCTTTCTTGCTCTACTACTTGTATGCGATTCAATTATTTCTATAGTTTTCGAGATACTGCTATTCTGATTCTTGTTCAATGTGCAATTACAGATTCTGACGTTACAATAGTCTCGTCCACATCCAATTGTTTTCGACACAAATGCTGCTTTTGTTTGTACAATATTTTTTGCAGCGACTGTTTTTCCTTCGGTTAACATCACCTTTCCTTGTTTTGCTTGAATATCCATTTTTCCTAGATACCCAAATACATATATATCATCGTTGAAAGCTTTTTCTATCCCTGTGATAGATCGCAGTTTTGTTTTTCCACTATTCCCCTTTGTGTAGTCAACCTTTGAAACATCTGATACCAGGTTATTGTCGTAGACATTTTCTTTTGCTATATAGTATGCTAAATATCTGCTCGAGCGAATCCCCAAGGTGCTCCCGTCTATCTCCATGTTTCTTTCTTTGGTAGCTTTTTCTGAGTTCATTGTATATAATATAGGTTTAGATTAAATTTCTACTTTCGGTGAAAATATATGAGATTATCTGTATTGATTTGTGACAAAATCTTTGTTCAACCAATCGAGTATTTCTTGTTTATCTTTTTCAGCTGTAATTCATTGATATTTCTTCCCCATCTCATCCTTGCTGCTATTTTTGCTCTCAGTGTCCTACCTTCTAGAGACAAAACTTTTTTCTTTCTTTGGGCTACAAGGATTTTCAATATCTTGCAATTCTTTGATATCTTTCCCCCACTTGATAACTGTTTGATTGCTCGTGCCATGATCGAATGTGATATGTAATAGTGATGATGAGGATGATAGCTTTGCTCCAGACAGACCTTCTGATTTTGTTTAACTGCCGATACTAGACCCGGAGTTGATGCCGTTTTGGATCGTGTGATTGGAAAACTTCGCCGAAAGTAGATTCGCCGAAAAGTCGAAAAATAAAATTATTGCGCTCTCCTAAAAGAGAGGATGTGGAAATATTTCACAGCAAACAATACAAACACATATTTAGACGTGTTACAAGAAATGGTTGATAAGTTTAATAATACAAAACATCAGAGTATTAAATTGACACCAACTGAAGCTAGTAATGAAAAAAATAAAGGAACGGTATATTTCAACTTGTATGGAAAAATGAGAAGTAATCAAATTAAGCCAAAGTTTAAAATAGGGGATACTGTTAGAATCAGCAAATATAAAAGAACGTTTGAGAAAGGTTATACCCCGAATTGGACTGAAGAAATATTTGTTATTGATGAAATTCAAAACACAAATCCTGTGACATACAAAATAGAAGATTTAAACAACGAAAACATTGATGGAAGCTTTTATCAATTAGAAATGATAAAAGCAAAGCAAGAAATATTCAGGATTGAAAAAGTAATACGACGTGATTACAAAAAGAAACAAGCATTGATTAAATGGAAGGGTTACAATGAGGATTTCAATAGTTGGGTTCCGTTTAAGGATATTGAAAATATTAAATAATATCTTGAACTGAAATACAAAATAGCAAAGTGTAGGAAAATAAAATACTCCATGGTAAAAAATGATATGCAGAGCGATGATGAAGACTACTGCCCGGTTCCGTATGACTTTGCCTAATGAGTTGCAAATGTTATGTTATTAAAATGACAACCGGATTGATTAGTAGTATAGAAACTGGGGGTATCAGCGGAGTTTACAAGAGCGGGGTGCTTGAGAAAACTGTTGAAATATGTTGGTGTTGATTTAGGCGTGACTTGCATTTAGATCTTGGTGTGAATGAGAGTTACGCCTGAGTCCCCACTGGCATATTTCATTAGTTTTTCTCGTTCCCCGCAAGGGGAAAACAGCGCTGGTACCCCCAGTTTTTATACTACAGGGGGAAAAGATGAACACACTATGTCAGGCTATTGTTTTCAAATACTTCACATTATATAAAATTACATCCCATTTATTTAAGCTTGATGTGCAAAAAAAGCTAAACTTAAGTTTTTAGTAGAATACATTACATTAGATATCAGAATGGGAGTAAGGAAGTGTCGATTCTTACAATTCTGGTTCTACCCAGAAAAGGTGGGTGATCTGCCTCCACCACAATAAAGTCGACCGTCATTGCCCGGCTATATTTATCCCGGACTCAGAAAGTTGCTATGGGTGTTGGACTATGTATCAACGTCATTTAACTGTTCAAAAACAACTGTATTTTAGTAAGACTACCGGGACGAAGTCAAATTGGTATACAGGCATGCTATGGGTCTTCTACTATTTGAAATACGTATCAATTTTATGGATACAGTCTACAAATTATGATCTGCACATGCACGTAGAACTGGTTCTAACTGGTTTTTACTACAAGAATTAGATGGAATTTCAGGGATACAGTCTATAAATCTGTTCTCAGCGTACGAATACAGCTGGTTCCAAATCGGTATCTCACTAATTATTGATTGAAGTTAAACTTTCATAAAGGGACAAGCGGCAATCTTGATTTTTCAAAAGTTTCTAAATAACTTGTATTTGTTCAATAATGAATATTAATGATAAGAATAATATAAAGGAAATTGTGTTTGAATATAACTAACTGTTTGTGTGTACAGCCGTAATATGAAACTCGTTTTGGTGCTGTCTGATTTTAAAATAAGCAACTCCCCTTCAGTCATTAAACAGAGTTGGTGAAACTTTAGCGGAAGCGTCTTCTAAATAGTTTGATTAGGTCTGCTCCACTGCTACTTATTTTCATGAACTACTGATTATTTTTCAATAATAAAAACATCTAACAATAAACCCTTTCTTCTAATGTAAATGTACAATGTCAAAAACTGAGATAACCTTCACAACGCTAATATTTCAATCGAATTGCTATTATATTATCATTAAGAGGTATTTTTGTTTATAACTTTGATAATTTACCACTTCTTCATATTCTAACCTTGATATTTTCCCAATTCCGCAATTCTAATCATGAAACAACATTATATTTTAGTGATCCATTACACATACTAATTCAGATGTCTATCATATTCATATTATAACATTATACAACACACAGGACACAGATGCCAAAATTATAAACATGTTCATTTTGCCTCATGGTGACTAGTTTATCTAGTGCTCAAATATTTTATGATAAATGTGTTTTTATTGACAATTACAAATAAAAAAAATCTAACATCTACACACTGTTCGTTTATTTTATCATATTCCCTTACTGTTTTCTTATGTAACTGCTTTGACCGGCTATCACTGTTTCTTGTATATAACCTTACGTGTATTGAAAATGACGTGAAACACCATACAAACAAACAAACAAACAGATCTAGATTAGGAAAAAAGTAATAAACTAGAACCAAACCATACGCTGCTAACATTGTTTTCCAGGATATTAATGTCGTAACATTAGTCAAGGTCTAATAAACGATACATTATATTGGCAAGTATGCTTGTAACATTCTATTGGCAAGTATGCTTGTAACATTCATATCGATTTGTATGAGTGATAATGTATAGGGTAAGTAATATGAGTGTTTTCCCTAGCAGCTATAACAAGAGTTACAAGCAAAGTTTTACGCAAGCGAAAAATAGCTGCCGAAAAATATAATGTTGACGTAAACACGCCACGACCATTTTTTTTCTTACCAGACACATTCTTCCCGAGTTTTACCATCAGTTATTCCTACCAAATATTTTGAATCAAGGTGGGCGACCTCGCTTCTCTCAGTTCAAATACCTTGATTTGCCTTACATACTGATAACAATTCAACTTTGGAGCACGACGTGCTAGAAGTACACATCAGCACAGAAATACAGGTGTTCACATGTAAGGGATGCGTGTGCGTTAGCGTTTACATTACAACAGAAATAAACGTCTCACTGCTATCATGTGTAATTATAAGATCGCGTTATCAAAGTGAATAACTCAAAGAAACTGTTCATTGCTACCTTACCATTACATGTGCAATTATGAAAACCATATAGGCAGCGAATAAACCCATCGACTTGTGTATAACACGTTGGTATTTACGAGAATACCGCAAGGGTATTATTCCATGAAAAGGTATTATTCCATTAAAATACAGATTTGCACTTATTCCATTTGCGGTTTCATTCAGTTTTACTTACGGTTTCATTATGCTCCGTAAAAAACCCGAACGTTAAGATCCCGGAAATATTGCTGCATTCTACACTTAGTAGACTGCTCTACGAAAACTTCATTTGAGGCAATAAAACGGCATGCTTTGAACATTGAAAAATATATGTTTATACCATTCAAGTTTTTTAGACGGGTTCCCTAGGAATTGAGGTTGTAATGCATGCTTATTGTGGGTTACATGATTCACAGTCTGTTAACCATAGACATATTCTAAAGCCATATAAGAGAATAAGGGCCTATATTGTATGACCGTTCTACTAGTTAATCATGCTTGGGAAATGAATGGTTAAATGTAATATCGTGTGCGGGATTCTATCACACCGTGTTCCCAATTTGAATAAATAAATAAAAGAAGAAGTAAAACATGAATAAAATCCTGAAGTATATCTCATCCCTTCCAGTTTGCGGCTGGTGGGGAGTGGGGGATAGTCAGATATGACTATGTTTTTTAAACGTGTCCTTGCTTTTATTCATATTATCATTCTAAACACAAGATTGGTAAAGATCAAATGAAAACTATTGAAATAGCCACATATAAAAAAAGCAAAATATAGCATTTTTCAATAAACCCAGGGCCATAGCTCTAGTGTTGTTGTTTTTTCCAATAAACTTATACAATCTTTTATAAATATTAAGACTGACCAAGTTTGGTCAGATGTAAAATGAAGGCGTTAGAGTGTTTACAAAGCAAAATATAGCTCTTTAGTATTTAATCATGGGCTACAACTCTAGCGTTTATTATCCGATATTTGTTGGGTTTTTTTCGAACTCATTTGAGTTTGTAAGTTTAGTAAAGATTGGGTGCAAAATAAATTTGCTACAGTGTTGATAATACAAAATATAACATGCTTCGTTAATTCAAGGGACATATCTCCGATTTTTTATTATCCGATATATACTCGTCCGAGCGTTCATCTGGCTTGCGGAACGTCGGTGGTTCTACCCAGGTGCCCGCCCGTGCACGAAAATTGCCCGGAGGGGCACCTGGGGTCTTCCTCCACCAGTGGAAGCTGGAAAGTCGCTATATGATCTTAGCTGTTGGTGCGACTATAAAATCCAATTCAACCAATTCAACCGAGCGTTCATCCATATTAATATTCTGACCGAGGTTGGTTAGGAACAGGTGCAAAACGAAGTCACTATAGTGTTGACAAGGCAAACTATAGCATTTTGCATTGGTAGGTAGGTAGGTAGGTCGGTAGAGGTAGGTAGGTATGTAGGAAAAATCGATATCTAATTCAAATATAGCTGTAATTTAATTACGATGATACAACATCTAAGTCAAATGCATGTGTAATTTAATTAATATAATACGACATCAAAGTCAAGTTACTATTTATAGTAACAAAGACCTTAACCTCCTTCATTAAAATCCTTTCAGAAAAAAACTAAAGTTATTGAGCGCCAACGACTAAGGTGGACGGAATGACCACAACGTGGGAATGGCTCGATAATGATGACAGAGTAGATACAGGATAATGGTAAATCTATTTTTTCATTCAGAGGTTGTTTCATGTTGTTTACCTGATGAAAATTGGAAAGCCTAAAAGGCATCAATGGACAAAATAGCATAATGAAAACTGATTCTTTTTATAGAAAATAATGTATAATACACTGTCATGAAGTGTTGGCTTGAGTACATTTACAAATATGATTTGTTAAGATTTTATGTTGTGAGCAGTTTATATTATAAAATTATTAACGAGTTTTTAACAATAAATAACATAAGTGTCTAGTATGTATCTACCTAGACGAGCATTGAAAGCGATGTTTCAGAATAAATACAATTACTACAAAAATGCATCATGTGTGTATATACAACTGACAATTTATTACTGGATATTTGCTGTCATTAAATATGTGCTTGAAGGTTATTGTGCAGACATCGGTATCATATAACGACTTATTCTATACCTAATTTATACATCCAATCGTAGACGCTCTTTCGAGTCATGTGACCGTACAATATATTTCCGTATCGGGACGCACGCGCGTACAAAATATCCCGTATTTTGTTCGTATTGTACGCTTCACAGGTTCCATGTTAAACCTATGATAAAGACCGAAACGCGTGAAAAGGTCCGAATAAAAATCAGAACCGACAGGCTTCTGTCATTACCTAACCATAAATTGTTGTCAAGTAATGAAAACCTATCTATTGCACATATTTTTATTTAATTTTCCTTTATAACAAAAAAAAAACACAAAAAACTAGCATAATATATCATTGTTTGAAACTGACCTTCGGTAGTATTTAATCACTGTTGACAACGGAGAAATGGGCATTCTTTCAAGCAAATAAAGCTTGAGAGTAAGCCATGTCGAACACAATATATAAAATACATAGACCTACATGCAATTGTGCTTTCGATGTTCATAGCGACTTGCTTGAAAGCATGAAACAAACGAAAGTTATATCCGAATTATAAATGATTGGTTAAAATAAAGGTATAGAATAAAAAGGTTACTTAACATGGTTCTGTACAATACGGGATATATTTGGACTCGTACACAGCTGGAAAAAATCATATTGGACTCGCCTAACGGCTCGTCCAATATGACTTTTCCAGCTGTGTACTCGTCCAAATATATCTCCGTATTGTACAGAACCATGTTAAATAACCTATAAATATTAAGCGAATATAAAGAAAATTGTTCGGTGCAACTAACCTCGAAATAATTATATCCACTCGCATCGAAAGATAAACAACCGAAGTTTGTCAATGAATAACAAGCATATAACATTTGCAGGGTCACTTAAATAATCGCATTTTGGTTTATCACGATACATTTTAACGTTACACTTATGCGTACATCGTGTGAGTTTTACTAATTTGAAAGATTACCATGGATAGATCATGAACTGTGCATGTCGAATACCACGAATATAGCTATTATATTTCCATTCTGTTGTACTTTTGGGAAGAATTGAATTGGGTTTTATAGCCCACCAACAGCTAAGCTCATATGGCGGTTTTCCAGCTTCTGTAACCGCGTACAGGTAAATGGCGAACAGTCGATTCCTAACCGTTTGTCATTGATAACCCAGTTGTTAGAGCGCGCTGGTACGGTAAACCAGAGAAATGGGTTCGAGTCCTGGGTTGAGGAAATATTTTTTCACTACCTGTTATAGTTGGGGTCTCTTCCGGATCATCCTGAGAAACACCAGCAGTGGTTCTCCTATATAATTAGAAATTCAAGGCCGAATTTCAGTCTGGTGGGGGTGAATGTAATCGGGTAACAGGTAAATGGTGAATAGTCGATTACTAACCGCACGCCATCGATAGCTCAGTGGTGGGAGCGCTGGTACGGTAAACCAGAGACCCTGGGTTCGATTCCGGTTGATGACGCTTATGCTATTCTACATATAGAAGAGACACTGTACCTTTTGGCGGGATCTAAATATTTTTCAAAACTAGACCTCAAATCTGACTACTGGCAGGTAGAACTTCGGGAGAACTTGTAAAATATTTATTTATTGTTTAAATGTTTACATATTTTGAGTGTTGCTCTCCCTTTATATGAACACATGATATGTGCTGATAAAACACGAATCGAAGTCCGCTTAAATATATTCACTTCTTGAAATGGGATGAAAATAATATTTAAAAAAGACATACAAGTTCGAACCATTTATGGCAAATGTTCTGTCTATAATAAATGTAATCATGGAAAATCCTAAATTACCTCTCTTTTACTGGGTATCGTTTAAAAGGCATTTGCTGTAGTTTTACATGCGCAGCTTTTTTGGGCGACTTCTCTTCTAAAACTATTTGATGGATTTTCCTAAAAATTTACAGGAATGTTGCTTTAGATGTCTAGTTGTATTTTTTGTCATTTTCTTTTTTGAATTTTTTTTTTGAATTTTTTTTATTGTCTTTATTTAAATAAAGGCCTATTATAAGATACATAAAATAGGAAAAATATATCATTTTGTAAAATTTCCAACAAAATTAAAATATTTAAGCATAATTGTACGGTTCCAAAACCCAATATTAAATCTCAATATGCATGGTGACCTATACATTTAATTGCATGTTTTGTCTAAATATATGTTCAAATAAGTGCCTAGGAAGTTTAAACAAATTCTGTTATTAGGAACATAACAAAAAAGGAAAATATACCATTTCTATATAATTTCATACAAAACTTGGCCGTTTAGCATAGGGGTAGGGTTTCAAATTTGTTTTCTAAACAAGCATGGGGACCTATCATTTTTATTGCACATTTTGTTTTTATATATGTTAAACTATGTGCTTAGAAAGTTTAAACAAATTCTGTTATTGGGAACATACAAAAAAAAAGGAAATTGTATCATTATGGGCTAATTTGTGCATAAACTGTGGTAATGGTCTCAACAGATTTTGTAAAGAAATATAGGTTTTACATAAAGATGAGCTTTAAATGTTATTGTAATTAAATGTTCTTTACTTTAATACAATTTTAGCAGAATTCTGAGCAATAAATAAATTATTAGACTTCAAAAATGTCTTATTTAGCTATTTCATGGACTTGTTCAACTTTTTGACAGATTGACATGACGGTGGCATTACAAATTATTTTTTAATATTTTAACAATCATGGTGACCTACCATTATTTTTGCCTTTTCTGTCTATATAATTATATAACAGACTTACTGTACAAAAAGTTTAAAGAAAATCTGTTATGCAGAAAAAACTATAGAAAATGTCTTTTAAATTCAAGTAACTGTAATTCAGCGTTAACATGAAATATTTCGAAAATTCTTTTTCAAACGTATGTGTAGTGGTTATGCTAGTGAAACATGATGTCCACATAATTTTATTTGGCATATTTTAGAATTAGGAACATCGAAAGCTGCACTAATTCGAAGTACTTAACAAAATCCTAAGTATCCATTGTCTAAGTGTTGCAGCTTATTTCTAAAAATAACTCATCGATTTTTAAATCGAGTTTTAGAATATATTCATGCAATCAGACCAGACGATTTAAACTAGTTATTTTGCAGTTCAACCGAATCTCTAATAAAACGTGAAATACACAAAATAATGAGAATATTATTGACATATTTTTAGGTGGGTAATTAGGCATTTTGACTAGCATATTATATTTGAAAGAGTTTTCTATGATCACTAGTTTTGAACAAAAACATTGTCCTCCCAATATCCTTCATTGTGTAATAAAAAAACACTTTCTAAATAAATTTAATGGTTATTAAGTTTTAACAAAAAAATATAAACCCAAATGTACCGACTGTAGGGAGCGATTGTTGGGTTATTATGTTGTTGAACTTAAAAACACCAACTTACTAAGCGGTTAAACTGTTTTCAGCAATTGATATGCCAATAAATAGTCTTGTGAGCGCAGTGTACCATATGCGTTGAACACTAAATAAAACGGTGATAGCACTTAATAAAAGAGAGACAAAATCTAAGTTTTAATGAAATAATTTTATATAAAAATTGAAAATCTAGTCAATCTGTTGGATTGGAAAGTAGGTGAAACATTAAAGTATTAATTCATGAATTGTAAACATCGCCTCCAATATTGCTAGCTTCGTCAAACTGTCTGATACGTTGTCATGGTACTGTCTTCAAATCAGGACAATGTCGTATAACTATGGCGCGCTAGAAATACATCAAGTTCATTATGTGAAAGGTGAATTTAATCTGTTTGCATTCGGTCCAGATTGACTGTGAACTAAAATCGGTTTATATGTCGTCACAAAATATAGCAAGAACGGTTTTACGCAAGAGTAAAATAGCTGCCGAGAAACATCAAGTCACAGGTGTTAAAGCAATATTGAAAACAATAAATGTTGTCACTGAGACATAAATACGTCACGACCGCTTTTTCTTACATTCTTCCCGATTTTTACCAAGCATTTTACCTTCCTACCAAGAATCTTGAATTAATGTGGGCGACCTCGACTCTTTCTGTTCAAATACCTTGACATGCCTTACATATTGATTACAATTCACCCTTGTAACATGACGTGCTAGAAGTACACATCAGCACAGAAATGTCAGAAATACAATTGTTCACATGTAAGGGATACGTGTGCGTTAGCGTGAGCATTACAACACATATAAACTGTTCACTGCTACCATGTATAATTATAATATTCCGTTATCAAAGTAAAAAATGTAAAGAAACTGTTGCTACCTTACCATTAGCAATAACGAAAACCACAATTATAATAAAATTTAAAAAAAAAAAGGAAATCAGCAGGCTTGAACCCTTCCTTCTCCGTCTCTAAGTCTTAGTCAACTGCGCTACTTCGGCCAGTGAATGTTTCATCGCTAATATACGTATAGTAATAATGACTACATGCTACATTTCAGTAGACTGGTTTACGAAAACGTCATTTCAGCAAGTGAAACGGTAATCTTTCAACATTACAAAATATGTGTTTATACCATTCAAGTTTTTCAGACGAGTTCTCTAGGAATTCAAATTGTAAAGCATGCTTATAACACTTATCTGAGTCACAGTCTGTTTACCATAGACATAATTATAAGGATCACTAGACAGTATTAAAGGGGCTGGAGGCGTCCTGGAAGAATAATAAACGGCAATGCAAATACGAGTCGCAATGGGTTTCAACTGCTGTTCAATATTAATATGCATTAAACTAGGCCCCATGAAAGAATCTATTTAATAATTGCTGATGAAATAGTTTATTCAGGAAAACTGGACGACTCGGCTAGTTGTTTGTGTATAAATCATTAATATAATTCATATGATTCTTTAAGGTTGTAAAAACAGCTTGTTTTGTGATATATTTATTTAATAATATCATGTACAACTTCTAGCAATATAAATCCCATATAAGTTATTAATGTTGATTTAACAAAACAAATACGCAGTGTAGTCGCGTTTTCCAGTCCAAACATTTTCATAAATAATAATAATAATAATAATAATAATAATAATGATAATAATAATAATAACCTAATATGCGGCTTAGTTTATGCACGTGCACATTTCATGTGAAACTGAATCACGCTATGAAGGCTTCCTCTTGTATTCGTATTGGCACCAATAACTCTTCAAGATCGCCCCCCAGTCCTATATTTGTATTGGCATCAATCGCCCGCAGTCCTGTACATGTATTCGTATTGGCACCAATAACTCTTCAAGATCTCCCCCAGTCATTTATTTGTATTGGCACCAATAACTCTTCAAGATCGCCCCCAGTCCTATATTTGTATTGGCACCAATAACTCTTCAAGATCGCCCCCCAGTCCTATATTTGTATTGGCATCAATCGCCCGCAGTCCTGTACATGTATTTGTATTGGCACCAATAACTCTTCCAGATCGCCCCCAGTCCTATATTTGTATTGGCACCAATAACTCTTCCAGATCGCCCCCAGTCCTATATTTGTATTGGCACCAATAACTCTTCCAGATCGCCCCCAGTCCTGTATTTGTATTGGCACCAATACCTCTTCCAGATCGCCCCCAGTCCTATATTTGTATTGGCACCAATAACTCTTCCAGATCGCCCCCAGTCCTATATTTGTATTGGCACCAATAACTCTTCCAGATCGCCCCCAGTCCTGTATTTGTATTGGCACCAATAACTCTTCCAGATCGCCCCCAGTCCTATATTTGTATTGGCACCAATAACTCTTCCAGATCGCCCCCAGTCCTATATTTGTATTGGCACCAATAACTCTTCCAGATCGCCCCCAGTCCTATATTTGTATTGGCACCAATAACTCTTCCAGATCGCCCCCAGTCCTGTTTTTGTATTGGCACCAATAACTCTTCCAGATCGCCCCCAGTCCTATATTTATATTGGCACCAATAACTATTCCAGATCGCCCCCAGTCCTGTATTTGTATTGGCACCAATAACTCTTCCAGAGTCCCTTTAATTAATAACTAAGTTGTTGGTAAATTACCTTGTGATTATTATGGACAATCATTTGAATGTCAACGTCATATAAATTCATGGAAAGGTAGGCACTTACCACCATAACAAACTTGCTTTTTCCTTCTAATATATGTTTGCTTCCATTCTCCTTATTGTTTCCTGTTATTTTGCTTACAGCTTTAGATATCGTTGTATTATCTTTATGTAATTCTGAAACATTTTGCTTTAACCCGTTATGGAGTTTGTGACTCCTAAGGATTGGAAAATCTAAAACTAGTTGTCATTGTCTTATAGGATTCAACGACTTACACCTTTGAAGCATGGGGCATAGAAAGTAGACCCATTTACAGTTCGCCACTATGCTTTCCTCTTTAATTGTGCGATGACCGGACAGGCTGTGGACTCTATGATGACGTCTACCTAAAGTCCAAAAGGAAGGTGACGTTTGATGTTTGTCTACAATCTTGTCTTGCCGTGCCCTCAGTGGTTTGTTCTCGTTTTGCTCTGGCTTCTTCTAAGTCAATGAGTACCTTCTTTGTGGCTTTCTATGCTATTGTTTTTGTATATATACACGAGCATCTTTGTGTTTTACGCTGCCTTGTTGGTTAGAGAATAGTTCATGGCGGGGATTTCTTTATTTATACTGTCCCATTTTATTGGGATGACAGTAGGGTAAGTGTCAGGTTTGGTGTACCCTAGAACCTGGTTTAAACCCCCAGCAGCCTTTTTTGCCACTGACCGTTCCAAGGCGGTAGCCCTATTGTCAACCCTTTTGTGTTTGTGGTGTCTAATTTGGCATTTTGTTCATCTTTAAAGTTGTTCTTTGTTTCTGTGTGTGTTTGTGGTTGACTTTTGTCCTTGAATGCTACTTTTCCTGTTCGATTTTTATATTCATATTTACGTTCAAACCATGTTCATCCAAATTGTAACGTTATTACCGTTTCAGAAGAGTTAATCATTATCGACAGTAAAGCATTCCGTGAAAAAAGTCAAGGATGAATTATTGCATGTTTAAATCACGGATGAATTCGGTTGTGGAACAATTATGACAGAGGGTTGGCGAATATTAAAACAATGAGGCCGAAAGCGAATTACTTTTCTTTGTAGATCTTTCAAATGCTACAAAGCTAAAGTCATATTGGTGCATATTCATTACAACCATCGTAAAATGTTATTTTCCCCCAATTGTTCATGTTTTTTATATGTTTATGTTGTTATTGCCCACCATGAATACTTTGTAATGACCTTCAGTTTTTATATACTGCTTCAGGCATTTTGACATCGCTCATCAGTCGCATTGGTCAAAATCAAAGAAATATATCGATATTTAGTGCATAGTTATTACGCATTTACAAGCTCCGTTTACTTTCAATGTAAAGGAAACATAAAGTCATATTGGATGTTTAATGTATACTCATTCGTGATTGGTGCAATTTTCTGTTCATTTCAAAGAAAGTATGTCACGTGATGTAAAAATTGTTGATTTCATTGTAAAATTCCAACAATGTTTGTTTTAAATAAATGTTTTTGGTGAAAATTAAATGTTGCAACCTACATTTTATTGTTCTTATATAAAAATGTATCTGCAATGAAAAGGTTATTAGGTTTAAATTGGGATATATGCACTCGTTCTTTCGCGCATGAATATATTAATACGCGAAAGACCTTTTGCATATATCCCAATAAAAATATAATAACCTATACTTATATACGTGTGTGTGTTTGTGTGTATGTGCGTGTGGTGTGTGTGTGTGTGTGTGTGTGTTGCCAGTTTGCTGCTATTGATTTATTTTTCGTAATCTCTTAACTTAAATATTAAGCAAGCTCTAAACCCTGAACTACACGCTTATTTTCAGACGGTTTTAAGCCACAAGATACGATGTGTGTTCTGAGCAAAACAAAATTTCTAAATACAATTTTCTCAGTTACTGTGAAAGTCGGAAAATAACAGTATTGGCCTAAGTCGGATGGTGGTCGCTGCTGTAACAAAGTCACCAAAAACAAGTTACACGTGCAAAGCGTCAATCCTTCGATAGTTATGATTGTTATTCCCGCACGTTTTGAGAGAGAAAAACGGTAATAATGTTGCAAGTTGACAAGATCTTGGAGGTATAATTCTGACCATTTAGTATATTTGGAATATACGTATAGATGTGCAAGTGGGTATTGCAATTTTCGTACCTCCGGCGGAGGCGGCTCTAGAGGGGTGGGAGTGGTTTTATATAAAAAGTACACTTACTCATAAAGGCTTAATGTAAGAGTGTGAAATCGTGCATAGATTGTCGTTGCCTCAATGGTCAATTTGCGTGGGCCTCCTGGGTCATGCCCTTTGAACTGGATTTGTTAGAGTAGGCGAAGTCGAACCTAATATTTTAAGAAATTGTGGCTCGACCCATTTGCATACTTTGTAAAATAAAATGCATTCTAACACGACCTCCGCAGTTTCTTTCATATACACAAAGAAGAGAGACAGCTGTGTATTATTCTACGATAAAATACAGCTGTTCCATTAATTCCCCGCGTATATTTCATCCGTTGGAAGCGCCGCGTTACATGACGTCACTTGGTAAATATACGTCACGAAGACAAACTCAACAGTAATTTTAATGAAATGTTAATTACAACAAACTTGCCATGCTCCCAATCCGTGCGCACACCCCGATATAAACCCATCATATGCATCAGTACATATAACACTAATAAGCATCTTGAACAAGCTGAGAACGTTTGACGTTAATCAAACGTTTGACGTTAAGCAATGACTTAATTGTTTGTCACGTGACTACTAGTCTATTGAAACGCAGAACTTTGCATACGGGGCGCCCAGTGGAACAGCCTGTAAACATACCAGCCTGATTTCCTTTACCTCCGAGATAATATATAGTGCCCCAACAATAGCGTAAACAATGGGGTCATTGTTGTGTTAGAATCGAAATAATAAATACGTACCTACGTATTATTTCTTAAATAAAATATGTTTAAACAAAAAAATAGGCGGGATCAAAACTATTTTTTCCTTATGGGGTCATGTTGCTATATCTGACGTTTGTTATGATCCCACCACCAACTGGTGAGCCCCACCAACAACTGGTGAGCCCCACCACAAACTGGTGAGCCATTTTTCAACACATTGTCATGAAACTATACAGAATGCTTACCTATGATTGAAATGTGTGCATGTCGATGTTACTAAATTATAAAATGGGCTGGGATATGCGATGGCTTGTCATCGATTGGCTCTATTGTTTGGGGCGCCTGTTCAGCCAAAATTCATCCAGTACCTTAATAAGTTGTACATCAGTGAAACAGACATCACATAAAATGAATAAAATTACCTTACTTTTCAAAATCGGTTAAGAAATAAAAATGTCATGCGCGAAAGCTGTTTTTGATAGGGCATTTTCGATACAAAATTCTACTGCATGAAATCATTTGTTTTTTTATATAATTTGTATCCAAAAATGTTTTTAAATTGTTGGACATGCGTAGATTAAGACACCTTGAAAGTTTTATAGCAAAATGTGAAGAACAACTGAAGTTATTTGAAATTTCTAAATTTTCTGCTGTCCCACCAACACGGTATTTACATTGGAAAAGCCTCATCAAAAAATCATTTGGGCTGTAAAATATCTATTTCTCAACCGATTTTCAAAACTAACGTATTTTTATTTACTTCAAAAAATACCATTTCTAATGATATATAATTGATGTACGTATTATTTAAATTGCTCAAGCTACTGCAGAAAAGCCTTTGGCTGAAACAAGAGTCCCGAACAATTGTTTGTATAATGCCGAAAAACTTATGTCATTGAAACTATCGATAAATTAATAAACGTAAGTGAGAAAGTAACAAATCTAATATAGAAAAATAAAATGTCACTGAAACGACTGACAAAAAAAAGTGATTAAGTAGGAAATCTAATATTAAAAGACAAAAACACTAGTACTACAGACGTGTTGGCATTCAAGTAGTTCTGTATTAGAGGATGTTAATATGTCGTTTCTTTAAACACTCTTTTATGTGCAAATTCCTGCTATTTGTGGCAGTATATAACCTTGCATGTGTTGAAAATGACGTAAAACACCATACAAAGACAAATTTAACTCGATTGAAAAGATAACAGAGATGTATTTTAGAGATCGGCTGTCAATTAGTGCATACTTTGATGAATGAGAAACTGCATCGACATTTAGATATAAGTCGTTAACCGTTGCAAATGTGGTATAATGGCGACGCGTTGGCGACGCGTTGGGGCGTGACGCGTCCAACACTTGTACATGACTGAGTTGCAACCACTCGGTTATTGCATTATTTGTAATAGTGGAATATTTTTGAACGTCAATCAATTGGATTGCAAGAATTTTACATAGTACGTTTAGAATATAAATGTTTAAAGCGACACACGGCAATCTTGAAATTGGTGTCTCAATTTATATATCCAGTATCATTTTTACTTTTACCCTGGTTACATTTAAATAAATCAAATTTTAAGTATTCACTATTTCGTCTTATTATACTATATTTGAACAAATGCAAGTTATGTAGAAAAACTAGCGGGACGCCGTGAGTTTTTAAAAAATAAAGATTGCCGTGTCCATTTAAGACTTTAATCGGATACATTTTATTTTTTAAATTATGGTTAATATATTCATTATTAAATACCCATTGGACTACCTGAATTGTTTGTATTTAACTATTTTTAGCCGGTTGGCGAAGCAAATACAGGTTATGGTTTAGAGAAGTCCGTCCTTCCGTAGTCCGTCCGTCCGTCCTTTCGTTCTGTAGACTTTCCGTCGACGCGTTTTGACATTTTAGTTAAAGTTTTTGGTTAAAGCTACGGTTTTTGTTTTTCCTTATTTCTCAAAACCGAAATATCGGAAAGCTTTGAAACTTAGCACACATATTCATTATCATTACACACTATTATGTTACAAGAACCATAACTATGTCATGTATTTTACCTAAATTCATTACGTGGTCCCGCCTTAATTCCATTAGCAATGGAGAAGCTTATATTAGCAGGATTTTATAATTGTTATTTTGACAATAAAACATATTCAAAAACATTGTTTACAGAAAAAATGAGATCACCTGTTTAAAATTACCTTTTAAATGTTTTAAATGTTTTAATTTTGAAATATGCAAAAGTTTTAAGCCGAAATTAAGGTTTTATTTCATACTCCGGCCAACCCCGTTTTCGACTCTTGGAGAAGTGGTTGGATGGGGTATGAAAGTTAAGTCATATTCCAAAACCCGATTATCAAACAGCTAAAACATCAACTGTATACAATTAATTCCATACATAGGAGAAGAACATGAGTATTTTGCTTTCGTTCTAATCCTTTTTCTGCTATTGTGTACAGATTCCATGCTGTAATAATAATGAGAAATAAAATATGTTTAAACTAAACAGCTAAACCTTGAAACATATGCTCATCATTATTACACAACCATATCCAACAATCACCATAACTCTGTCATGAATTTTAGTATTACTTATCCCCCTTTTCCTACTAAGATGTTTCGTTAAAATACTGTACGTCATATTTCATCCCTTATTTTTTAATAGTTTCATCTTTATATATTTACATTAATTTTTAATTACTATTTAATTTCTTCATCTTTCGTCGGTTTTGCGCACAATATGACCTATTTATGTGTCGACGTGCCGTAAAACACCATTCATTCATTCATTATTTAATGAAATGTACTGAACACTAATCACGTTGTTCACGTTAGGAAATGTTACCAAATAATACAGTAGAAGTTTGACGTTGATTCTAACATCTGTTGAAAATGTTATTTTGGGTTCTCAATATGGTTCCAATAAAAATTGGCTGTAATGCAGAGTGCAATGTCAGTATTTAGCAGAAACAATACCCAAACAACAGTATATACCTTATACTTAAATAATCCCCTTCCCCTTCCCACCCCCACCACACACACATCTAAAATTCCAATTCTGTCAACTTTGAATTTATTATTTTAAAATACATATCAAGTTTTAATGGTGAAATTATCTACCTGAAGATGAAAACACCGCTGTTTCAAAGCCGTTCTGGCATGTCATTCAACCGCAAGGTGGGCTTCATAGTTTTATAATTAGGTATACAAATCGAAATGTAGCTTTCAAAGAACACGTCAACCAAAAACATGAACTAAAACAAAACGAAACAACAATAAATTATGACAATGTTAATAAGACGAAATTCATGTGACAGCACAAACAAACACAGGTTGACAATAGGGCTACCGCCTTGAAACGTTCAGTGGCACAAATGCCGCTGGAAGAGTGGGGAGTGGGGGTGGGGTGGAGTTTAATCATGTTCTAGGGTGCAACAAACCTCACTCTTGAGTAAGTAATATAAGTTTAAGTCAAATTATCGGCGTTGTTGCCATTATTTTAAGAGCAAGCTCCTTCCGTGGCAGCTATCAAACACTATATGGATATGGTCAAGGAAGTGGTAGCGTTTCTTAATTCTGTACAAATGACGGTACTGGCAGCAGATCTTCCGTTGTTTTTATTGGCAAAAATATTCAGAGGCAATGTCCGCTATATTATGACGGAAAAAACACATTGTTATTATAATTGTTACTATAATGGGAATGTTGCACATTGAAATGATAATTTGGAAGGTACTACGGAATGTGCCGAAGTATAATGGCTGCATAACTCACATCGAAATGATAATTTGAAAGGTACTACGGAATGTACAAAAATAGAATGGTTGCATAACTCACATCGAAATTATAATTTGGAAGGTACCACGGAATGTACCGAAATATAATGGCTGGATAACTCACATCGAAATGATAATTTGGAAGGTACCACGGAATGTACCAAAATATAATGGCTGCATAACTCACATCGAAATGATAATTTGGAAGGTACTACGGAATGTACAAAAATATAATGGCTGCATAACTCTCATTGAAATGACAATTTGGAAGGTACTACGGAATGTACCAAAATATAATGGCTGCATAACTCAAATTGAAATGACAATTTGGAAGGTACTACGGAATGTACCGAAATATAATGGCTGCATAACTCACATTGAAATGACAATTTGGAAGGTACTACGGAATCTACCGAAATATAATGGCTGCATAACTCACATCGAAATGATAATTTGGAAGGTACCACGGAATGTGCCGAAATATAATGGCTGCATAACTCACATTGAAATGATAAGTTGGAAGGTACTACGGAATGTGCTGAAATATAATGGCTGCATAACTCACATCGAAATGATAATTTGGAAGGTACCACGGAATGTACCAAAATATAATGGCTGGATAACTCACATCGAAATGATAATTTGGAAGGTACTACGGAATGTACCGAAATATAATGGCTGCACATAACTCACATTGAAATGAAAATGTGGAAGGTACCACGGAATGTACCGAAATATAATGCCTGCATCACTCACATCGAAATGATAATTTGGAAGGTACCACGAAATGTACCGAAATATAATGGCTTCATAACTCACATTGAAATGACAATTTGGAAGGTACTACGGAATGTACAGAAATATAATGGCTTCATAACTCTCATTGAAATGACAATTTGGAAGGTACCACGGAATGTACCGAAATATAATGCCTGCATAACTCACATCGAAATGATAATTTGGAAGGTACCACGAAATGTACCGAAATATAATGGCTTCATAACTCGCATTGAAATGACAATTTGGAAGGTACCACGGAATGTACCGAAATATAATGCCTGCATAACTCACATCGAAATGATAATTTGGAAGGTACTACGGAATGTACCAAAATATAATGGCTGGATAACTCACATCGAAATGATAATTTGGAAGGTACCACGGAATGTACCAAAATATAATGGCTGCACATAACTCACATCGAAATGATAATTTGGAAGGTACTAAGGAATGTACCAAAATATGATGGCTGCACATAACTCACATCGGAATGATAATTTGGAAGGTACCACGGAATGTACCGAAATATAATGCCTGCATAACTCACATTGAAATGACAATTTGGAAGGTACCACGAAATGTACCGAAATATAATGCCTGCATAACGCACATCGAAATGATAATTTGGAAGGTACTACGGAATGTACCAAAATATAATGGCTGGATAACTCACATCAAAATGATAATTTGGAAGGTACCACGAAATGTACCGAAATATACTGGCTTCTAACTCACATCGAAATGATAATTTAGAAGGTACCACGGAATGTACCAATATATAATGGCTGGATAACTCACATGGAAATGATAATTTGGAAGGTACCACGGAATGTACCAAAATATAATGGCTGGATAACTCACATTGAAATGATAATTTGGAAGGTACCACGGAATGTACCAAAATATATTGGCTGGATAACTCACATCGAAATGATAATTTGGAAGGTACTACGGAATGTACCAAAATATAATGGCTGCACATAACTCACATCGGAATGATAATTTGGAAGGTACCACGGAATGTACCGAAATATAATGCCTGCATAACTCACATCGGAATGATAATTTGGAAGGTACCACGGAATGTACCAAAATATAATGGCTGCATAACTCACATCAAAATGACAATTTGGAAGGTACTACGGAATGTATCGAAATATAATGGCTGGATAACTCATATCGAAATGATAATTTGGAAGGAACTACGGAATGTACCAAAATATAATGGCTGCACGTAACTCACATCGGAATGATAATTTGGAAGATACCACGGAATGTACCGAAATATAATGCCTTCATATCTCATATCGAAATGATAATTTGGAAGGTACCACGGAATGTACCAAAATATAATGGCTGCATTACTCACATCAAAAAGATAATTTGGAAGGTAACACGGAATGTACCAAAATATAATGGCTGGATAATTCACATCGAAATAATAATTTGGAAGGTACCACGGAATGTACCAAAATATAATGGGTGGATAACACACATCGAAATGATAATTTGGAAGGTAATACGGAATGTACAAAATATAATGGCTGCACATAACTCGCATCGGAATGATAATTTGGAAGGTACCACGGAATGTACCGAAATATAATGCCTGCATAACTCACATCGGAATGATAATTTGGAAGGTACTACGGAATGTACCGAAATATAATAGCTGCATAACTCACATCAAAATGACAATTTGGAAGGTACTACGGAAAATACCGAAATATAATGGCTGGATAACTCATATCGAAATGATAATTTGGAAGGTACTACGGAATGTACCAAAATATAATGGCTGCATATAACTCACATCGGAATGATAATTTGGAAGGTACCGCGGAATGTACCGAAATATAATGCCTTCATAACTCACATCGAAATGATAATTTGGAAGGTACCACGGAATGTACCAAAATATAATGGCTGCATAACTCACATCAAAATGATAATTTGGAAGGTAACACGGAATGTACCAAAATGTAATGGCTGGATAATTCACATCGAAATGATAATTTGGAAGGTACCATGGAATGTACCAAAATATAATGGGTGGATAACTCGCATCGAAATGATAATTTGGAAGGTAATATGGAATGTACCAAAATATAATGGCTGCTCATAACTCACATCGGAATGATAATTTGGAAGGTACCACGGAATGTACCGAAATATAATGCCTGCATAACTAACATCGAAATGATAATTTGGAAGGTACCACGGAATGTACCGAAATATAATGGCTGGATAACTCACATCGAAATGATAATTTGGAAGGTACCACGGAATGTACCAAAATATAATGGCTGGATAACTCACACCGAAATGATAATTTGGAAGGTACCACGGAATGTACCAAAATATAATGGCTGCATAACTCACATCGAAATGATAATTTGGAAGTTACCACGGAATGTACCAAAATATAATGGCTGGATAACTCACATCGAAATGATAATTTGGAAGGTACTACGGAATGTACCGAAATATAATGGCTGCACATAACTCACATTGAAATGACAATTTGGAAGGTACCACGGAATGTATCGAAATATAATGCCTGCATAACTCACATTGAAATGTCAATTTGGAAGGTACCACGGAATGTACCGAAATATAATGCCTGCATAACTCACATCGAAATGATAATTTGGAAGGTACCACGGAATGTACCATAATATATTGGCTGGATAACTCACATCGAAATGATAATTTGGAAGATACCACGGAATGTACCAAAATATAATGGCTGGATAACTCACATCGAAATGATAATTTGGAAGGTAGCACGGAATGTACCAAAATATAATGGCTGGATAACTCACATCGGAGTGATAATTTGGAAGGTACCAAGGAATGTATTGAAATATAATGCCTGCATAACTCACATCGGAATGATAATTTGGAAGGTACCACGGAATGTACCAAAATATAATGGCTGCACAACTCACATCAAAATGACAATTTGGAAGGTACTACGGAATGTACCGAAATATAATTTCTGGATAACTCATATCGAAATGATAATTTGGAAGGTACAACGGAATGTACCAAAATATAATGGGTGGATAACTCGCATCGAAATGATAATTTGGAAGGTAATATGGAATGTACCAAAATATAATGGCTGCTCATAACTCACATCGGAATGATAATTTGGAAGGTACCACGGAATGTACCGAAATATAATGCCTGCATAACTAACATCGAAATGATAATTTGGAAGGTACCACGGAATGTACCGAAATATAATGGCTGGATAACTCACATCGAAATGATAATTTGGAAGGTACCACGGAATGTACCGAAATATAATTCCTTCATAACTCACATCAAAATGATAATTTGGAAGGTACCACGAAATGTACCGAAATATAATGGCTTCATAACTCACATTGAAATGACAATTTGGAAGGTACCACGGAAGGTACCGAAATATAATGCCTGCATAACTCACATCGAAATGATATTTTGGAAGGTACTACGGAATGTACCAAAATATAATGGCTGCATAACTCTCATCGAAATGACAATTTGGAAGGTACTACGGAATGTACCAAACTATAATGGCTGCATAACTCACATTGAAATGACAATTTGGAAGGTACTACGGAATGTACCGAAATATAATGGCTGCTTAACTCACATTGAAATGACAATTTGGAAGGTACTACGGAATGTACCGAAATATAATGGCTGCATAACTCACATCGAAATGATAATTTGGAAGGTACTACGGAATGTGCCGAAATATAATGGCTGCATAACTCACATCGAAATGATAATTTGGAAGGTACCACGGAATGTACCAAAATATAATGGCTGGATAACTCACATCGAAATGATAATTTGGAAGGTACCACGGAATGTACCGAAATATAATGGCTGCACATAACTCACATTGAAATGACAATTTGGAAGGTACCACGGAATGTACCGAAATATAATGCCTGCATAACTCACATCGAAATGATAATTTGGAAGGTACCACGAAATGAACCGAAATATAATGGCTTCATAACTCACATTGAAATGACAATTTGGTAGGTACCACGGAATGTACCGAAATATAATGCCTGCATAACTCACATCGAAATGATAATTTGGAAGGTACCACGAAATGTACCGAAATATAATGGCTTCATAACTCACATTGAAACGACAATTTGGAAGGTACCACGGAATGTACCGAAATATAATGCCTGCATAACTCACATCGAAATGATAATTTGGAAGGTACTACGGAATGTACCAAAATATAATGGCTGGATAACTCACATCGAAATGATAATTTGGAAGGTACCACGGAATGTACCGAAATATAATGCCTGCATAACTCACATCGAAATGATAATTTGGAAGGTACTACGGAATGTACCAAAATATAATGGCTGGATAACTCACATCGAAATGATAATTTGGAAGATACCACGGAATGTACCAAAAGATAATGGCTGGATAACTCACATCGAAATGACAATTTGGAAGGTACCACGGAATGTACCGAAATATAATGCCTGCATAACTCACATTGAAATGACAATTTGGAAGGTACCACGGAATGTACCGAAATATAATGCCTGCATAACTCACATCGAAATGATAATTTGGAAGGTACTACGGAATGTACCAAAATATAATGGCTGGATAACTCACATCGAAATGATAATTTGGAAGGTACCACGAAATGTACCGAAATATAATGGCTTCTAACTCACATCGAAATGATAATTTGGAAGGTACCACGGAATGTACCATAATATATTGGCTGGATAACTCACATCGAAATGATAATTTGGAAGATACCACGGAATGTACCAAAAGATAATGGCTGGATAACTCACATCGAAATGATAATTTGGAAGGTACCACGGAATGTACCAGAATATAATGGCTGGATAACTCACATCGAAATGATAATTTGGAAGGTACAACGGAATGTACCAAAATATAATGGCTGCACATAACTCACATCGGAATGATAATTTGGAAGGTACCGCGGAATGTACCGAAATATAATGCCTGCATAACTCACATCGGAATGATAATTTGGAAGGTACCACGGAATGTACCAAAATATAATGGCTGCATAACTCACATCAAAATGACAATTTGGAAGGTACTACGGAATGTACCGAAATATAATGGCTGGATAACTCATATCGAAATGATAATTTGGAAGGTACTACGGAATGTACCAAAATATAATGGCTGCACATAACTCACATCGGATTGATAATTTGGAAGGTACCACGGAATGTACCGAAATATAATGGCTGCACATAACTCACATCGGAATGATAATTTGGAAGGTACCACGGTATGTACCGAAATATAATGGCTGCATAACTCACATCGAAATGATAATTTGGAAGGTACTACGGAATGTACCGAAATATAATGCCTGCATAACTCACATCGAAATGATAATTTGGAAGGTACCACGGAATGTACCAAAATATAATGGCTGCATAACTCACATCAAAATGATAATTTGGAAGGTACCACGGTATGTACCAAAATATAATAGCTGGATAATTCACATCGAAATGATAATTTGGAAGGTACCACGGAATATACCAAAATATAATGGCTGGATAACTCACATCGAAATGATAATTTGGAAGGTACTACGGAATGTACCAAAATATAATGGCTGCACATAACTCACATCGGAATGATAATTTGGAAGGTACCACGGAATGTACCGAAATATAATGCCTGCATAACTCACATCGAAATGATAATTTGGAAGGTACTACGGAATGTACCGAAATATAATGCCTGCATAACTGACATCGAAATGACAATTTGGAAGGTACTACGGAATGTACCGAAATATAATGGCTGCATAACTCACATCGAAATGATAATTTGGAAGGTACTACGGAATGTACCGAAATATAATGCCTGCATAACTCACATCGAAATGATATTTTGGAAGGTACTACGGAATGTACCAAAATATAATGGCTGCATAACTCTCATCGAAATGACAATTTGGAAGGTACTACGGAATGTACCGAAATATAATGGCTGCATAACTCACATCGAAATGATAATTTGGAAGGTACCACGGAATGTGCCGAAATATAATGGCTGCATAACTCACATCGAAATGATAATTTGGAAGGTACTACGGAATGTGCCGAAATATAATGGCTGCATAACTCACATCGAAATGATAATTTGGAAGGTACCACGGAATGTACCAAAATATAATGGCTGGATAACTCACATCGAAATGATAATTTGGAAGGTACCACGGAATGTACCGAAATATAATGGCTGCACATAACTCACATTGAAATGACAATTTGGAAGGTACCACGGAATGTACCGAAATATAATGCCTGCATAACTCACATCGAAATGATAATTTGGAAGGTACCACGAAATGTACCGAAATATAATGGCTTCATAACTCACATCAAAATGACAATTTGGAAGGTACTACGGAATGTACCGAAATATAATGGCTGGATAACTCATATCGAAATGATAATTTGGAAGGTACTACGGAATGTACCAAAATATAATGGCTGCACATAACTCACATCGGATTGATAATTTGGAAGGTACCACGGAATGTACCGAAATATAATGGCTGCACATAACTCACATCGGAATGATAATTTGGAAGGTACCACGGTATGTACCGAAATATAATGGCTGCATAACTCACATCGAAATGATAATTTGGAAGGTACTACGGAATGTACCGAAATATAATGCCTGCATAACTCACATCGAAATGATAATTTGGAAGGTACCACGGAATGTACCAAAATATAATGGCTGCATAACTCACATCAAAATGATAATTTGGAAGGTACCACGGTATGTACCAAAATATAATAGCTGGATAATTCACATCGAAATGATAATTTGGAAGGTACCACGGAATATACCAAAATATAATGGCTGGATAACTCACATCGAAATGATAATTTGGAAGGTACTACGGAATGTACCAAAATATAATGGCTGCACATAACTCACATCGGAATGATAATTTGGAAGGTACCACGGAATGTACCGAAATATAATGCCTGCATAACTCACATCGAAATGATAATTTGGAAGGTACTACGGAATGTACCGAAATATAATGCCTGCATAACTGACATCGAAATGACAATTTGGAAGGTACTACGGAATGTACCGAAATATAATGGCTGCATAACTCACATCGAAATGATAATTTGGAAGGTACTACGGAATGTACCGAAATATAATGCCTGCATAACTCACATCGAAATGATATTTTGGAAGGTACTACGGAATGTACCAAAATATAATGGCTGCATAACTCTCATCGAAATGACAATTTGGAAGGTACTACGGAATGTACCGAAATATAATGGCTGCATAACTCACATCGAAATGATAATTTGGAAGGTACCACGGAATGTGCCGAAATATAATGGCTGCATAACTCACATCGAAATGATAATTTGGAAGGTACTACGGAATGTGCCGAAATATAATGGCTGCATAACTCACATCGAAATGATAATTTGGAAGGTACCACGGAATGTACCAAAATATAATGGCTGGATAACTCACATCGAAATGATAATTTGGAAGGTACCACGGAATGTACCGAAATATAATGGCTGCACATAACTCACATTGAAATGACAATTTGGAAGGTACCACGGAATGTACCGAAATATAATGCCTGCATAACTCACATCGAAATGATAATTTGGAAGGTACCACGAAATGTACCGAAATATAATGGCTTCATAATTCACATTGAAATGACAATTTGGAAGGTACCACAGAATGTACCGAAATATAATGCCTGCATAACTCACATTGAAATGATAATTTGGAAGGTACCACGAAATGTACCGAAATATAATGGCTTCATAACTCACATTGAAATGACAATTTGGAAGGTACCACGGAATGTACCGAAATATAATGCCTGCATAACTCACACCGAAATGATAATTTGGAAGGTACTACGGAATGTACCAAAATATAATGGCTGGATAACTCACATCGAAATGATAATTTGGAAGGTACCACGAAATGTACCGAAATATAATGGCTTCTAACTCACATCGAAATGATAATTTGGAAGGTACCACGGAATGTACCAAAATATAATGGCTGGATAACTCACATCGAAATGATAATTTTGAAGGTACCACGGAATGTACCAAAATATAATGGCTGGATAACTCACATCGAAATGATAATTTGGAAAGTACCACGGAATGTACCAGAATATAATGGCTGGATAACTCACATCGAAATGATAATTTGGATGGTACTACGGAATGTACCAAAATATAATGGCTGCACATAACTCACATCGGAATGATAATTTGGAAGGTACCACGGAATGTACCGAAATATAATGCCTGCATAACTCACATCGGAATAATAATTTGGAAGGTACCACGGAATGTACCAAAATATCATGGCTGTATAACTCACATCAAAATGACAATTTGGAAGGTACTACGGAATGTACCGAAATATAATGGCTGGATAACTCATATCGAAATGATAATTTGGAAGGTACTACGGAATGTACCAAAATATAATGGCTGCACACAACTCACATCGGAATGATAATTTGGAAGGTACCACGGAATGTACCGAAATATAATGCCTGCATAACTCACATCGAAATGATTATTTGGAAGGTACCACGGAATGTACCAAAATATAATGGCTGCATAACTCACATCAAAATGATAACTTGGAAGGTACCACGGAATGTACCAAAATATAATGGCTGGATAATTCACATCGAAATGATAATTTGGAAGGTACCACGGAATATACCAAAATATAATGGCTGGATAACTCACATCGAAATGATAATTTGGAAGGTACTACGGAATGTACCAAAATATAATGGCTGCACTTAACTCACATCGGAATGATAATTTGGAAGGTACCACGGAATGTACCGAAATATAATGCCTGCATAACTCACATCGAAATGATAATTTGGAAGGTACTACGGAATGTACCGAAATATAATGCCTGCATAACTCACATCGAAATGACAATTTGGAAGGTACTACGGAATGTACCGAAATATAATGGCTGCATAACTCACATCGAAATGATAATTTGGAAGGTACTACGGAATGTACCGAAATATAATGGCTGCATAACTCACATCGAAATGACAATTTGGAAGGTACTGCGGAATGTACCGAAATATAATGGCTGCATAACTCACATTGAAATGACAATTTGGAAGGTACTGCGGAATGTACCGAAATATAATGGCTGCATAACTCACATTGAAATGACAATTTGGAAGGTACTACGGAATGTACCGAAATATAATGGCTGCATAACTCACATCGAAATGATAATTTGGAAGGTACTACGGAATGTACCGAAATATAATGGCTGCATAACTCACATTGAAATGACAATTTGGAAGGTTCTACGGAATGTGCCGAAATATAATGCTGGATAACTGTCTCCTCTGAATCTCCTATTGAATAAAAAGATACGGTCGATTCGTTTATATCTGCTTCAAATGTTGCAAATACAAGTTTAAGAGCACCAGATAACGGAATGTGCTTTTTTTTACAAGCTTAAAGCTACAGAGTCCCTATATCAATCGATTTCTTCTTTGTAGGCGTGTCTTTATTTGTAACTTCATGTTCACCAGCTCATGTCGAAATCGGGTATTTAAGCGAGCAAATATAGCGTAAGGGGGCTCATATGGTAGAGGGACTATAAACCTTAGAATGAAACAAAAACAAGAAATCATTTACTGTATATACATCGACCACTGCACATCGTACCTGTACACAGGTAACATTAATGTTTACAGAAAAAAAAAAGTTAGCTTCTTTCGGGGCTCGAACACACGACCTTCTGATTTCAAGTCCTGAGCTCTATCCACTGAACTAAACCGCTGCTCGAGATAGTATACTAACTATAATATATTATGAGGCAAAATAACTTAACATATTTGAACGCAACTAAAGATGGATCAATAAATATGCAGTCCATATTGTCGCACGTGTAAATTAACATTGCCTGGTGTAATACTGTATCTTATCAATATGAAACTAATACTTCGCCTCGAATCAACCATATCTCGACTTGTTATTTAGCGCTTGATGAGTTTGTGTGCGCGCTCTTGTTATTACGTAATGTCTATTTAGTGTTAAAAATGCTACAAAATACCAATAAATAGCAGTGGTCTAGAGGTTCAGCGTACATCTTTCAAATCTTACAAGTGCAAGGCTGTGGTTCAAATCCATTCCGGGCAACTATTTTTTTTATACATATATTCTGGAGCCGTATATTTATCGATGTTACCTGTACGGAGGCTAAATAAAAATGTGAAATTTTACGTATCGATTTCTCCTTATATACCGACTTTTGGGGTGTTCGTCTATTTGAAACTACTTCACACGTGACTCATTCATATTCATGAGTTATTACCAGTTAAAATAGGGACTGTACAGCTTTATTAAGGAAAATGTTTACTTTATTCGAATGGATCTTTATTCGAATGGATGGGATGAAAGTAGTTTTATATCATTACAAGAAGGTCCACAATTACAGTTATGAAATCCGTCCCTGAAGTGCTTATTCTGGACTTTGTGTGCTCGTATAGAAAAACATATTCAGCTATACAAAAAGCGCATTTCAGAACCTATCCTCTACGTATTTGTCCTTGGTCATTGTAGACGGCTTCGTTTGATTGATCGGCAAGTATTCAGTGAGTGCTGTTAAATTCATAAATGTAATTTTCAGAGCATACACTTAAGAAAATGCTTTCAGCAATCTATTAATCATGAACAAAACAAAAAGGAAGTAAAGAAATATGGTTGGGCAATAGGATTGACACTTAATCTATCTGCTTCAAGGAGATGGATCGCTGTGTAGTCCTGTAGAGCTATGAGATTCACTATAGTGAAAGTGAACCGGAAAATGGGATCAACATCAAATCGATTCAAAGGAATACCAGTCAGATGTCCTCATCGAAATTAAAATATAGAGGATATATAAAAGGAATTTGAAGGAGATCCATTTCTTGACGATTTTAGTAGAAATAAAGGGGTGGTAGATAAACGAATAGCATATACTCAGTTGCAAAAGAAAGTGTACACTTTAAAAAATTACTTTACACCCATATCCTCTTTATCAAGCGACAGTCCCTTAATGATTCAACCTATTGAAAAACAAATGACAACATGATATTTGCAATGGAATGATAAAAACTTTGATATCAAACATGGCATATTCATTTTGGAATTTGTCAATTTAATTCTAAAAACATTTATACAATTAAATCTAAACAAATCTCAGTGTACACTTTCTTTTGCAACTGAGTATAAGTTGATGCACTAATGAGGGCTTTTGTGATTCAAGACAATAACATACCGTCTTTGCATGTCTCACAGAGGATTCTGATTCAGCTGTACATGCATATCTTTCAAGCAAGAAGGAACATATGTCCGCATAAAACTGAAGTCAGAAACATTAATAGTTGTATCGATGCAAATAAAATGAGAGTTTTCCAGAATGAAAATCAGTAAATGCCACCTGCAAAAAAAACTCAAATGCATGAACAAAATTAGCTTATATTCTTCTTCTTGTGATATATAATTCCAGCCAGTATTATAGATGGCGCATATTTGGTCAATACAAGAACCTCATTGAACTACGAAAATAGTTATTAGCAATGCATTTATTAAAGATATGAGACCAACGTTTGAGTCGTACTGTCGAAAACGAAATAATATCGACGTTACATTTGACAGATTTCTGAGTGTTAGTTTGAAACGTTATGTACAATAGTTCTGGTATCAGGACAGGTTAATTCAGGTTCAATCAAAGTGCTCGCTAATTGAACACTTTTTTACGAGTAGCTGGAAATGAAACCTGAACTGATTTTGCTAATCGCAAATCGCAAAATCAATCATATGTTTGTTTAACGAAGCCAATTTGTGTAACAGTAGATGGGAACAAAAGTTCATATGTCTATTTAGAAAGCTGAATGCGCAACCTGTAGTCACGTAGGGGCTGACTCACGAATACTTATACGTGGAAAACATAAATTCAAGACAGGGTTTAGGGAAATAATAATGTCCGACTCTGACACTGACGTGGTTATTAATACAGTTTCCTCGTTTAAGAATCTTGGCATAGATCAACTTCGGCTTGCCTGTGGAAGAGGTACGTCGTCCTGTAAGGGCCATCTTACCATCGCATGGTATGATGCGATGGTCGGTGGTAAGATGCGATGGTAAGATGCGATGGTCGATGATAAGATGGTAAGATGCGATGGGCGATGGTAAGATGCGATGATCGATGGTAAGATGCGATGGACCATCTGACCATCGCATCTTACCATCGACCATCGCATCTTACCATCGACCATCGCATCTTACCATCGACCATCGCATCTTACCATCGCATCTTACCATCGACCATCGCATCTTACCATCGCATCTTACCATCGACCATCGCATCTTACCATCGACCATCGCATCTTACCATCGCATCTTACCACTGTCCATCGCATCTTACCATCGACCATCGCATCTTACCATCGACCATCGCATCTTACCATCGCATCTTACCATCGACCATCGCATCTTACCATCGACCATCGCATCTTACCATCGCATCTTACCATCGACCATCGCATCTTACCATCGACCATCGCATCTTACCATCGCATCTTACCATCGACCATCGCATCTTACCATCGACCATCGCATCTTACCATCGCATCTTACCACTGTCCATCGCATCTTACCATCGACCATCGCATCTTACCATCGACCATTGAAGGTTCCATTTTCATCGTCATATGCAAACCATCTTCGGGAAGGCTCAAATGTATGTGCTATTGACATTTTAAACCCGTGGTTAGAAAGCGTGAACGGTAGCAAGCACCTTTCACTATATGTATCAATCAAAGCGAGACTGCAATATGTTTCTTATTTATCGTGTTCGGCGATTTCCAAATGTCTCCTTTCATACTCTTTTTTTTATAATGCTATTTATGCATGACATTTTGAATCGAATGCAAACTAGAGAGTAGTTAATCAGGACTAAATATATGTAGGTATACAAGTCGAACAGGAAATGTAGCATTCACAGAACACAGTCAACCAAAACATACATCCAAAACAAACTATAATTAGAGGTAGTTTTAGTTAAAACAGATGTCTCCTCCACTGGGGAACGGGCCGTAAATCAACCGGAACAGGACGATAATATGCGCAACTAGGCTTGGCAATAATCATCTCTACCAAGTTTCGTTGAAATCTGGCCAGGGAATCAGGAGAACCAGTCCGGACAATATTTCTGTATTAAAACATTTAAAGGGTCATAACTCCGCCAAAAAATAAATTAACTTAAACCTGGCGACGATATGCGCAAATAGGCTTGGTGTTGATCATCCGTGCCAAGTTCGTTGAAATCCAGATAGGGGTTCAGGAGAAGTAGTCCGGACAATGTGTGTGTATTAAAACCTTTAAAGAGCCATAACTTTGCTAAAAATCGTTTAAACTAGGCTTTGTACTGATCATCCCTGCAAAGTTTCGTTGAAATCCGGCCAGGGCTTCAGGAGATCTAGCCCGGACAAAGTTTGTGACATACAGACATACAGACCGACACAGACAGATAAGAAAATTAAGTAGATAATTTGTATAAATCACACAGTGCAGACGAATTATATAAAATTGGGAAAAGATCATGTTAATCTTAGAAGTAAAACGCCTTAGAATATGTTAAGACAACTGCGTATTCAACGATGACGCCAAAGTGAAACATACGTTACCATAACTTGAGATAATCATAGACTACCTACCCTAGCTTTAATGAGATATAACAATTGCCGAACATGTTCATGATAACCCATGTACACTATTATCATTTGAACTTAAAGTAAGCTCAGCTGATCTTTTTTATATAAAATAGGCTAATAGGATAAAAAATAAAAAGTGTCAATGCGCTTTAAGGATATAACGTAAGTGACTGTCCCTCTTGCTATGTTCCATCCAATTTTATTCAGAAAATAATCGGGTGTTTCCATAAAACCTGCTTGCTACCCTAATCGAAGTTCTCTGTGTGCTTCTTAAAATAATGCATGAACAAGATAATGCATGAACAAAACTAAAATGTAACATACGAGATGTAATATACGTTACATTACACTAAATGCAATTACAATGGTGCATACGTATATCATCAAAACAGGTACATGTTGAAAAGCAATATAATTATGTCTGGTTCAACTGAAACAACTATTTTAAATCAAACAGATTAATAAAAGTAGTACAGGCAGAACTACATGTGTAATGAAACATATTATGCTACTTTTACTAAACATACATTACTGTTTGAACACATTAAACTAAAGAAGAAAAATGTATTTCATCGACATTAAGAAGAGTATATGATTATCCTTACTTTGAAAACTGGTTTGTAGTTCTAGTTTGCGGCAATATTAATAAATATATGGTATTTTATAAAAAAAATATATAGATATGTAGTCATACATTACAATTTTATACTGATGGTTTATGTTTTAAAAGAGGCTGGTTTAAGTTATACAGTATAAATAATCATGGACTTTATAATTATTTAGGATTGCTAATGTTATTCATATTCTTGATTTATCTGGTGGGAGGTATGGGGTGGGATAAGTATGTTCAGATATGCTTATATGAACACTTTCTTTGTTCCATTTGTCAAGAAAGGTAAATGTATAAATAAAATGTGTGTCGATATTCTGTAATCTAGTATACATGAAACCGTCTCAAGTATTTTTTATATCGTATATACATGTTTACCAAATAAATGCAATTATTGATAAATGCATAGTGATTGATTCATTTGTTTAAATATTTATAAATAAATACTGTTTCATTCATTTATTCATACATTAAGTTTACTTTCTTTACTCGACTCAAACTATTTCTGTACCACTATAACTGTGCATGTGCAAATTATTTAATAATTTATTCATTCTTTCATTATAGAATATAATAGCAAGTATACAGTATTTTTAATCTTAATATGAAGATAAAACAATATGTGTACTGAGTAAAAATAAAAAAAGTATCCCCTTTCTCTTTCCCTTATTATATAGACAGCAAAACATGAAATAATAAATGATGTATACAGAATAATTAGATCGACCACCACCAATAGTCCAAACATAAAATCTACAAACATTACCTCAATTTGTGAAAGACAATATTCCCTATACGTTGCTTTCGAAATAAATCTCGGAAAATCACAACACTGTGTAGGTAGCAGCTTTTGATTATCAAAAATCATCAAATTACCTCCCTTTAAGGTTTCCATAGCATCCATAAAATTTGAAACTATTTAAAGGAATATTTAGTACTCAGTGAAATGTGCTTAAAAACACCAAACATTGTTTAATTAAAGCGCTGTTCAAGCTGTCCTACGCCCTCAAAAAAATTGTCTATGGGAATGTCAGCAAAAAAAAGGGGGGTACGGGTTTTTTTGGCGAGTATATATTCCTACACTAGCATTCTTGCTACACTAGAACTATGTTCAATGGCGGAGTTGTCAGGTAAAATGCTCCCAAAATCGTGCGATAACAACGGGTGCCTTGGACATTTACATGGGATGGTGATACACGAGTAGATGTTAGGCATGTATGTATGTGTGTGGTAGTATGTAGGGACTGTTTGTGTGTGTTTTTTCACAAGGACAGAACCCAAAATGTGATTTTTGTAAAATTACTGTTTATAGGCAAATCGTTAGTGTCTCTACAGGTACACACTGTGTACTTCATGTCGCAGGTTTGTTTTCGTATTGGTATGAAAGAGAATTCATGTTGAATTTTCCCCAGCTACTCAGATAGATGTCATCGAAGCATTTAATATATGGATGATATCTTGAACATTTAGTACATTTGTACTATGATTCAACGCAACGAAGCTTATATTTCTGATCATGTCGCTTTTTCTAAAAGATTTGCATCTCTAGACTGAAACTGGAGAAGAAAAAAGTAATAAAGTTCGTAGTCAGCTGAGGACTTTAACATTCGTAACATAAGTATGTATAACTACAAAAGCACGGCTAATGTTACCATAAACTTAAAAACACGTTTGCAAAATGCTGTTATCGTAACCCCGATCTACTTTTAAAATATTAAAGTAATTTAAGAACTCTTCCGCGACAAAGGTATCATAGCCTGACTTCTATGATGGCGTATTTTACAAGTTCGTAAGATACTTATCACTTTCATACAACCTCTATTGACGTGTTATGTTTGCTCGTTTGAATGGTGTTTTATGTCATTTTCAGCATATGTAAGAAATCCATAAAAATGCCGATCTTTTTGTGGTGGAATAAGGAAGAAAAATCGATTTTAAGTAATGGGTTTAATTACTACCAGAAGTTATTACATTATAAAGGAACCTTGAGGTTTGTTTTATTTCATTACATACTAACCCTACGTAAGCCTTATTTTGATTGGATGATAGACTAGGTGGGAAATTCAATTAGGTTAACTTGAATTTGTTATTTATTTCTGATTATTATTTAACATAGCTTTCATTTGTATGATTTAGCTCTATGATATAGCAGAATAAAAAGGAAAGAGGATGATTTTCATAAATTTATTTGGGGATTCCTTCAAATTGTAGGGTCATGACATTCGGACATTTAGAAGTGGCACTAAAAATAGGTCAGCTTCTAAAAAGAAGTTCTTGTTTACATGTATGTGCAGGAGGGTAAGCAACAGTAAGCCTGGAGGTTTTGTTTGCATGTCCGATGGGAAAACATTCAACCGTAAGTCTATGGAGAATGCAATAGTGGTCTATGACCTACGTCATTGTTAGCATATGTAAGACTATATATGACGGTCGATCTTTTTGTGGTGGAATAAGGAAGAATAATCGATTTTAAGTATTGAGTTTAATTACTACCAGAAGTTATTACATTATAAATGAACCTTGAGGTTTGTTTTATTTCATTACATACTTACACTGTCAGAGATTGACTTAACACTGGCAAAATAAATTGATTATTGTATAAAGCATTGTCAAAGGTTAAACTATTAAATGGTTCTTTTACTTGTCCTAGATAAGCTTCTGATATACAAACTCAGGCCCCTGAAACTCTCAAATCAGCATCAGACCTCATTCATACCTACATAATCACATGCATATGTCTGAATAGAGTGATGGGTCATTGGCTGATTTTAGAGTTCCAGGGTCTGTGCTTTCGGATGTTTGAAACACGTTTTTGTGATTGATAGGGTTTTGCTTCATATAGTGCAAGCAGCTATAACGTAAAAACGAAACTGGACTACTATTGAAATTATCATTGTATTGCTTGGAGTGCTGTGTCCCTCTTTAAAGGACATATGGCACTGATACTATATATTTCACCCGAAATTGTTTTTGGAAGTACCTCTGGGGCATTTTTAACAATCTGTCAAAATGTTATAATATACATCTATAATTGTAAAGAAAAAGAATACCTCCCCATTTATACAGTCTCTGATTACAATATGCATTTATTCACTTGATATGATTTTCTATTACTTTGTTTACAACATAAATCTGATGCATATTACGTGTAATTAATGTAAAAATTGTACCCCGACCCTCACAAACCTATATCGGGGTGTAAATGGATCACCATTAATCTGGTGTTTGAGATAAAAATAAATAAATAAAAAAAGTATACAAGTAGTCTTAAGAAATCTAACATTTATTTTATTATTTTATCATATTTTAAGCATCCTATACTTCTCATAATTTGATACTCGATCCTCTTACCCCATGGCATCTTTTCAGTCGTGTACTATTCAGAGTTTTATAACATTAAAAATATATATGGTGTGTGTTACATGTCAGTGTCTTTATCTATTTTTATATCTTGTAATAATGGTTTTCATGGGGACAGGTGTACAAGGACTGCCTTAATACTAAAATTGAAATTGTCTTCCGCGAATTCTTTGTGTGATGCTTAGATTAATGTGTTTTGAAATGGCGTGTCTAAAAAATCCAGCATGTTTAATGACTGATTTGTTTGCATTTCAAAACAAAAATGTGTTTAAATAGTCTCAGTAACCTCTTCCTCTTCTCACTGAATGACATTCATAATATTCCTATATTTTTTTTAAATTTTAAACATAAGATTTAAGACATAAGATTTATGTTGTACTTTTTTATGTATTTTCCGCAATACAATAAAGCTTATCTTACTACATAAAAAAATGTGACGTTCGTAAACAATAACCGCACATGCCTATTATTACGTAAAGGAATTTTCAAATCCAGCGGTTAATAGACGTCTCTTTTTCCCCTTAAAAGATGTGAGAGAACAAGTGAAAAAGATCGCCGCCTAACGCTCCCAGGATATTGCTCTAAGTAACATCCATATGAAATTTGGTCAAAATCGGCCAAGCGGTTGAAGCGATATCGTTTAAAGACATTTTCTATAGATTTTTGTACAGTAAGTCTGTTATATATATAGACAGAAAAGGCAAAAATAATGGTAGGTCACCATGCTTGTTAAAATTTTAAAAAATAATTTGTAATGTCAATCTGTTCAAAAAGTTGAACAAGTCCATGAAATAGCTAAATAAGATACTTTTGAAGTCTAATCATTTATTCATTGGTCACAATTCTGCTAAAATTGTATTAAAATAAAGAACATTTAATTACAATAACATGTAAAACCTATAGTTTTTACAAAATCTGTTGAGACCATTACCACAATTTATGCACAAATTAGCCCATAATGATACAATTTCCTTCTTTTTTTTGTATGTTCCCAATAACAGAATTTTTTTTAACTTTCTAAGCACATAGTTTAACATATATAAAAAGACAATGTACAATAAAAATGATAGGTCCCCATGCTTGTTTAGAAAAAGAATTTGAAACCCTACCCCTATGCTAAAAGGCCAAGTTTTGTATGAAATTATATAGAAATGGTATATTTTCCTTTTTTGTTATGTTCCTAATAACAGAATTTGTTCAAACTTCCTAGGCACTTATTTGAACATATATTTAGACAATATATTCAATTAAATTTATAGGTCACCATGCATATTGAGATTTAATATTGGTTTTTTGAACCATACCATTATGCTTTAATTTATTAATTTTGTTGAAATTTTTCAAAATGCTATATTTTTCCTATTTTATGTATCTAATAATAGGCCTTTATTTAAATAAAGACAATACAAAAAATAAAAAAATAAAAATAATAAAAAATTTAAATAAAAAAATAGTTCAAAAAAATATAATTCAAAAAATAAATTCAAAAAAATAAAAAAAAAGACAAAAAATACAACTAGACATCAAAAGCAACATTCCTGTAAATTTGTAGGAAAATCCATCCAATAGTTTTAGAAGAGAAGTCGCCCAAAAAAGCTGCGCATGGAAAACTACAGCAAATGCCTTTAAGCAATTTGTTTCCCGATATAGATAGACGGCGGACGAAACGTGATAGCAGTTCGCTTGAGCTAAAAGGCATCTCGTAGGTGTGTGTTTGAAGTTGAACTATAGAGAAAAACACGAAATAGGCAAAAGGTACGAACCCCAGCAATCACACGGTCCTAAAAATGTGTCATAGTGACCTTGGCTTACTGACATATCTCAAACACCAGTACCCCGTTTTACGAAACAAGACAAGCTTGATCATAAGTCAATTTCTTAAATTATTTACTGTGAAATAAACTTATTTCATTTTATAAGCTATTTCTGCCCTACATAAGCTATTTCTACACAAATCATTGCCTACACGGATTGCTTTGGTGGAACACTGTGGACGATTGTTTAAAATTTGCCTTACGATCAGAACCGTCATAAGAGTCATCGTAAGGGTCAGAACCATCGTAAGGGTCAGAACAATCGTAAGGGTCAGAACCATCGTAAGGGTCAGAACAATCGCAAGGGTCACAACCATCGCAAGGATCAGCACCATAGTAAGGGTCAGAACCATCGTAAGGGTCAGAACAATCGTAAGGGTCAGAACCATCGCAAGGGTCAGCACCATAGTAAGGGTCAGAACCATCTAAGGGTCAGAATCATCGTAAGGGTCAGAACCATCGTAAGGATCAGAACCATAGTAAGGGTCAGAACCATCGTAAGGGTCAGAACAATCGTAAGATAGTAAGGGTCAGAACCACAGTAAGGGTCAGAACCATCGTAAGGGTCAGAATTATCGTAAGGATCAGAACCATCGTAAGGATCAGAACCATCGTAAAGGTCAGAACCATCGTAAGGGTCAGAATAATCGTAAGGGTCAGACTCATCGTAAGGGTCGTAAGGATCAGAACCATCGTAAGGGTCAGAATCATCGTGAGGATCGTAAGGATCAGAACCATCGTCAGGATCAGAATCACCGTGAGGATCGTAACGGTCAGAACCATAGTAAGGGTCAGAATCATCGTAAGGGTCAGAATCATCGTAAGGATCGTAAGGATCAGAACCATCGTCAGGGTCAGACTCATCGTGAGGCTCGTAACGGTCAGAACCTTAGTAAGGGTCAGAATCATCGTAAGGATCGTAAGGGTCAGAACCATAGTAAGGTTCAGAACCATAGTAAGGTTCAGAATCATCGTTTTTTATAATTAGGTATACAAGTCAAACAGGAAAATGTAGCTTTCAGAGAACCAAAAACGCGGACTAAAACAAAACAACAGTACATTTTGACACTGTTAATAAGACGAAATTCATGTGACATCACAAACAAACACAGGCTGACAATAGGGCTACAGCCTTGGAACATTCAGTGGCACAAATGCCGCTGGAAGAGTGGGGAGTGGGGGTGGAGTGAAGTTTAACCATGTTCCAAGGTGCAACAAACCTCACTCTTGAGTAATATAAGTTTAAGTCAAACTATCGGCGTTGTTTCCATTATTTTAAGAGCAAGCTCCTTCCGTGGCAGCTATCAAACATTATGTGGATATGCAGGGGGGTAAACGTGTAGAGGTTTATGGAGCGCCATTGGTTTAATGCGTACAAAATGGCCGAAAAACAAGGCGAAACATTACCAAGGTGAGTCAATATTTTCTTATTTTGAATTTACTGCCTCGAATTGGTTCTAATCATTGTGTGCATAGAGCGATGACAACGTTTCTCATTCACCAGCAGTTAAAATATCTACGATATCTGCAATATTAAAAAAGTTATTGAAGGTACAAAGGAATAAATTCACTGATGCAAATTTTGACAGATCAATGTGACCTCGTCTTTCTGGTGAATTATCACCATACATGTCGCGTATTAAAACAGAGTAAAGTTGTTGATGCAATGAATGTGAATCCTTTTACATAAACAAAAAAATAATACTGCTCGGTTGCTATCATGAATCAAGTTATGACGAAAGAAAACACTGTATACCTACATTTTGTTGGATGGAGTTGACTGTACGGTCCGGAAAAAAAAGTATTGCACTAACGTACGCGCCATGCTGATCGCACTGTCATCGCGATCAGAACAGGATCATAGCTTCGTATTAATAATACACAGACATACATAAGTTTATTATAGTTTTTTGTTGTAAACACCTTCATTTACACAACGTATCGTTTTTGGGGAGCGTTCAAATGTTCTAAAATAGCTTACAGTTTTTAGACAATTAAATCTTTGTCTGCAATCATTAAATAGCCTGTTTTGAAGAATAGGAAAATGTAAACGTGTTGAAAGAAAATGCCCCTCTCCATGCAGATTAAAAAGTCGGTCCCTTAAACTCATTGTTTTCTGGAGTTTATACATAGATCTATGCACATTTTGCCAAATCAGGCACAGTGAATAATTTTCGAAGGTCTTTATGGCAATCCTGAATATTCTTAAAATATCGTGTTGTCACGTTAGTTTCAGAAGAAAGCGCATGCCACTGTCTCTGATCGAGATCTATGTTAATACGTGCACTTCGATATGTAACAAATAAGTAAAAGGCACACGATGATTCATCATTAGCACACATGCTAGATTCCATATGTGTCATACAAATACAAAGACATATCAGGAAAACTTAAAAAATATTTTAAAACCGTTATATGAAAGCACATGTTAACAAAAAAGGAGACATGGTATTCTAAATTAAACACGTAAAGTATTTTAATGTACTTGCACATTTATGCCAGCACATTTTTGCCAGTTTAAATGAGCCCTGCGTATGTTTACTCGGTCTTCCACGTACGCCACCGAACTACGGAACTACGTCGTCGATTTGCGTAATCCGATATTTGAAACGGTTACAGGCGAGGCAATTCCGATGTACCATGATGCATACAGAGCTGGACGGAAAAGACCGAACAATGATTCGACCTTCGCTTGCATATTTATTTGATTGTATTGTAATGATCAATACATCATGCTTTATTATACCCTCACACCGCAAGTGTGTGATAAATTAATTGTCATTTTTTACTTTCAGAATGGCGGAATTCGGACGAGGACAATTATCAGACAACCTTCCATGAGGATATGACTGAAGCAAGTTGTCCCATATGTCATAAAATCTTTAAACATAAGTCTTCACTGTCGAGACATAAGAACTACCACTCAGATCCGATGCTCGAATACATCATATGTGAGAAGAAGTTCTACATCAAAACGGAACGAAAACGACACCTTGATGTCCACCAGGAAGACACCCATGTTAAATTGTGTACCGTGATTTAGTGTTGATTTCATTGATGATGTATTTTGATTACCAGGAGATTAACAGACCAATATGGTATTGTTATGCTCCCCGAATTGTTTCGAGTAAGCATATATATAGTCACAGCTTTATCCGTCCTTCCATTGAGATTCAGCCCTATTATAGATATTGCCCTCTGTAGTTTATACCATTTTTTCTGTAGCATAACTGGGAAAACTACTGATTTATCAGAATTATGTGCAGAGCTCAATAACCATAACATAAGCTTGAGTAAAGACAGACGTATCCCTCTGTGTACACTTACATTTGTTTTCATATAACATGTATATCAGTCATATCTTGTCCAGAATGTAATGGTTTGCCATTCTTTTTTTTTAATTGGTAAACTTTAATATGATCCTGCGTTGCCATTTCTGTAAAAAAATCACTCTTATAAAACCACACTGGCCAATTTTTTTTCGATTTGCAAACCTTCATTCACACTAAGCATCCTTTATCGCTTCTAACGATATTTCTTGTTTTTGCCAAGGATATCTGTGATTTGTTTATTAGTAATTGATCTCAATGTGAGAGAGAGAGAGAGATTTTATTTACTAATAGCGAGCATTATTGTTAATTGTAAATATACATTTTATTTTGTGATTTATAACTGATCTCAGAGAGAGAGAGAGAGAGAGAGAGAGAGAGAGAGAGCTGTTATGAACATTTAAAATAATAGCTGTTCTTTGAATCATTACCAAATCATATTTATTTTTGTCAGAATCCTGGTGTTACATTACTTTTGATCGTAAATCTTTGGGGCGCCGTAAGCATTTTTATTTTAGGAATTGAATTGAATTGGGTTTTAAGGTGTACCAACACATGAAAAGTTATATGGCGCCTAACAGGAATGAACATGCCAGGCTCATCCTCCGTGTACATCGAGATAAAATATGGAGAATGGGCCTTGAACCTTCTCACCTGCAGAACTGCAGGAAATTCTATTGTAGACACTCCATTTACACTGGAGCCACGTTATTGTTTTTCTGCCACTGCTCTAGTGATTTGAGCAAGATGGCACCTGAAACAATGCAGGGGTCATGATGAAGACCTTTAATGAGCATGAACAAAACATGATAAAATTAACATGAATTTGTGTGCGTATGGGATGGTATGGGGGTGGGGGTGGGGGGGGGGGGTGGTTCTACCCCTCCAACAGGATCTGCAGTGGCACTATTCTTTGCCCAGGAACCACATGGGGCTTTTATTTTAGGAATTCGTGTAATTGATATTAAACAGTCATCATCAATTGGTAAGAAGAACTTTTTTGCTTGTTTCGTTTACATCAAGACATCAGTAGACATCGACTAACATATATATAAAACAATAAATCTTTTTTATATATTTCAATAATTTGGTATTTATTATATCACATACATGTACATACAAAGTATACGTAAGAAATTATATATGTTACTTTATAGTTTATATTATGTTAGTATTTCACACAGGAATAGGACATACAGTAGAAAGCATTATGATGAATATTGGTTTTCTGATATAGTTTAGACTTAATTAACAATAAAAGCTTTAAATATGAATTTATTGTATTGTCATAGATAACGCCTACTGACAAAACCAACCTGAAAATGTTATTCCTCGTTTACATATGAAATTAATAGCCGTTTATGTAGATGTAAATGACGCAGGTATACTGTCATGTTTGGTAAACTGTCATGATTCTACATGTACATTCCAACTTACACTCACTTGTTTGTTATCAAATACTGACAATTATTGACACAAACAGGATGTCATATAATGTTCAACACATACTTCGTGTTCTACACATACTCCGTATGCGTGTTTTTAAACATTTCCTCTGAGCATGATAATCGTTACTCTTTGCTCAAAAGGCTGTCCTCTGGGATTCCAAAGAGTACAGATGGCAGTATTTTGGTTTCATCAACTTTGTAGTGATAACGGACTGGTTGCGCGCCCTTTGGCTGCTGGCCTGGCTTTGAGAGTTTCCCACCTGTCCCATCCTTACCCTTTCTAATATCGAACTCGTGGTTTCTGGAATTGTTTAATAAAATAATTATTAAAACGAGCTAATGCATGTAAATATTGGCTTTTATATCAGTCTTTTCACTCTTTGTTACTTACTATATTCTATACCTGTTGTAAGCTCCCTTCTAATGTACGTCTTGATTGTCTTCCTGTGTAGAACCAGTACTAAGCAATACAGATAAAGTGTCTTGCTCTAGACTGAATACAACGAAATAACTGACTTTCATTTATTGGTGTCAAGTCAAGTAATATTTATTTACAAGTCGGTTTTACAACAAAATAACACAAGCTCCAATGAGTTTTTAAACCCGACTTGGTGTAACAACAGTTTCAGAAATACGGCGTCTCCGTGGCCGAGTGGTTAACGACGTTGCGTTGTAAAACGTCTCGCCTCTCACCGCTGAGGGTTCGAATCCCACTGGGAGCTCGACTTGTAAGTGAGGAAGTCTCGATTCTTACGGATAGCGGGAGGTGTACGGTACTGGTTCTACCCGAAAAGTGGGTGGTCTGCGTCCACCACAAAAAAATCGACCGACGTATATAACCTGACATGTATTGAAAATGAGGTAAAACACCATACAAACAAACAAACAAAAACAACAAACAAACACAGACACAAACAAATATGGTGCTCATATAGTGGCAAATAGTTCACATACCGTACAGGACCGGGTCTCAAACTGAAAGCATTGAGACTCGAGTGATGGACTGGATGGTCCTGTAGAAATCGATACTGAAAGACATGCAGGAGATAGAATCTGGCATCGTTTCTTAAATGACCTCATGCATGGCGAAAATGGTGGCGATTTTTATACTTTTCTTTTTCTGTCCAAGGTCAGATTTGTATTTTTTTTTTGTAACGAGGCATTCTTTCAGACCTGAAATATACCGAAAATAACAATAGAAAAGTTTAGCACATTCAACTTTTTTGGCATACAGTGGACTCCATACACTTTTTTTTAGGCATACACAACGACTTCTTGGCGATATAGACAAATACGAAAGTTAGACTACAAAAATATGTTTCAGGATATTGTAATGTTTGCTATTTTACTATATGTGTTGTATAAAAAGGGAAATTGGGCTAAAAACAACGACATAAAGCCGTTGAATCAGGAGCATGCTTCGGAAGAGAACTCTAAACAGTTGTGATTTTCCTTCAATAACTTTTTTGTTAATAACTTTTCCACGACAAACAAGACAGCGGCTAATAACGCATACATGTCTCCATATGTTTGCCGCAATGATTAACAGAAATACTTTTTAATTGGTGAATAAAGCTACAAAATGTACTCACGATGTTGTCGTTCAAACGTCCTCGTCCGCCATTTTGTACGCATTAAACCAATGGTTCTGACCTAAGCAGCGCCATAAACCTCTACACGTTTACCCCCCTGATATGGTCAAGGACGTGGTAGCGTTTCTTAATCCTGTACAAATGACGGTACTAACAGCAGATCTTCCGTTGTTGTCATCATGGTCACTGGCGAACATATTCAGCGGCAATGTCCGAAATGTCAGGAAGGAAAAAACAAATTGTTATTAAAATTGTTACTAAAATAGCAAGATTGCACATCGAAATGACAATTTGGAAGGTACTACGGAATGTACCGAAATATAATGGCTGCATAACTCACATCGAAATGACAATTTGGAAGGTATTACGGAATGAAAATAGTGTTATATCATTAAAAGAAGGTCCACAATTACAGTTTTGAAATCCGTTCCTGAAATACTTATTCTGGACTGTGTGTGCTCGTATAGAAAAAAATATTCAGCTATACAAAATGTGCATTTCAGTACCTATCCTCTACATACTTATCCGTGGTCATTCTAGATGGCTTCGTTTGATTGATCAGCCGGTATCCAGTGAGTGCTGCTTAATTCATAAATGATAAATTTCAGAGCATAAACTGAAGAGAATGCTTTCAGCAATCTATTAATCATGAACAAAATAAATAAAAGTAAAGAAATATGGTTGGGCAATATGATTGACACATAATCTGTCTGCTTGTAGGAGATGGATGACTGTGTAACCCTGTAGAACCGTGAGATTCACTATGGTGAAAGTGAAACAGGCCTATGTCCTCATAAAACTGAAGTCAAAATGAGAAGTAAAAAACATCAATAGTTGTATCGATGCAAATACAATGAGAATGAGTAAATGCCACCTGCAAAAAAACTCGAATGCATGAACAAAAATTAGCTTATATTCTTCTTCTTGAAAACGTGTCATATAACCCCAGCCAGTATTATAGATGGAGCATAACTGGTCAATTCAAGAACCTCATTGAACTACGAAAATATTTATTAGCAATGAATTTATTCAAGATATGAGACCAACGAAACAATATCGAGGTCACATTTGACAGATTTCTGAGTGATACTAGTAGTTCAAAATGTTAAGTACAAGAGGTTCTGGTATCAGGACAAAGGTTAATTCAGGTTCAGTCAATGCGTTCGCTAATTGGAACACATTTTTATGAGTTGCTCGGAAAAAAAAGCTAATCTCAAAATCAATCATAGGCATGTTTAACGAAGCCAATTTGAGTAACAGTAGATGAGAAAAACAGTTCATATGTCTATTTAGAAAGCTGAATGCGCACCCTGTAATCACGTAGGGGCTGACCCACGAATACTTATACGTGGAAAACATAAATTCAAACAGGGTGTAGGGAAATAATAATGTCCGACTCTGACACTGACGTGGTTATTAATAAAGTTTCCTCGTTTAAGAATCTTGGCATAGATCAACTTCGTCTTGCCTATGGAAGAGGTACGTCGTCCTGTTAGGGCCATCTTACCATCGCATGGTAAGATGCGATGGTCGGTGGTAAGATGCGATGGTAAGATGCGATGGTCGATGGTAAGATGGTAAGATCGATAGTCGATGGTAAGATGCGATGGTCGATGGTAAGATGCGATGGTAAGATGCGATGGTCGATGGTAAGATGGTAAGATCGATAGTCGATGGTAAGATGCGATGATCGATGGTAAGATGCGATGGACCATCTGACCATCGCATATTACCATCGACCATCGCATCTTACCATCGCATCCTACCACTGACCATCGCATCTTACCATCGACCATCGGATCTTACCATCGCATCTTACCATCGACCATTGAAGGTTCCATGTTCATCGTCATATGCAAACCATCTTCGGGAAGGCTCAAATTTATATACTATTGACATTTTAAACCCGTGGTTAGAAAGCGTGAACGGTAGCAAGCACCTTTCACAACCTGTCTCAATCACTACCTGTCTCAATCACTACCTGTCTCAATCACTACCTGTCTCAATCACTACCTGTCTCAATCTCAACCTGTCTCAATCACTACCTGTCTCAATCACTACCTGTCTCAATCAAAACGAGACTGCAATATGTTTCTTATTTATCGTGTTCGGCGATTTCCAAATGTCTCCTTTCATACTCTTTTTTTTACAATGCTTTTTATGCATGACATTTTGAATCGAATGCAAACTAGAGAGTAGTTAATCAGGACTAAATATAAAAGTAGGTATACAAGTCGAACAGGAAATGTAGCATTCACAGAACACAGTCAACCAAAACATACATCCAAAACAAACTATAATTAGAGGTTGTTTTAGTAGAAACAGATGTCTCCTCCACTGGGGAACGGGCCGTAAATCAACCGGAACACGACGATAATATGCGCAACTAGCCTTGGCAATAATCATCTCTACCAAGTTTCGTTGAAATCTGGCCAGTGAATCAGGAGAACCTGTCCGGACAATATTTATGTATTAAAACATTTAAAGGGTCATAACTCCGCTAAAAATCACCAAACATGGCGACGATATGCGCAAATAAGCTTGGTGTTGATCATCCGTGCCAAGTTTCGTTGAAATCCAGATAGGGGTTCAGGAGAAGTAGTCCGGACAATGTGTGTGTATTAAAACCTTTAAAGAGCCATAACTCTGCTACAAAATCGTTTAAACTAGGCTTGGTACAGATCATCCCTGCAAAGTTTCGTTGAAATCCGGCCAGGGTTTCAGGAGATCTAGCCCGGACAAAGTTTGTGACATACAGACATACAGACATACAGATCGACACAGACAGACAGACAGACGGACAAACGGACGGACGGACGGACGGACAAACAGACAGACAGAGAGACAGACAGACAACAGACAGCACAAATACATTATGTCTCCACATAATTATAAGAAAAAAATATGATGACACAAACAACAAAGTTTAAAATATGTCAATAAAGGTAGTATTTTCGCATGTTATGGTTTTGTTTGTGGATGGGTTAATGATTTAATTGGCAATAATAAATAGTAAATAGTAAGTGAGTTACGTTAATAAGCACATACAGATTCGTTATATATGTTTTAATACAAATATATCCGCAATTATATGAATACACGAACATCTGATAACCACTACAAAATATAATACATAGACTGAACGTATAATGTGTTGTGGTCGGAGTTTAAACATATCTTTTATTTTGAATAAATGCATAATTATTCCAAAATATTCGCGACCATTATTGTTGTTTTTACAGTCGAAGCCAAAACATAGTTAATGAGATTAAATATTAGCTTAAAATACAGCTCTATCTTATAGTTACACTATTTTGTCCGCCATCTTGGATTTTTAGCGGCCATCTTGAAAATGGTCGAAACTGCAATGGCTTCGGTTATTTTCATATAATATTTGTAAGCACTGTGCAAAATATCATACTTGTATTACGATCTGAACTATATTCTGTTTATTTCCTCCGCTATATCGCGTAATAACGTTATTGACAAAAGATGCAGAGAACATGACTGTTATCTTTATGTTTTGTTTACTTTGGAAAAGAAATACATTACATGATATTTTCTTTTAATGTTTTTTTATATATTTAAAAAAAGCATATTATATCAAAGGTCTAATTAAACGTATAATAACGATACTGAAAGTTATGGTTATATAACTATTAAATCAAAGTAGCAACAGTACCGATACGTTATAGGTTTGTTTGCTTGTTTGTTTGTTAGTTTGTATGATGTTTTACGTCATTTTCAACGCATGACAATTTATATATGGCGGTTGATTCTTTCGTGGTGGAGGCAGACCAACCACTTTTCCTGGGTAGAACCAGTACTGTAGACCTCCCGCCATCCGTAAGAATCGACACTTCCTCACTTACAAATGGAGCCCCCAGTGGGATCGGTACAATGCAACGTCGTTAACCACTCGGCCTAGGAGTCGCTACGTTAAATCGGGCTTATAAATCGTGCTTATACACAATGCTTATTTTAAAAGAAAACAAATTTTGAAATTATGAAAAACTGTTTCACACATTAGTTTAGGTTAAGGATATTTCAAGTACTTCTTGTGTTAAAGCTTAGTAGACGTAATCGCGGTCATTCGTAGTTATAAAACAAAACAGCCTAACATGATTAACAATTATATCAAAATACTCAATGCTGATTGCTTAATGAGGAGTTTTTAAAATGCTACAAATACCTCTGACGTCACGTCCTTCAACCGTTAGGAGGTAATTTTAAACGAATCAGCGATTACGTCAGTTTAAAGCAACGTTAAGTTCAAACAGCAAATTGAAATTGTTAAACACACGATAAAACTGTATAATTTCTTTGTTTGGTGCTGATATATGTGCATATAATGTAAGTTGGCAGAATGTGTTTGTATCATTTTCAATCTCTCGAAAATGTGTATATAAATATATAAACACCCATCGCTTTTCCTCAATAAAACCGTGCATCGTTGTGGCCGTAATTATACTTGTCACTAAAAATGCATGTAGCAACACTCACGGCCAGTCTACATATGCAATGAAGGTGTGTTGAGTAAGTCAGAGTTCTAACAGTTTGTTCCAAAAAGTATCATTTGTGTTTGTATGATGAGTCAAACATACGTTAATGTCGTCCACTAACAAATTTGACATTCGATAAGAAAATTAAGTAGATAATTCGTATAAATCACACAGTGCAGATGAATATTATAAAATTGGGAACAGTTGGAATGTCATGTTAATCTTAGAAGTAAAACGTCTTAGAATATGTTAAGACAACTGCGTCTTCAACAATGTCGCCAAAGAGAATGAACGTTACCATAACTTGAGAGTACCATAGACTACGTACCCTAGCTTTATTGATACATAACAATTGCCGAACATGTTCATGATAACCCATGTACACTATTATCATTTGAACTTAAAGTAATCTCAGCTGATTTTTTTATATAAAATAGGCTAATAGCATTTAAAAAAAGTGTCAATGCGTTCCATCCATTTTTATTCAAAAAATAATGGGGTGTTTAGATAAAACCTGCTTTGCTACCCTAATCAAAGTAGTTGACCTGTTCTCTGTTTATTCTTAAAATAATGCATGAACAGATTCTTAAAATAATGCATGAACAAAAGAATGCAAGAACAAAACTAAAATGTCACATACGTGATGTAATATACGTTACCTTACACTGAATGCAATTACAATGGTATATACGAGTACGTATGTGATGTAATATACGTTACCTTACACTGAATGCAATTACAATGGTATATACGAGTACGTACGTATACCATCAACACGGGTACATGTTGAAAAGCGATATATGATGGTATGGTTCAACTGAAGAAAACTGTTTTAAGTCCAACAGATTAATAAAAGTAGATCTACAGACAGAACTACATGTGTAATGAAACATATTATGCTACTTTTAAAAAACATACATTACTATTTGAACACATTAAAGGGTATGTGGCGACACAGCCAAACGATCGTTATTATTGAGAAAAAAATATACACATTTATATGGAAAAAAATGACAGCAACTGTATGAAAAGTATGTAATATTTAATGGCAATAATGCTTTATATGACGGGTAAAAAGGGGCATTCATTTGCAGTTATTTCCTTTGTTTAAAATGATATTTATCAGTATTCCATATATGGTAATATGGAATTATGACATCATAGTTCTAAAGATGGCGGCCCCCATATTCGTTTTAGAACAACCTTTAAATGGTCGTATCTTTTTTGTTTATCATCCGATGTTGATAATTATTTCACCTTTTTCCAGGGTTTTCAGAACTCTCAATAATAAAGCTTGTTTGGCTGTGTCGCTACATTCCCTTTAAACTATAGAAGAAAACACGTATTTCATGAACATTAAGGTCTCACACCTCTATTATTTCCCCTGAAAGCTCACGGAGAGAAAAGGAAAACAGAAAATAATTCTATTTTTTTCTCACTGTTAGGCAATTTTTAATTTGAACAAGAAAAGTATAGCGCATGCGTTATATGTAGACGATTTTTAATAATGGGTTAGTTTGTGGAGGCTTTGTTCATGGAGAGGACTGGACGGTAAAGTGAAGAATTAAAAGATACTGTATGAATACAGATAAGTTTTTATTTGGTCTTAGGTATACATTATACATGTTAAAGGGAACATATTCAAGTATTTTCAAGTAAACGATTTACACCTGAGCTATTACAAAGGGAATTTCAGTGACCATGCTTCAATATAATATAAAAGTCATATTTACTTAAATTTTACAAGTGATTATCATATGGGCCCTATTTATGTTCATGTTTTAGTTGCATTCAGGCTCAAAACCGCTTTAGGAGTTGCCGTTAAGGCAATCAGCTTTGCATTTTAAATGAATTACACGTGATCTTATAGAAAATATGTAATTTCTTTACTTCTTTACTTCATTATAACACTCAAAAATAAATGGGTGCCGAAACGTCTAGGGTAAAAATTAAAATAGATCCCCTAATCGTTTGATGCCGAAACGTCTAGGTGCCGATTCGTCTAGGTGTCGAAATGGTTTGGTGCCGAAACGTCCTGAATCGATCTTGATCACACAGACGCAAAAACTTGAGAATTGTCTGCATTTATTAATAAGCATTTCTTATGTACTGATCATTGGGACCCTGATATACTACATACACAATAGTTTTCGTCTAGAACATAGGTTCTTCTTTGCTTTAGCATACATCTGCCAGGCGCGTAGCCAGGCATACGCCAGTACGCCCGTGCGTACGCTTCTGGGAAAAAAATGAGAAAACATAGTGCCCCAAAAATGCAATAAAAACTGAAGCCTGACTAGGATGAGACCCATCATTAGAAATTTATAAACATATATTATTATCAATAAAACCGGCAGATGTAAAGTGAATTTCATTTTTTAAAAGCCATCATTTTCAGCCCAAAATCGTCAAAAGCAACTTGCGGACGCTTAGGGCCACGGACCCCCCACAATCGCCCCTTGGACCCCAATATACGGGCGTATCCTCCAAAAGGGCCTAGCTACGCCTCTGTCTGCAGTGTGAAAGACAGATGATACAGAAAATCCCATGTTGATATGAAGTTTCATTGTTTGACCTAATCACCATATATTCAGCTGTCTAGTGTATGCATTTTGTATTTTCCATAGGGATCAAATAAACATGAGCACAAAAAAAAACCTGGATAACTTATGTATTTTATTGTTTTAAATTACTGGTCTTGGCTATACTGAAGATACTAAACCAACAACAATGTCTGCTGGCCAGCTTTGAAGCTCTGATTTTGGAAAAGGCTGTACAGTAACCATATTGGAAAATTAATTGAGATGTGAGACCTGAAGAAGAGTATATAAATGACGTAAGTGATCATTCTTACTCTGAAAACTGGTTTGTAGTTCTAGTTTGCGGCATATACGTAAATAATGACATATGTCACTATTGGTATATTCGAGCTTAGACATTTAATAGATGGTATTTTATAAAAACATAGATGTTATACATTACAACTTTATACTTATGGTTTATGTTTTAAAAGAGGCTGGTTTAAGTTCTACAGTATAAATAATCATGGACTTTATAATAGTATAGGATTGCTAATTTTATTCGTATTCTTGATTTATCTGGTGGGAGGTATGGGGTGGAATAAGTATGTTCAGATATGCTTATATATATGAACACTTTGTTCCATTTGTCAAAAAATGCAAATGTATAAATAAGATGTGTGTCGATCTTCTGTAATCTAGTATACATGAAACCGTCTCAAGCATCTTTTATTTCTTAGATACATGAATGCAGTTATACACACAGTTTATTATTTCTTGACGATGACATTTAAAACTCGATGTTTTAGCCAATGAAATGGTAACTAGGGCTTTTTTGTTTAAGCTTCACCGAGAAGTAACGTGCCTTGAAAAAATGGCCTAAGGGAATACCAGCAAAATAGGGGGTTATTTTTTTTGGCGAGTATATATTCCTACACTAACTACACTAGAACTATGTTCAATGGCGGAGTTGTCAGGTAAAATGCTCCCAAAATCGTGCGATAACAACGGGTGCCTTGGACATTTACATGGGATGGTGATACACGAGTAGATGTTAGGCATGTATGTATGTGTGTGGTAGTATGTAAAGACAGGACCCAAAATGTGATTTTTGTAAAATTACTGTTTATAAGCAAATCGTTAGTGTCTCTAAAGGCACAAACTGTGTACTTCCTGTCGCAGGTTTGTTTTCATATCGATATGAAAGAGATATCATGTTGAGTTTTTCCCCAGATACTCCGATATATGTCTGTATTTATATGTTATAATATACATCTATGTTTGTAAAGAAAAAGAATACCTCCCCTTTTATACAGTCTCTGATTACAATATGCATTTATTCACTTGATATGATTTTCTATTACTTTGTTTACAACATAAATGTGATGCATATTACATGTAACTAATGTAAAGTTTGTACCCCGACCCTCACAAACCTATATCGGGGTGTAAATGGATCTCCATTAATCTGGTGTTTGAGGTAAAAAAGAAATATATAAATAGTCTTAAGAAATCTAACATTTATGTTATTTTTTATCATATTTTAAGCATCCTATACTTCTCATAATTTGATACGCGGTCCTCTTACCACATGGCATCCTTTTAATCGTATACTATTCGGAGTTTTATAGCATTAAAATATATATGGTGTGTGTTACATGTCAGTGTCTTTATTTTCATATCTTGTAATAATGGTTTTCATGGGGGCAGGTGTATAAGGACTGCCTTAATACTAAAATTGAAATTGTCTTCCGAGATTTCTTTGTGTGATGCTTTGATTAATGTGTTTTGAAATGGCATGTCTGGAAAATCCAGCATGTTTAAGGACTGATTTGTTTGCATATCTTTTACTTTCCAAAAACAAAAACTGTTGTTTAAATAGTCTCAATAATGTCTGCCCCTTCTCACTGAATGACATTCATTGTTCTCCTATATTATTTTTTTTAATTTAAACATGAGATTTAAGACATAAGATTTATGTTGTACTGTTTATGTATTTTCCGCAATACAATAAGGCTTATCTTATTACGGAATCAAAGTGCTGAAAGCACTGATGGACTAGGGGCTTTGGAAATTGAACAGTTCTGTTGAGTGTACATGGTGTAAGTGCATTTATGAACATTGTATGCACTGACCTTGCGTATGTATTTACATGGTACTACAGTCTGCCCACGGTGTTTTCTTTCCCGCCAAATGGATTAGTACTGACCATTGAATAATAATAGGTAACAAAAAATACATTATAGCGAACAAATGTTGTCAATAACGGTGCATTGTTTTTTGCTATTTTACTATTGTATCAATTTGGTTCTGTGTTTACAAAGCTGGCGGAAAGCGTCTTCTTGAGTTCGAAGGGATCAGATTGTAATTATTGAATTCCGATGCATGTACCGGATAGAAATATGGGCCGTATGAGTTATCCTTTTAGGAAAAATACATCTAATTTTATTACTGTTTACATATTTTTTTATTGTGTTATGTATTCCATCATTTATTAATTCGGTGCAACATTATTCATATCTGTACAAAGTCGGATTCTTAAAAAATCGTCTCCACTCGATTAATAGTGATCGCGGGTCATGAAATCAACGTGATCAGTTCAATCTATTGCGTCTGAAATGACGCTTCTACAGCGTAGTAATTCTGCAATTATAACATTTTGACGAAGACTTTCTTTAAGATTGTCTCCATTAGGTGACGGATGTTCCATTTTCCCGCTGATATCGCAAATGTTTACCCCTATTCTTTTTTGCTGAAAAAAAACTACTTTTGCTCGGAAGCCTTTCGACATTAATATGCAAATGAGCTACTTTATGCAAAGCTGGATGTACGGCGTTTATAATATTTCGATATAAAATATAATATCTTGTTTCTTGTCTTAGTAGAAAAATGTATAGGCCAAACATCACATTCTTCGACTGTCTTGCCATTTCCCACAGCTTATTTACGATTTAGATGGTATTTGTCTGATCCGGAGAACTATATCTTTTCTACACAAGGCCAGGGCCCCAATGAATATGCATACAGTGAGTGGGATGTGTTTACCTCTTTTACGCGAATGAACACCCAATCAAAATGACAGCTAAATATCTGTCTGTTAGCGTAGTGATACATTACGTCAGTAACGATCTGTTGCGGCTTCTAGTGCTCGAATTGTGTCGCCTGCTAAGGACTAGGGCTTGAAAAGCCCCTAGTCCAAAAACGGTGACGTTCGTAAAAAATAACCGCACATGCCTACCATCTCGTAAAGGATTTCTCGAATCCAGCGGTTAAAACGTCTCTTTTTCCTCTTAAAAGATGTCAGAGAACAAGTGAAAAAGATCGCCGCCTAACGCTCGCATGATATTGCTCTAAGTAACAACCATATGAAATTTGGTCAAAATCGGCCAAGCGGTTGAAGCGATACCGTTGAAGCAATTTGTTTACGGATAAAGAGACGGCGGACGAAACGTGATAGGAAAAGTTCGCTTGAGCTAAATTGCATCTCGTAGGTGTGTTTGAAGTGAAACTGTGGAGAGCAACACAAAATAGGCAAAAGGTACGAACCCCAAAAGGGATATTAAGTATCGGCAAAAACAGTTTACAACTCACACTGTCCTCAAAATGTGTCATAGTGACCTTGGCTTACTGACATTTCTCAAACACCAGTACCCCGTTTTACGAAACAAGACAAGTTTGATCATAAGTCAATTTCTTAAATTATTTACTGTGAAATACACTTTACAAATAAACTTGATTTCATTTTATAAGCTATTTCTGCACTATCTATACAAATCATTGCCTACACGGATTGCTTAGGTGGAACACCATGGACGATTGTTTAAAATTTGCCTTACGATCAGAACTATCTTAAGGATCAGAACTAGGATCAGAACTATCGTAAGGATCAGAATCAAGATATTTAATAAACCGTAAATCTTTCCAACTTTCACACATGTTACCATCAATATGATATCAGTAATGATCCTTACAAAAGTAGGTCAATATGAATGTCATTGTCCTACGTTTCGTAATTGTTTAATTTACTTGGAACTAAAAGCCAACCAGGTTTTAATTTATCAGATTTTTCCCGGAGACCCATTTATTCTCACCGTCCAATGAGGAACAGTGATCGAGGAGGACCATCACCTCATACACTTGACAGCGTTCTTTTTTCTTTTTTTTCTTTTTTTTTTTACAAACATATAAAATATACAACAACAGTCAAAATCATAAATACTCACTCAGATCCGTCTCACACTAGTTTATCATAGACTACCACTAGTTTATAAAACATATAATGCTAGAATGAATGTTTAAATAGTAAAATCTCGTTAAGTGCTTTTTATATAGAACTGAGTTTTTTATGATACAAATTTCCATATGCAAAAACATACAGGGTGGAGGGTATGATTGTGGCATTAGTTTCTGATAAATTTTTTAACAAAAATAACAAATACACATCTGGTATAATTTTTCATATTTAATAGTTTTTTTCCTTGAATTTCAAGATATGTCATAGTTGTTTCAACAATAGATATCTATTTTTTTGCTCGCGTTATACACACGTTGTATTATGTGCTTCAGTGTTGTAATAGTAGGTTTGTTTTTTGAGCATCTGTATTTTTATAAAACGTTGTTTGTTAGGAAGAGCTGGATTTAATTGCTTAGAATAGTTCCTTTGCAACCCCATAATACACGTGTACTTGTTCAGGCCGTTGAACAGAAAGAACATAGTGGATTTTCAAGTAATTGTTATGTTATGTAGAAAACTATTTTTTGCTATGATGTTATTGTTTATGAGTTGCAGTGTAGTATCTTTGATTTGGCAACCATTGCTTTGTAGTATCTTTGGTTCGGGAACCATTGCAGTGTAGTATCTTTGGTTCGGGAACCATTGAAGCGTAGTGTTTTTGGTTCGGGAACCATTGCAGTGTAGAATATTTGGTTATTGAAAATTGCCAAGTAAAAGCATGCTACCAAACTGGAGTGCTGGTTTGGTACATGAACGTTTTGCACTAGTGATTTCAAGATTTTGGTTTAGCAGAAGATATATATATATTGTGTTTCCTTCTTGTTGTTTATGTATATTTTAATAGAAATTATTATGAATGAGTTATCAATAAGTACTGATAAAGGTGATCCTTTGAGAGCAACTAACACAATTAAGAGTATAAAGCAGCAGTCTCGGTTTTATTGAGTCTGTTCATGAGAAGTAATGAAAAAAGCAACACTTCTCACGCCCCCTAGCACCGGCTTAAGCGGTATTCTACTTCAAAGCCACCTATATTGGGCTCGTTGGTCCCAAAGGACCAGTAAAAAAATAACACTACTGATTCGTAGCACGGGAAGACTTTTTACAGCCGCCACACTGCACTAAACGAACGCTAGTGTGAATGTTAATAAGTACTGATAAAGGTGATCCTTTGAGAGCAACTAACACAATTAAGAGAATAAAGCAGCAGTCTCGGTTTTATTGAGTCTGTTCATGAGAAGTAATGTAAATAAAGCAACACTTCTCACGCCCCCTAGCACCGGCTTAAGCGGTATTCTACTTCAAAGCCACCTATCAAGTTTGCTTGTAACTCCCAACTGATATCTTTTTCATTTTTGTTTAAAGCAGTTACTAATATGTATTATTATACCTCACATAAGACGCCCATGCAAATCCCCATAGACAACAATGTGTAATTTCTTACTATCTTACGCGAGGGTGATAGTACAGGGTGATAGTTAATCGCATGGTGATAGTAAAAAAATATCACATGCGCAGCTTTAATGCGCGCTGTTTCGGTGACGTCATCGGCTTAGTATGGTGAAATTGCTATTTTTAACTCATCATAACTTCAAAAGTACTTGACCGATTTCAATAAAATACCACTCATTTTCTTAGTTATGTTATTTCCGATCCAACGATATAACATGCATAGTTGTTTTTTCGAAAAGGAATCTGGCAAAGTGAAATCGGTACTGAAAATGAATCTTGTTTTTGCCCGAGTGGATTATAAATATCACATTCATGAGAGGGTGATAGTAAGAATGTTCACCCTTCGGATATTGATTATCACCCTCGGCATCGCCTCGTAAGAATGTTCACCCTTCGGATATTGATTATCACCATCGGCTTCGCCTCGGGCGATAATCATATCCACAGGGCGAACATTCTTACAATCACACTCTCATGAATGTGATATTTATATAATACTCTAGAAAATATTTACATTAAATGATTTTTTTAGTTTTTCCTGTATGTACAAATTCCTATCAGTTTGTGTAATGTCATTTATATAGTATACATTTAACCAGGATTTTATTAAATAGATTTTGGTCCCAATCCTAATAATTGTGTTATAAAAACAAATGTTTCAGCTAAGTATATATTTATGTTCATTGGCTAGTGCCTGGATAATATGTGTATGTGTGACTTAAAGCATCTTTCCAACACGGGTTTGACAACATTATTTATCATTTTTTGTGCATACGTAACTCCACATCAAGTTTATTTGTTTATATCTAAATATAAGTTTAAGATATTTCCATATTTGTTTTCCTCTAACAGTAATCTTCTAATTCATTTGCTTTTGAGCCTGATATAAATGCAGAGTCATTAGTCATATTCAGTCCACCTTCTACATTTACCTTAGGAAGTTAAAACACAATGTGTTTATTCATTGATAACATTATATTTTGGAAAAAAAAGTGATGATTAAGTGAAAGTAAAATGACTGATTTGATAACTGCAATTCTATCATTGGGAGTCAGGTATCTACGTTGCCAACCATTTATTTTTCTTCATATCTATTACTGCTCGATTGTAATTTAATTCTTGTTTGTAAGATTTGTATATAATTCCTAACAGTTTAAATATAGAATTTCCCCGGAGAACGTACCATTTCGTTTTTATTGAATGTGTGTTTTATTTCACTGAGCCTGACCAGACCACCTGCGTTTCTTCAAAGTTAACCTTTAATTCAAAAATATTTGCAAAGATTGCCCATCTTAAGATGAAGTTGTGTCATCGGCAAAAATTGCATTTGTATTCGTTTGTTTTTTTGTTATACTATTTCCGTGTATAAAGTAAAATATTTGGGACAGGGGATTGCCTTGCAAAAACTGGACGACAAATTACCTCCTTGATCGACATACAACAAAGCATTCTATACATAAAAAAGAGTTATCGGTGGTTGTATAAATGCACAGAAAGAACTTTAAGACTTTTTGTATAAAAGACCATGACAATGAATCAAACGATTTTCAACATCTACAAGAAGAAGCAATCCTGCTTTTATGCTAATGCAACTTTTCCCAAAAGATCACCTTTAGCAATATGAATTAACATTCACACTAGCGTTCGTTTAGTGCAGTGTGGTGGCTGTAAAAGTCTCCCCGTGCTACGAATCAGTAGTGTTATTTTTACTGGTCCTTTGGGACAAACGAGCCCAATATAGGTGGCTTTGAAGTAGAATACCGCTTAAGCCGGTGCTAGTGGGCGTGAGAGGTGTTGCTTTTTTCATTACTTCTCATGAACAGACTCAATAAAACCGAGTCTGCTGCTTTATTCTCTTAATTGTGTTTTTTGCTCCCAAAGGATCACCTTTATCAGTATTTATTAACATTCACACTAGCGTTCGTTTAGTGCAGTGTGGTGGCTGTAAAAAGTCTCCCCGTGCTACGAATCAGTAGTGTTATTTTACTGGTCCTTTGGGACCAACGAGCCCAATATAGGTGGCTTTGAAGTAGAATACCGCTTAAGCCGGTGCTAGGGGGCGTGAGAGGTGTTGCTTTTTGCATTACTTCTCATGAACAGACTCAATAAAACCGAGTCTGCTGCTTTATTCTCTTAATTGTGTTTTTTGCTCCCAAAGGATCACCTTTATCAGTATTTATTAACATTCACACTAGCGTTCGTTTAGTGCAGTGTAAAAAGTCTCCCCGTGCTACGAATCAGTAGTGTTATTTTTATTGCTCCTTTGGGACCAACGAGCCCAATATAGGTGGCTTTGAAGTAGAATACCGCTTAAGCCGGTGCTAGGGGGCGTGAGAGGTGTTGCTTTTTTCATTACTTCTCATGAACAGACTCAATAAAACCGAGTCTGCTGCTTTATTCTCTTAACTGTGTTTTTTGCTCCCAAAGGATCACCTTTATCAGTATTTATTCACCGAAGAGTGTTCTGTAAGAGTACTTTTGACGTTTGACAAGGCTACATTTTACAAGTGTGGCCACAAATATCTGGAAACCTTTTAAAATATATTGGATGTTGATGCGTGGATCTCAAAATCGAAATAAAGCAATGTTTTGCATTTATAAGAATACATGCTAAGTTCGAAAAGGATACGTTCAAACGTATGATCACGAATGTCTGGAAACCTTTTAAAACAGCAGTTTTTGACATATTATGTTATGTGGCGGCCATTTCAGGTTTTGACCCGTAGATCTCAAACTCGATCTAAAGCGAGATTTTATAAGCATGCATACAAAGTTTGAAAAGTGTGACAATAACTGTCCCGAAAAGTGTACTACGATGCATTTTGCATGTAGCCATTTGTATTCAAGAAGGATACATGCTTTAAAAAAGATTCGATCACAATTGTGGCCATACATATCTGCAAACCCTTTAAAACAGTTTGTTAAGACATGTCATGTGGCGGCCATCTTAAACTTTGATGCATGGATCACACATTCGAATTTAGGCGGGGTTTTGCATGTCTTATGATGCATACCAAGTTTGAAAACAAATCGGTAAAAAGTGTGATTACAAATATTTGGAAACCTATAAGAGGCATTTCGCATGTCGGCTATCTTGTATTTTAAACACGTGGATTTGACGCATGTATTTCAAAATCGAACTTTAACAGGTTTTGTTTGTCTAATGATGTATGCCAAGTTTGAAAATAATACGCTATACATTATGACCACAGACGTTCGGAAACTTTTAAGACGCATCAACATAGCGGCCATCTTGGATTTTGACACATGAATCTCAAAATCGAGAGCTTTTGCAGTTATTATGATTGATAGCGAACTTGGAAATGATTCATTAAAAATTGTAGACTTAAATGTCCGGAAATTTTCGGGACGGACGGACATATTGGATTTAGTCACGTGACTTTGACTTTATTTGTAACTTCATGTTCACCAGCTCATGTCGAAATCGGGTATTTAAGCGAGCAAATATAGCGCATGAAATCATTAAGTCCAGACTCTATTGTGCCCATCGCGTCAGGTATACCTTGACGTGTTCGTTGGCGGACGGACTATAAACCTTAGAATTACACACACACACACACGCATGAAATCATTTACTATATATACATCGACCAGTGCACATCGTACCTATACACAGGTAACAGTAATTTTTACCGAAAAAAAAAATTCTTTCGGGGCTCGAACACGACCTTCTGATTTCAAGTCCTGTGCTCTATCCACTGAACTGTTGTCGTTCTACTTGAGAAAATAGTATACTAACTACCATATATTATGAGGCAAAATAACTTAACATATTTGAACGCAACTAAAGATGGTTCAATAAATATGCAGTCCATATTGTCGCACGTGTAAATTAACATTGCCTGGTGTAATACTGTATTTTATCAATATGAAACTAATACTTCGTCACAAATCAACCATATATCGACCTGTTATAAGCGTTTGATGAGTTTTATGCGCGCTCTTGTTATTACGTAATGCCTATTTAGTGTTAAAAATGCTACAAAATACCGATAAATAGCAGTGGTCTAGAGGTTCAGCGTACATCTTTCAAATCTTACAAGTGCAAGACTGTGGTTCAAATCCCGTTCCGGGCAACTATTTTTTTTATCACATATATCCTGGAACCGTATATTTATCGATGTTACCTGTACTGGGGTGTTCGTCGATTTGAAACTACTTCACACGTGACTCATTCATATTCATGAGTTATTACCAGTTAAAATAGGGACTGTACAGCTTTAAGCGACCTAATTTGAAATGATTCGTTAGAAGTTGCGGCATTTTTTTTTGTATAATCCCTTTTAGACCGTCGGGTGGGTGTGGGGAACTAGCCATTTCAAACTAGAAACAGCAGATGTATTTCTCTTGAATTATTTTAATATCTGATCTTTACCAAACTTCATCAGAGTGATGATAGCTTGAACAAGTTCAATAACCAGCCAAATTTGAGTTATGGTACTTTGCTTTTTAAAGGTTTGATGATTTTTGCGATTTCCGCTCAGTAACTTTAACATTTATCACCAATTCTTGATGAAACAGGGAGACAGTGTTTATGACAATAATATCTCGGCCAAGTTCGATAACCAGACAGATCGCATATATTACGCCGGAGTTATTGCCCATGGATTTTTGTAATTTTACGAGTTTTGCGGCAATAACTTAAATACCTTGATCTTGATCAAACTTTAGGACAATGTTTATGACCATAATATCTAGTCCAAATTCAATAACCAGCCAGATCGACCTAAAATGTCGGAGTTATGGCCCTTGGATTTTTAAAATTAAAGACGTTTTAGGTTTCCGCTTAATACATTTAACATTTATAATCCAATATAGATGAAACGTTAGGACAATTTTTATGGGCATAAAATCTCGGCCAAGTTCGATAACAAGCCACATCGCACCTATCATTGTATGGCCCCTGAGTTTTTTTTAAAAATTGAAGTTTTTTTCGGTTTCCGCTCAATAACATTATAATCCGATCTTAATAAATCTTGGGGTTAATGTTTATGGGCGTACTACTGAGCATTTTTTAGATTTTCGCTCAATAAATTAAACATGTATTATCCAATATTGACGAAACTTGGAGTCATTGTTTATGGACATAATACCTCGGCAAAGTTCGATAACCATCCAGATCGCACATTTTATGCTGGAGTTATAGCCCTTTGATTTTTAAACATTGGCCCCGTTTGTCGATGTCAACTGATTTTTAAGAACCTAAAGAACTTCATCTCAACAAAGCTAACATTTCTGATACTGTCGCTTCTTTTCTTGATTTACATCTCTCTATTGAAAATGGTGAAATAATTAGTAAAATCTACGACCAGAGAGATGATTTTAATATTTAATTAGATGGGGATTTTCCCCGAACTACTTCTTATGGGGTCTATGTTTCTCAACTTATTCAATTTAATAGTGCTTGTACACGTGTTAAGGACTTTAATATTCGTAATATTTGTATAAATAGAAAGCTACTCCAGTAGGACCTACCGTTACCATAAACTTCGAAAAACCTTTGCAAAGTGGTATTACTTTTAAGATACATTATAAAAGTAATTTAAGAAGTATTCTGCGACAAGAATAACTTGACTTCTATGGTGATGTGATTTACAAACTTCTTAAGATAATCACTTTCATGCAATCTTTATTAAACTTATTAAAAATGCTTATCAAAGGGTGTTATGGCCCTATCATTCTGCAACGCACTGCATGTTTAGTGGTTGACCCATTTACAATTAGCCACTTGTGCGATGACCGGACATATTGTTGACCCTATGATGTCTAGCTAAATCCTCAAAGGACGGTAACGTTGGATGTTGTCTGTTAATACCCTTTACGGTTTGTTCTATTATTGCTATGACTTCTGCCAAGTCACTGAGTACTTGCTTTGTGGCTTTTTGCGCCGTTTTTATATTATATATATATATACATGAGCATATGTGTGTTATATGGTATATTAATGCTGCCTTGGTTGTTAGAGAATATAACCTGGCGAGATCATTATCACACTATCCGGGTTTTTTTTATGACAATAGTTGGTGCATCATTACGTGGTCCGAGTATTACACGTCATACCCCAGCCTTCTCCAAGAAGCAAAAACGGGGTTGGCTGGGGAATAAAATAAAACCTTAATTTCGATATTGTAAAATTAATGCATTTAATAGGTATTTTGCACAGCTTTATATCGCGTTTTTTCTGTAAGAAATGATTTTAAACATGTTTTATTGTAATATCTGTTATAAAATCCTGAGCTTTCCCATAGTTAAATGGAATTAAGGCGAGATCACGTAATGCCTTACAACCTGGCCTTTTTGCCACTGGCCGTTCCAAGGTGTACGCCCTATTGTCAACCCTTTTACGTTTGTGATGTCATATCTTGCCTTTTTTGTTTTGTGATTGACCGTTCTCCTTAAATGCTACATTTCATGTTAGACATATCTACTTTTGTTATAGTTAATAGTTTTCGGTCTCTTGAGTGACAATGTACTTACCGATGCAACGGACTAGGTATGATAAGGGGCAAAATTGGCCCCCAATATTGAAAGTTCCAATGCACAAGTTTTGAATATCTAGTTTAGCTACAAATGAACTGAATCATTATTAAAACTCATTACAAGTACGTTTGAAGGCTCTAAATGAGTTTAAGAGCCTCACAAACAAGGCCTTTTTCTTTTTTTTTATCAGAAAATGATTTTTTGTTGAAATAGGTACTTGATAGGGATGCATCATCAGCCAAAAAAGTGTGTGCGCTCGGAGGTGCGCTCTATATTTTTAGGATCAAAATCTTGAAAAAAAAGGTCAAAAATCTACAAAATGTAACAAATTACCAAAAATGCCATTTTTTGAGACCCTGTTAATTCTTCTAGATAAATAAAATAAATAAAAATATCTTTTGAAGATAGAATATGATCAATTTACTTCAACATACAGGACAGATTAAATGTAAATATTATTTTTTGCATTTTGAACATATTTGGGGCCAATGTACCCCATTATCATACCTTGTCCTTTGTTAAATATGTATATACTGTAATAATACGGTAGTCTCAGCGGTCAGGATTTAAGTAATCCGTTCTATTATTAAGGACGAAGGACGAATAAGAAATCATTTATGGAAGGATTAAATATAACAACACTAGGCTAGTTTCAGCATCATTTATCTAGACATCTCATTTGCACGATATAAGAAACATGCTGGACTCGACGGAGTGAGTGGTGACGAGCATCAGCTAGTATATTAAGTGCATGTTACACCTTTTGTATAGATCCCTGTTTAAATAATGATGTAAAATAACAAACTGGGATGAGTGAAGCTTTATTTCCACTAACTAACACATAAGAAGAAATCTCAATATCCCTATGCTGTTCACTTTTAAGTTGTGAGCTTGATAGTTTGTCATGATCTTTGTCATTCAAATGTATTGTAGGAGAATGATCAGATAAGTGAATTATTTTTTTTTCACTGTAGTCCGTCTGGGATTCAGATGGGCTTATATCAAGAGATTTTTTCAGGTAGATATAAAAGTCGAACAGGAAATGTAGCATTCAGGGACCACAGTCAAACACAAACACGCACAGAAACAAACAACAATGTTTAAGCCTTTTGCTCATCTAAATAGGGTTTAACATTATTGTTAATGCACCTACTACAATAAGTTGCCTCAATTTATCATGATCGTGCTCAGTTTTCTTGAATGCACACCGTCTATCATATAACTGTTCGTTGGTTCGGGCAAGTTCAATATGTGTTTGATAATGAACTTGTTTACAATCAGTACGCCTCAGGGACCGGTTATAAGCCTTCAAATAACTTCTTTAACAGTTTCGTATGAAGAACGGTGTTCTACTGTCATTCGACATGTTCGAGTTAAACCACGGGCTTTACCAATTAAAACACACTGTAAACGTTTTCAAATGGCCATTGCAACTTCTTTTTCTCAAAAAGGGTACTAATCTAATATGCTTTGTAACATTAAAAGTAGATGAGCGGGAGGGTGGTGGAGAAGGTGAACTTGCCTTGCTGGCCAAATCCAATTTCCGCATCTCTAATTCAAATTATCTTCTTTCTTTTTCTTCCATTAATTTCATTGCCATTTCTTTTTCTATTTTTCATTGTTTTCCAATTCATTTTTCTTTTTTTTCCTCTTGCATTTCCAAGAGGTAACCCCAATTCACTGCAGGCAACTCATTTTTTCAAAGGGATGCAACTTTTTTCAAAGGAGATCACTCGTTTTTTCTAGTGATGCATCTCATTTTATTAATATTGCAAACCTCGGTTATAGCGAAGTATTTTGTGAGGTCATCATTTAAGCAAGATTTTCAATTGCAATTCTCAATTGAATTGAATGTTGTTTAACGGCTCATCAACACAGTATAGGTTATTTAGAGCCGCCCAAGAGAGAGGGGAAGGATACATAGGAATCCGGGAACCTGCCCTACTCTTATTATCGAATAGATTCCTATGGTTCTTTAACGTGCTCGGAGGATAGACCGATACACGGGACCGCCCGGTTTACGTCCCCATCCGACGGACGAGGATAAGGGAAAGTGATTATTCTGCGGTAAACAACAGGGTACCTGCCAGGGTAACAGGTGCGCGGTGGCCATTTTTGACGCGATCGATTATCCTGAAATGAGTTGATGATCACATAAACCTGAATTATTAACATACTACTTCACGATATATTTCAAATATCGAGATAAGTTTTTTAAATCTGATGTATTGCTTTTAATTTATTGAAAGAAATTATGGAATTCATACTATAACTTGGGTTTTAGCGGCGAAAATACGCTCGATAGCCGTGTTGATTTTCTTTTTTCTACAGTTTTCGCCATTTGCGGCTTGAAATCGAGAGTACATTTTTTGAAAATTTAACTTCTCTTTCGTTTACGTTACGACATTCGAAGTAATTATTCCTTCGTAATGCCATTATTGTGTAGAGCTGCTTGCCTGTCTTGGATTTCTGTATAGCCTTTGTTTTGTTCGTAAATTACGCAGTTGAAATTGGCTGAAAATTCAATGAAATCGCCTTCATTTTTCATAAATGTATAAACGTTCTATGTGAAACTCCTGTTTTATTTATGGTTCGATATTCAAAATAATTATTCCTTTGTACTGCCATTATTGTATAGATTTGAATGACGGCCTTGGATTTATGTATGGCCTTTGTTTTCGTCTCAAATTTTGCTGTTTAAGTTGGTTAAAAATAGTATTACCTGTGTATTCGATATGACACGTTTGACTTTTGGGGTACTTGCGTGCAATAAAACAGAAATATTATATCGATCACCAGCGTCCTGTTATTTGGAACACAAAACAACCCTTTGAATTACCACTAAATCCATCATAGTTTAATTAAACAAGGCAACTGAAGCCAAAATCAAGTCGAATTACCTAATGAGCCAACGAACTTATGTTCTTACATGTATCATTATGCATGTATATTTACAATTTGCAGAGTCACATGATCATTGTCGCAGTTTCACCTACGGTCATATTATTTATGTTGTTTATTAAAGTTAAAACAGAAGTCACTTTATAGAATGAAGAATAATCTCTCAGCTTGAATTTTAATAAGCCAGCTAGTTTAAATACTTTTCCCAGAAGAAATAATACAGCAACGATATATATATATTTAATTTGTCGAGTCACGTCACTGTCGCAGTTTCACTTACGGTCAAACGAACGTAATTGTTCTTATTTAGTTCGTTTTTAGTAAAGCTTAAACAGACATCACTGCATAGAATAAAGAATTATCTTTCAGCCCATATTTGAATTAGCCAGCTACCTTAAATACTCTTCCCAAAATAAACAAATCAGCAACGATATGTAAATATATATATTTATTAAATTTGCCGAGTCACGTCACTGTCGCAGTTTCACATACGGTCAAACGAACGTAATTTTTGTTATTTAGTTCGTTTTTAGTAAAGCTAAAACCAACATCACTGTATAGAATAAAGAATTATCTTTCAACTCGTCTTTGAAATAGCCGGCTATAGTAAATACTTTTCCCAAAACAAATAAATTAACGATAAGTATACTAGGTTTTCTAACATTTTATCAATTCGTAAGATGGTGCGTAACTTAGCGCAATGCGCATGCGCCATAATACCTTACCTGTACGCGCAAGTATTCATGGGTAAATTATTATTCGGCGGATAAATTGGATTTACGACATGTTTCAAATCCAGTGTACATATAAATCCATGCGAAAACCAGTTAAAACAACACAAATGTTATTTTTATTAATTTATTACTATAACATTAATTAACTTCATCTCTTACATTCACAAATCTTCTCATTCTTCATCATTTATGAGATGTGTATTTAAACATACATTCACAAATTCTTCATATTCTTCTAACAATTGAGCTTAACATTTACATAGTTCATGAAAAATGCTGTAAATAAGACGCCAACTACAAACGGTGAGTTGAACACCTGCGTCGCTACAGTTAACAGTTAACAATACCTAGCTCTGATTGGTCAATCAAGGTTAGTGGGCGGAGCTAAAAACTGAAAGTTGGAACTGTAGATAATTTAACTATTAACTTGCAACTCTCTAAATTGTTGACTGTCAACAGCCACCTATTCTGATTTTTATAAACTTTTCATAAAGGAGATTCCGAGAACCAACTAGAAATTCCTGACCTTTTATAAACGATTCAGGGGACCAGCTAGTAATTCCTGACCTTTCATGAAAACGTCAGATGACCAGCTTGTAATTCCTGACCATTTCTAAATAAATTTGAGGACCAGCTAGTAATTCCTGACCCATCATAAAGAACAGTCAGAGTACCAGCTAGTAATTCCTGAGCTTTCATGAAGAAGTCAGAGGTCCAGTTTGTAATTCCTGACCTTTCCTATTAAATAAACTAGAGGACCAGCTGGCAATTCCTAACCGTCATAATTCCTAACAGTACCAGCTAGTAATTCCTGACCTTTCATAAAGAAGTTGGAGGACCAGCTAGTAATTCCTGACCTTTCATAAAGAAGTTAGAGGACCAGCTAGTAATTCCTAACATTTCATAAAGTCAGAGGACCAGCTAGTAATTCCTAACCTTTCATGAAGAAGTCAGATGACCAGCTAGTAACAGGTCTGCCAAAACTTTTTAACACAAAATCCGGAGATTTTTAAAACTTAGACTTAAAGGGTGAAGAACATTTCGAGAAAAAAAAAGGAGCGCGCCTTATTTTGCGCAGTCGTTTTTCGTAAAGCACAAATTTAAATTATTTATGCAATTAATACAAGTTGATGTTACAGAAAATAATAGATTAGCATACTTCAACATGCACAAAAATCATTTCTTTTAGAGAAAACTTCGTAATTCGATTAGACAGACCCGGTTTAATTTCTACCACAACTGTTGTTTCAAGGAAGTGCACTTACCTTATTACATAGATGCACGCTAAATGTATAACTCTAAACAAAGTTTAATCTTTATTATCATTGTACACTGTAGCAGCTGTTATAGTGATACCACTCACAAGGAGTAGCTAGTTCCTCACACTTGTTATTTCCATTAGCTAGACCAATTAAAGAAGCCACAGATATATTGATGCTATTGCAAATGTTGTTATGTCACTGAAGGAACTAATTATGTCCTTAGGTGTTTATTGCATATTCAGGCAGTGCATTTAACGGACGACCCCCATTGACACGACAATTGGAAATACTCCTCTGACTAGGGATTGAAACTGGACCAATTCGGGAGATAGCTGATAAATTATGAACATTTTGTTTTAATGGAAAATCCAGTGATTATAAATCCATAGATTCGGAGATGACTGAAAAATCCGGGGATTTCCGGATTTTATCCGGAGATTTGAAAGCCTGTAGTAATTCCTAACCGTTCATAAAGAAGTCAGGGTACCAGCTAGTATTTCCTGACCTTTCATAAAGCCGTCAGAGGACCAGCTAGTAATTCCTGACCTTTCATACAGAAGAGACAGGGAACCAGCTAGTAATTTCCTGACCTTTCATAAAAAGACAGGGGACCAGGTAGTAATTCCTGACCCTTTTTTTAAAAAAAAAGTCGAGAAACCTGTCATAAAGAAGAGCCGAAGGACCAGCTAGAAATTATGTTTATTCTTATGGAAGTGTAACACGCCCATATGAGCAAAAAGCACGGACACTTAAATCACATCAAAGACAACTTGCGCTCAAGAGTGCCGGGCAATGTTCCTACAAGTAGAAGTGGCAGCATTTTATACAACGACTTTGACGTCAATGGTCTATCCAACGGACAGTGGTCCCTATAACATCGATATTTTATTATATCCCATGGTATCACTGTTACTAATATTTAAACAATTCCTTAAATAAACATTATCAAAAATTAATATGAGCATGTTGATCTGTCAATGAACTGTTCTTTTTATATGTACGTCAGTGCCATAAATAAACTTCTATATTTACATATATTTACATATCAATACACTGCTTCAAGTACAACTGAGGCCAGACGGTGGGGTAAAAGAAAAAGCCGAACTGCCTTTCCTTGCAGGAGGTAAAAGTCTTCCTCTTTGCCAGGATAGGCAGATGCCCTTTTTTTGCCCGACAACTGAAAGAGATCAGGTTATAATGCCCCTACTCCCAACCATCTACCAAAAACTGTGATACTGTAATTTAGTTGTTGCAAAATCTCATGACCACAAGCCAATAATCTGACCAGAAAGCGATGTGATATATGAACAGGTCCACTTCATGTAACAGATACGAGTGTGGTCAGACTGTCGGTTTCTTTAAACGAGATGGGCATGACCCAATTAAATAACCAACAAGGTGAGACAGACTTTATCTGTTTTGTAATATGGTATACTAAGTGACCCTGTCTATACTCTAACTACCATTAAATTTTGTTAGAAGTTAGAATATGGTAAAGCGCCACACTCATATCCTGAATTAAACGATTTAATGCCATACATTCATCAAAGGCAATTTCACCAACAATACTACAAGTCCAGTTATAAGAAAGAAATGATGTAAACCACATATGATGTAAACCACATACTGTTTGACTTTTGAACAACGAAGCCAAATGGCCTAGGGACTAATTCTTATCACATATTCCTTAGCACTTTATAATAAATCAACACATCATAGTTTATAGTTGTAACGTTTGCAAATCTTCTAAAAATGCTGGCATAAAATTTAACTCAAAAACAATATCCAATTATATGAAATAAAAGAACTACAATTAGGGATATTCAATTAAAACATACATGGGACCCCAGGAAGGCACTCTTGAAACTGAACACTCATCCACAGATGCAAAATTTAGTTTTTGGAAACTAGGGTTCACCTATAGATGCTTATTAAATTGCCTTCCTGTGGTCTCGGTTATGTTTCAATGGAATAGCCCTTAAACACACTAATAAAAAACACAAAATAAACATATCCACCTAACAACCATGGGAACATTATAGCACTATAATTAAATTGAATTTAAATCGATCCTCTATTCATTGTATTCCAATTCTTTCACGGACAACAGGCCTCTCACAATGAACTGTATACAGTGTTAATTTTTTGGGGAAAAAAGTAAACACGGAATTAATTTAAATTGTGTTTTAAGGCACCTCAACACAATATAAGTAATATGGCGCCAAGATGGTTATGAGCTCTCGGGATGCATTGTTCCCATCAAGACACAAATATGAGACATTGATTCAGATACTTTACCACAGGAAAAGCTTTACTTCAACTGTTCAAATCTTATTAGCGAGTTTCCTCATAAGATCAAGGCTTAGGCTGTGGTATCAATTTCTGGCCCCAAAATCCCATAGGGTTTGTCCGAGGGAAAAATACCAACAAATTTTTAAATGTTGTTGCATAGTCATAGTGTCATTTCTTTTGATGAAAAAACTACTAACATGGGCGGAACAAGCCCATCTGAAGGATTTAACATTTTGTGCATTTAAATTAACATGGAGACTGGAAACTAAATCTGGACTAGTTTCACTCGAAGATACCTGTTGTCAATGAAGGGTCGGATACAACTGGGAACTAGTTAATGACAAAATTAAGTACAATGTCAGAATATATAATATATTACAACACACAACACGATTGTTGCAGACTATGTTTATTTCAACTCATAACCGAGATAATGCAGACGTTATATTGCAGGTAAGTGTGTAATATCAAGGCCAAATTTGCATTACACTTCACTGAATGTTCCCATGCATTAACTGAAACAATAATTTATAAACCGTCTCTTTTTATATTAGTATGCAAACAATTTACACATCCATGCTGATTTAACAATTATTTTATACCTATAAATAAACCATTTGGCCCTGTAAGCCACCAGGTTTTGTGCATCAGTGCACTGTTTCAAGTTACACATCAAATTGCAGTGAAAAGAGGTTTTCTCACTTTACAATGAAAATAACTCCTATACTAACTCCAAACCAACATATCTCCTCTATATTCTTTAAAAGGCTTAATTGTTATATTAAAACAGTTGTGTTTAGAAAACAAAATTAATATATAAATTCTAATCTCCATTTTACTGTACCTTGAAACCTTTCATTCAACAATTAAAAAGTCCTTTTACAATTATTTTGTACCATTCTTTTGTGTAACAACTTTCTCTCAAAAAGCTTTGGTATACATAAGATAAGATTAAATTGGATAAGATTAAATTGAATTGGGTTTTAAGACACACTAACACGTGAAAAGGTTATATGGCGCCTAACAGGCATGAACATGCCAGACTCATCTTCCATGTACATCGAGATAAAATATGGAAAATGGGCCTAGAACCTTCTCACCCTGAACTGCAGAGTTGCTGCAAGTTCTATCGTAGAACCTCCATTTATGCTGGAGCCACGTTTGTTCAGAAAGCTACTTAAATGTTATATACAATTGTTATTATAGTGCAAGAAAGAGAGGTATTAACAAATACGAATAAAAATACAAAGTAATTAATGCTAAGTTCTATTACCCACAATAAGTGCAATAATACATAACCAGAACCAATACATTTTAAGGACTGTTTAAAGAACACTTGATATATTAAAAGCAGACAGGTGTGAAATAAAAGGTTGCAATAAAGTGGAACAATGTGAAATCGATAGTGTCTACATCTAATGTAAATTTTCTGTTGATCTAAATGAAGCTGAATTGTTTTTTTTATTGCACAAAAACGAAAATTTCATATAGTGCCGACAAGAATGATTAAGTCTACAAATGCCTCACCTGCAGACATGCAGAGTTGCTGAAAATTCTGTTGTAAACACTCCACAGATATTGGAGTCACACTGGTTCGTTCTCAGCCACTACTTACTATGTGGCTCTCCAGAACCACCTGGGGTGTAAAATGATTATTGGTTTTAATGAAGTTCACAAAATATATTTTTTTAAAAATTAACACAACGCAAATTCTAAGAAATGTTGTTGTTTTACAAAACAAAAATTCATTTATTGCGAAATAAGGACAAGATACTCGACACTCAGATAAAACGTTTCAGCAACACCTTAGAACTCTATCGATCAACATTTCGAAGGGGTAATGCAGCTAACCTCCCTGCTGATTTCATCTAGGTTGTGGGTAACATAATACAACAAGAGGTCAATGACCTTGAAGCTCTACTGATTGATTTTGATTTCAGGAAGTAGTCGCTACAGACTTGTTTTTTGAAAATCTATTTTTAACCGTTGCGGCCATCTTGAATTTCCGGCCGACCTGAAATTTTGCTAAGATCAATAAGACATTAAGAGCAACATTCCTGTGAAGTTTCATGAAAATCCATCAGGTAGTTTCAAAGAAGTAGTCGCTACAAGTTTTCATTATATAACTCTATGTAAACAAAGCAGCCATGTTTAAGGTCAAATCAAAACGATTTTCGACAAGGACCAACATCATGTCATACTGATCATTTTAGAAAAAGTCCCATATCAATATCTCTTATTGTTTTGAAGAAGTAGTCGCTACAAACTTATTTATTTTAAATCTATTTTTAGCTGTGGCGGCCATCTTGAATTTCCGGCCGACCTGAAATTTTTCTAGGATCAACTAGACATCAAGAGCAACATTCCTGTGAAGTTTCATGAACATCCGTCAAGTAGTTTCAGAGGAGTAGTCGCTACAAGTTTTTACTATATAACTCTATGTAACCAAAGATGGCCACTGGCAGCCATGTTTAACGTCGAATCAAAATAATTTTCCACAAGGATCTACATCATGTCATGCTGATCATTTTAGAAAAAGTCCCATATCAATATCACTTATAGTTTTCAAGAAGTAGTCGCTACAAACTTATTTTTTAAAAATCTATTTTTAGCTGTGACGGCCATCTTGAATTTCCGGCCGACCTGAAATTTTGATAGGATCAATTAGACATCAAGAGCAACATTCCTGTAAAGTTTCATGACAATCCGCCAAGTAGTTTCAGAGGAGTAGTCGCTACAAGTTTTTACTATATAACTCTATGTAAACAAAGATGGCCGCTGGCAGCCATGTTTAACGTTGAATCAAAACGATTTTTGACTAGGATCAACATCATGTAATGCTGATCATTTTAGAAAAAGTCCCATATCAATATCACTTATAGTTTTCAAGAAGTAGTCGCTACAAACTTATTTTTTAAAAATCTATTTTTAGCTGTGACGGCCATCTTGAATTTCCGGCCGACCTGAAATTTTTCTAGGATCAATCAGACATCAAGAGCAACATTCCTGTAAAGTTTCATGACAATCCGCCAAGTAGTTTCAGAGAAGTAGTCGCTACAAGTTTTTACTATATAACTCTATGTAAACAAAGATGGCCGCTGGCAGCCATGTTTAACGTTGAATCAAAACGATTTTTGACTAGGATCAACATCATGTCATGCTGATCATTTTAGAAAAAGTCCCATATCAATATCACTTATAGTTTTCAAGAAGAAGTCGCTACAAACTTGTATTTTAAAACTCTATTTTTAGCTTTGGCGGCCATCTTGGATTTCACATCAACATGAATTTTTGCTAGGATCAACTAGATTTTATGGGCAACATTTCTGTAAAGTTTCATGAATATCCATCCAGTAGTTTCAGCTGTGAAGTCGCTACAAGTTTTTACTATATAACTCTATGTAAACAAAGATGGCCGCTGGCAGCCATGTTTAACGTTGAATCAAAACGATTTTTGACTAGGATCAACATCATGTCATGCTGATCATTTTAGAAAAAGTCCCATATCAATATCACTTATAGTTTTCAAGAAGAAGTCGCTACAAACTTGTATTTTAAAACTCTACTTTTAGCTTTGGCGGCCATCTTGGATTTCACATCAACATGAATTTTTGCTAGGATCAACTAGACTTTATGGGCAACATTTCTGTAAAGTTTCATGAATATCCATCCAGTAGTTTCAGCTGTGAAGTCGCTACAAGTTTTTACTATATAACTCTATGTAAACAAAGATGGCCGCTGGCAGCCATGTTTAACGTTGAATCAAAACGATTTTTGACTAGGATCAACATCATGTCATGCTGATCTTTTTAGAAAAAGTCCCATATCAATATCACTTATAGTTTTCAAGAAGAAGTCGCTACAAACTTGTATTTTAAAACTCTATTTTTAGCTTAGGCGGCCATCTTGGATTTCACATCAACATGAATTTTTGCTAGGATCAACAAGACTTTATGGGCAACATTTCTGTAAAGTTTCATGAATATCCATCCAGTAGTTTCAGCTGTGAAGTCGCTACAAATAAAAGTTTACGGACAGACAGACGGACAGACGGACGGACGGACGACGGACTCCGCACCACGGCATAAGCTCTGCTGATCTCTGATCAGTAGAGCTAAAAATGAGGAAAAATAAAAACTTTAACCACAATGTCAAAATGCGTAGACAGACAGACGGATGGAAATATCAAATCATAAGCATGGATATGCTTCACAATCTGGCTAAAAACTGAATTAAGTTTTAACTGTTCAGCAAATACTATACCACTTACGCTCAATGTGCAGCTTGTAAATTCACATTCAATAAATATTAAATACACCATTATGTGTATGAGATGCCATTAAAAAGAGTGCACTTGTGATAGTGACAACATGATGGACATGTAAATCCAACTGCTTGGTCAGTCCAAGATTTTTATTTTAGCTATGTTCGGTTGATCATTTCGACAGACAACGAGCTGTGGGGAATAATAAATCAATAAAAAGTCCGAGAGATAATCGAAAACGATGAAAGCAGTTAAATCAGAATCAATGGATCACGATTTTGGAGAGATATACGGAATGACTTTTCACTGTGACTAATAGTTTACACAAAATGTCATTTAATTTTTTTATTATTTTATACTTTTCTATTCGAAAATCTTTAAAGGGACACAGGGCAATCTTGATTTTTTAAAAGCTGACGTCATCCCGTTAGTTTTTGTCTTAACTTGAATAGTTCAAAGCAAATTGTTTTCACATATTACTAACTTTTGATAATATTGCACCAATAATTTATTTACCGGTAAACATTTGGTAAAATAGTGAAGAAAATAGAAATCTCAATTTTTTATTTAATTATATACAAGCAGTTTTAAAGTCAAAATGACGCAGGATAACTAAATCAAGGAGCAAATTTTAGTGTTTGAATAAAACTTAAGATTGCCATGTGCCCTTTCCATACAAAAAAAAAGAAAAAAGGATTTTATAGAAATTTAAACGACGGATCTTATTTAAGTCAAACTTAAAGTGACCATTGCTCATGATTTTGGAAGTGATTTCCAAACACTAGTCATATCCCCTTTAAATGTTTAGCAACAAAAGAAGATATATATATATATATAAATAGGAAAATTAGTCAAAGAAACGATTGCATAGTTGTTAATTATTCATAAAATATTTTTTAGTTTACTAATACAGCCAGTCTATATGTTGTCTATGCTTTGAGAACAAACACTTTTTTACAAACAAATAACAAATATCTTAATACATACAGATACATATACATTTACACTGTATGCATGGAATGATGTGTTACACGTATTTTCATACACGCAAAACTACACACATTTATACTTAAAGATTTATAGTGAAACATATTATCCAAAAAACATGCTACAGATTAAGAAAAACTCATTTCCCAGCACGAGTGCTTTTTATTACAAATATTACCAGTGTTTATAGAAAAACATTATGAGAAAGATTGCTAAATTTCAAAGCATAATTTTAAACAACTTCTGTATCAGCTAGACAGTATTTTAGTGATTCGTCGGGAAAAGAAGATACGTAAATTGTATCGCAGTGAATGCATCTTATTATTCGAAAGGCATTCTAAAACAGCCTCTAACATATATAGACCACATGCTTCTAGTGTGAGCAAGTGAGGTTTTGTCTTCAATGTAAGACACAAATCTTAGTGAATAAGACTAATAAAGTAAATCTTGCTATTTCCAAAAAATTACATAAACTCTTGTTTACAGTCTTTAAAATAACATGATTTTCATTGATGATTTTCATTTTATCTGTCGAAATCACTCTATATAAATATGCAAAAAATATGAACTACTGAACAACATATTTGACACTTGTTAACTCTTTCTCTAAATTCTTCGAATATATTCCAAATTGAATCTATTGGATCTATTGGAATCTCATCTGAAATACTTCTCCCCAAAAATGACCTAAAACTAACCACCCTAGATGCATTTAAACTACATATACGCTTGATTGGACAATTTCAGCTAAGAAAGGATAATACTAAAATCTGTGGCTATATTAACTCCTGGTTTCCGTATGATCAGCTGTTGATTATCGCTATTGTAGGACAACTGTAAAGAAATCTCTTGATCTGAAACAGAAAATATATGGAATGATGGAAGTTAATCTTGTAAATAACAAAAATCTTAGTGACATGGAAAAAGTGAAATTGGTAGCATGTATTTACACATGGGCTATGCCATTAAAACATACTTGGGACACCAGGAAGACAATTTAATGAACATCTATGGGTGGACACTATTTTTCGAAATGTGGATCTTTAAATTCAATTTTGCATCATTCTATGGTTGATTATTCAATTTCAAAGGTGCCTTTCTGGGTTCCCATGTATGTTTTAATGGAATAGCCCTAATATTTGAACAAAAATGCAAAGTCTAAACTTAACAGGTGACGAATGTTAACATGCGTTGTAGCGTGGCTTTCACCAATATTTCAGTCAGATCACGACGGTGTCTAGCAGTGATTTAAATGCTCAACTTTACAGTGCTGCCATACTGGAATACCATTCCCTAGACGCAAGACATGATACCCCACCCAGTCAAATTATACTGACACCGGGCTGACAAGTCCTAGAACCCTTTTCATATACACTGGATGTCAAGCAAGGCAGCTATTAGTACCATTTTTATAAAGTCTTTGGTATGAACCGGCTGGGGATTGAACCCACGACCTCCTGTAATGCGACGTAGACACTTGACGACTTGGCCATGCCAACAGGGGATGAATATCTAAACCTATGAAAGAACCTAAAATCACTGTCCGCTGTTTCAGCTTAAAGCAATTTTCTTAATAGTTAAAATGCACATGCCAATTTTATTCATGATTTTTTATTTTACAAGAGCATTTGCTTCTACTTCTTCACAAGGGTTTTTCTCGGAAAGTTTTCTTAGAAATATCAGGAGTATACAACGAGCCATTTATTAATCACAATGTTACCTTTAGATTTTAAAACTGCCTTAGTTGGAGATCTCTTAAAACCAACTACCACGATCTTCTCTATCCACTCCCTTGTAGAATGATTTCCAAACCTATCTCCGGATCTGTGCAAGTAACAACAAATATTATCATGGTTAGAACGTATGCTGTACAGAAATGTACGTCTTTTTGTCGATACAAGTCACATCAATCATTTGTTCACAATGAAGGTGAACGAATTCAACACATTTATAGAACTCAAAGTATAAATATGACATAAAAATTGTCTTATCGCCAAGAATTGTTTGTTTAACAGTTAAAATAGCTATCCCACGACCAACAGCCACATTTTACAAAATATGTACTTCGTTTCTCAACTTTACTAATGACGAGGTATATATATATTAAAGTTAATATTATGAGAATCCAAACTCTATAGACACAATCAACGGCTTTAACCAGCCAGACCAAACCTCCAACTGGAGCGTCAAATTAAGAGTTACCAACCCATAATTAATTTTACGTATATTCAATAACGGGTATTTTAAGAACCGTGAATAAACCTATACTTTAAATTGGCACACACATTATTACTACATGACCTGAACACCTGGACAGAGTTTTGATAAACGGTTTTGTAGTGTGAATTTGTCGTTATTTGGCGGGTTAGTTTCTTTAATAAAAACACATTATCTTTGACTATTTTGAGCCACCTCAGAGGTGAAAAATGCATAGGAAATGAAACGATGAACATATATCTATTTTTAATATCTTATAAAAGGTAAAATTATGTATAGGATAGAGGATATGAAGAGAAATCTTCACCATTAAGAAACCGAAAAGGAGGGAGCGTAGCGATTGACCGCGGCTTCTTAATGGTGAAGATTTCTCTTCATAGACTATCCGGCTTAGTGTTTACGATAGGTTTTATCGATAGTCTCTATACAGGTCACACTCTAAACCTTGAAGAGCGATGGTAGTAAAATCTTCATGAATAAATGGTGCAAGTATTTGAAATTCTGAGCCATCTGATTGGTTTAAAAAGTAGAGTAAACACTAAGTGTATTAACAGGTATTAACAGCGAGTTTTAGAGCTGTCACTTTTTAAGCAATATGGCAAAAAGGTGGGGAGAGGACGGGGCAGCGATATGGAATCCATTGATTTTAACAAATTGTAAATTATCAACAAAATGTCTACACAATTACAAATAGTTTACAGGCTACTTACTGACTGCGGAATTCAGTCTGATCAAAGGAGAAATCTCGTAATAAATATTCTCCTTTTCTATAGTTAAAGGTATGGTAGTCATCTACATATAGACTGCCCTTAGCTGCTCCCTGAAATGCAATAATACACATGTTACCTTTATCTAAATCAATCAAAATTCTCTTCTTTTTTTTCAGCATAAAATCTAGTACCTTTAAAAACTGTGTGGTGTCTTGCTAGATTTTCTACACAATCTGACTATTTGCTAAACCATACTTACAATTTCAAAAAGTATATAAAAAATTATTTATCAAATTATTTTGGCATATAACTAACTGTTGAGTTAACCCTTTCGGCACCAAACACGACTTTTGTCAAGACACACAGAGCTCCAAAGGTAAATTTCATTGACCACATTCAGGGCACATAAAATTATATATACTCAGCATAACAATTGCAACAGATTTGTAAAAGCTGAGTAGCTTATTTTATAACCTACATCAAACAATGTTTATATTTTAATTTATGAATCAGTAAAGCCGCACACTGTTATCACACCTATAGCACTTACATTTCTATCTAAACACACTATAAGCGTAAAGGGATCATGAACCATTAAAGAGGATGATCGTCGTACACGTAATTTTCTCGGAACTATTGTACCTCCTCTCTGGAAAACTGGTATCTGAAATCAACAACAGATACATTTGCAGTCAACACTCAAGTTGCTCAAACTTGCTCACTTTGAAATTCCATTTGCTTGGAACTCCAGTCACATTCCCAATTTTATTCCCATTATTTTTATGTAATTTTTACTTCCTTTAAAATTCTAGTTAAATTATTCATTTATTCAAACCTTTTTCTTAAGACTATTCTTAGGCTTGAGCTCAAGTACTAAAATTTCATTCACAAATATTCCATGACCTTCATAGATAAACAATCGTATGAAATTGATATTCATAAGAATTGATCATATTTATACATAGCAGCTTCTTATGAACGTTTATCCTTTAAATTTATAGCAATATATGTGATTGAAATTTGCATCTCTAATACATATTTTGATAGTATTCTGCACTCATTTAATCAAAATTCAATCTACATGCCAAAGACAAGTTCAAGCAAATGTAAGCCATGTCCAAAGCTATTAAAATGCAAAGAAAACAAAAGCTGTATGCTATACATTAACTAGAAAATGTCTACATGTCTCCACGGGACAGATGCCTCCATAGGTAGGAACGTGTTACTTTTTAGTAGAAACATAGTAAAATGTGTTAAGTTTGAACAATTTTTTAATTCTATTGTCCGAGACTATTGACTTAACCAAAAACATAAATGTAGAACGTTTATTGTACGGAAGAGACTGACCCGGAATGTCAACACTAACACTATTTGACCGCTCCACTCCTATCAATTAAGTATTAAAAGTAAAAATTACTGTATCACTAAGGCCACGAAAAATTAATTACCTGGTTCTCGGGCCACTTTTTCTGAGAAGAGATGCAGGCGGGCATTTTTTTTTTACAATTTTACAGTGGTCAACAGACACGAGGGGGATTTTTTTTTTATCCAAACTTTTAATTCCAATACATGTATTGATGCAAAATATCTTGAAATACATGTGCAATAACCAGTTGGATCAGCTCATCTCTATTGTCGATCATTACCTTATCATTTCTTCCCGACTTATGCTTCTTTCAATCACAATAAGTCCGTATATTTGTATTAGATAACGCATGAACTTCAATCGACTCGAACTGAACCATTATTGCATGTTGTTGTGAGACTTTGTCGATTAGACGCTTGAATAAATCGCCTGTTATGTAGCACCTACTAGTTCCAAGCATCTCAAGCGTCTGACTCTCCTAGATTGGTACCCGTACGACTGCAACACTCACAAGCTAGCGAGCAGAGCGGCAGATAGTCCACCCCGCACCAGTCTACCCACAAGGGGATTCCCCTGAGGTAGTTGCATGTAAAAACCGGAACGAACTTGGATGCGGAACTTTTTTTTGAAATTTCGGTAGCGCATTTCCAATTTTTATTTTATTACTTTTGAGATAAAATCGGCAATGCGGCACCAAAGAAAGACATGCGGGCAGTCTGAGAACCAGGTAATTATTTTTTTATGGCCTAAATGTTGTAGTGGAACATGTTACCTTAGATATGATACAAGGAAGCTCCCTTCAAATTTAGAGGTTTAGATTTCTTACATGAGTACTCATTCATTATTGAATTTATTAAACGAGTTGGCACATATAATGCAAGGCTATTGCCGAGCATTATATCATTTTTGCTAACAAGTTTAATATATTCAATAATGAATGAGAACGAATGTTAGATTCTATTCACATAACTCACATATCGACTTTTATTGCATTTTGCCTGTCGCTTTAACATGCGAAACCGACATAAACCGTGGGAATTGGATCGTAGTCATTATCAATTTTTTTGACAGCACATACTGTGCTTATTTGCAGTTAATATATAACTAGTGATATATCGAAAATATAGAATGGTGTTAACCACTCCCACACCATAAGTTATGTGATAAAATGTATTATCCCGACCTGTTATATTAAACAACACTAACATTGAGCAAAATCCTTATTTAAAGGGACACACGGCAATCTTGATTTTTTAAAAACTCACGGCGTCCCGTTAGTTTTTCTCTTCACTTGCATTTGCTCAATCATTAATAGTAATTGTTAGCATAGTTCAAACAAATTGTTTTTACATATTACTAACTTTCTATAATAGTGCATCAATAATATGTTTAAAAATTTGGTGAAATGTTGAAGAAAACTGAAATCTCAATTTTTTATTTAATCATACGCAAGCAGTTTTAAAGTCAAAATGACGCAGGATAAGTAAACTGAGGAGCAAATTTTAATGTTTGAATAAAACTCAAGATTGCCATGTGTCCCTTTAAATCGGCCATCAGAGATGGACGAATATTCCAGCAAAATACGTATTGGGGTGTAGAAAGGCACTATTTTCTCCAGCCACCCACAGAGTTTTAATTTTCATTCCCATGACTACCCATATAACAGGAATTCACGACTAAAATCATCCACAGCATCAACACTCAAAATGATCTGTGTAAAATTTTAATTATACTATTAAATAGTAGAGGCCCAAAAGTTGTAGTGTATTAATTTTGTTGTTGTTGTTCTACAATTGAACAAGCAGGCAAAGACAAGTCATATTCAATGCATCTTATGCTAAATATGCAACAATATCTCAAACAAATGTTTAGTAAATGAAAAGATAACCCCACATATGATATAACTAGATTATTTCAAACAACCACCATATATTTGTTCCTTTCGATAACCCCCAGCACTCTTTTTTATTTAAACAGCTATTATAAATCAAAACAGGTCAGCTAAAAAATAAAGATAACAAGTTTACCTTTGATAGGGGAGCCTCCACATATGTTGTCCGTTTGCCCTCATATTGTTTATATGTTTCTATGTCAAACCATCTCTACAGAAGAAGCAAAATACATTATACTGGTGGAAATACTGCAATATTTGAATATTAAAACTGTTTCTAATAAGGCTATTCCATTAAAACATACATGGGACCCCAGGAAGGCACTTCTGAAATTGGAACACCCACCCATAGATGCAAACTTGAGTTTAAAGAACCAAATTTCACAAAATTGGGTTCACCCATAGATGTTTATTAAACTGTCTTCATGGGGTCCCGGGTATGTTTAAATGGAACAGCCCATATTTAATTCCCACAGTTATACAGTCCAATGCTTTTAATCTATATAAGTTGTGTTACAAACTCTGAAGAAAATAAATTTAGCACAAACTGTTTATATACTGAAAGGAAAAAGAAACGCAGGGTGCGTATTTCCGCTATATATTGTATGTTTAATATGATACTGCTAATCGAATGGTACAGGGCAACATTAGGCCTGTCCTTTTAGAAAGAAGGTTTAAACAGCACTGAACACACCAATGGTTACCCCTTTAAAGTTTCATTATCGTCAGAATGCGCATTTGGCTCAAGCAGGTGAGCAAACTTAGGCTTTAAATGTTGCAATCACTTAACATTAAATACAGTACTGAACTGGCTCAATTTTTCAAAGAGGAACTTCAGCATTTATGAATTTCTTGTTACAACGTGTACTGTGATTAAAACGTCTACATCACAGTTGTGTCCTTTCTCTAACTGCACTTTTTTTTTTTACAAAACATCTTGGGATTTCTTAGGAATATATATGGAATTAAGTGTGCAGTATATGCAATATATAGCGGAAATACGCACCCTGCGTTTCTTTTTCCTTTCAGTATATCTTTGTTAGAATTTGTTAAGCATGTAAATGAATGAAGAAAATAAGAGATGCAATCCTTTTTGAAAATACCTGTTAAGTATCTTTCCTTAAAACTAACAAAGCTTTATAAACAACGTACCTCTCCCTGACCAGGGAAATAAACTTGTGTTCCTGTCTGCCCTGCGTCCGTCACTGGCTTTACTAACAATGATGAACCTGTCAACAAACAGAGAAATATTAACTCCCTTTATCAGCCAACAGTTAAAGAGAATGTAGCGACACAGCCAAACAAGCTCTACTATTGAGAGTTCTGTAAAACTTGGGAAAAGGTGAAAGAATTATCTAAATCGGATGATAAACAAAAAAGATATGGCAATTTGAAGATTGTTCTAAAACTGGTACGGGAGCCGCCATTTAATTACCATGTATGAAATATTGATAAATGTCAACTAAAGCAAAGAAAATCATTGCAAATGAATGCAAAATCATTTACTGGTCATATAAAGCATTATTGCCATTAAGTATGTATATTTTTCATACATTTTCTGTCATTTTCCCCCTATAAATCAGTAAATGTTCATATTTATAAATATTCCATATATGGTCAGTTAGAACTGTGATGTCATAGCTCTCAAAATGGTGGCTTCCATATCCATTTCAACAGAACCTTCAAATGATCTTCATTGTTTATCATCCGATTTTGATAATTCTTTCACCCTTAATCAAGTTTTACAGAACTCTCAATAATAAATACGGTTTAGCTGTGACACTACATTCCCCACCATACGTAACACTTTAACAAGTTCTTTAATAGGTCGTGCCATATATTTATATATGGTTGTGTGCTGTTATTTCAGATCAGACTATATAAATCATTGTAATGTGTTCTTATATATATTTACTTGTTTATATACCCGTTGTTTATATTACACCTGATCATCCCTTATTTTTTTAATAGTTTTATCTTTATATATTTACATTAATTTTTAATAAATTTTTGCGCACAATATGACCTATTTATGTGTCGACGTGCCGTAAAACACCATTCATTCATTCATTCATTCATTCATTCATTCATATACCTAATATTTAGGCCTTGAGATATTCTTATTAAATTTGGTATGTATTATTTTATATACCCGATATTTAAGCCTTTAGATATGCTTATGAAATTTGGTGTATCCAATTTTCTTTTTCTGTCTAAGGCTTTTACACTTTTTTTAGACTTTTCTCAGTAACTACTTGATCAGTAGGGAAGCAGCTGAATCATTTCACGTGCCTGAACCGCATAACTCAAACATAAATAATTGGGGTTGGAGGCAACGTAGTTCCCATTTTGCGACCACGTGCAGATACTCTTTTAAAAAACCCTAGTTTAAAGCTTAGACTAGATGACAGAGAAAACAAATCATATCAGAAGTAAATTATTATGTCGGAGATTCACCAAACAATCCAGCTGACAGGTTTTATAGAGATATCATAGTCGAAAATCGCGGTACAAATGCGAAGATCGGAAAAAAATAGTTTTTTGTTTCTTTGAAATTGCCAATGTTTCAAAACGGTCACAAAAATTGTATATCTTAAATATTGTTGAAATTGTCAGGAGTCGAAGATCATTACCAGTTCTACCTTTTCTGAAAATTTGGATTCTGCGATTGTGAAACTTGTAGGGGGCATTTACTGCTATGTAATAGAGCAGTATCTTGTTAATTATAGGTTTATCACATGGATCAGGCAAACACATCATTGTCAAGTTCGGTAAAAATATAGCTATAAATGCATGTAGTAAAATGATAGTGTATAAAAAGTCGAGGATAAAAAGTCGAGGAAAGTTTTTTAACATTATTATAAATAGTTCCAAAATTGCCACATGTCACTTTAAACACATGACCTCAGAAAGTGAAATACGACCATATATGATAGAATAACTATTTCTTGTGCTATTTGATTGTTTCATGTGGTTTTTAAAGTTATAAACATTGAAACAATAGCTAGAAGTAAACCACTGTAACCAAACTAAGTGGTTAGAACAAAAATTTACCAATGAGGAATTCATCGTCCATAGTAAATGTATCCTTGTCTGCTGGGTACTCCACCCACAATGGTCTGATGACTGGAGACCCATTCTGCTCTCCAGTATAGAAAAGTGTGTACCATAGAGGCAGGAAAGAGTAACGTGCCCTGATCGCATCTCGGATAGCTTTCATGTTTGCCTCGGGTTGCAAGTAAGGCTCTCGCCGTTTGGTATCAATATGAGCATGGGCTCGGAAAAATGGTTGAAAAGCACCAGCCTACAAAAGATGAAATAACTACTGACATCTTGTTTAAATTAGATTACCTGAAAAGTTAATGAAAACTGTGGTACAGACAGTCACCATGATTGTTACAATATGTATTTATGTATATGGTTTAATGCTTTTAACAATATTTTATCACAACAATGTCTACTTGCAGCAGTGAGCTCAATGCGAAATTTTATAATAGTGCCACACCATACGGTGTATAAGCCAGTCGTTTTTGAAAAATCGCGGCCAATATTTGGAGGAGTGGGTGGGGTAAAAAAAAAGAAAGTTTTTTGTTAAACAACACTTCCAAACTCTTACTGTTTCAATATTGCTTGTTTTGTATACATTTATAAAAGTTTTGTATACATTTATAAAAGGAAGATGATCTAAAATGCACCTTTTTAACCTTTATCTGTGAAAATAAATTACCTCAGAGACACCCACTTGTCGCGAATTGGCGCATAACGCATGTTAGCAAATTGTTTTGCACACCCTGTTTGCATATTTGCACACCCAGTTCTTAAATTTCTGCCTAATACACTGACACCATAGACTCTAGTGATGTACCGAATAATCGACTGTAACCGATCATCAGTTGTTATGCATCCGATTATGATGATAGATAATGATAGACTTTAATTACGTATCAATTAGAAATAAACACGATTATCCAGGAGACAAGAGTTAGGAAATTATTGATACATTTTTGAAAATGAGCATTTAACAAATAAACACATTTATAGCAGTTATAGTTATATACGCATTAAAATGACAATGGCATAAAAAACAAGACAGGAAAGAACACATACTAAATCAGAAATTATTCTAAGTTCAAGGCCTCAAACTCCGATTAACATAACACCATATACTTTGTATTGACTAACAGATTATAACCGATGATTGATCGGTTACATCCAACCGATTGTAACCGATGTTCGATTGTAAATTTCAACCGAATGCCCATCACTAATAAACACACAGCATGATACCTCACCCAGTCACATTATGACAACGGGCCGACCAATCTTTTTTTTCTTTTTATAACATTTTATTCAAATACCAAGTGTACATGCATATAAAAATAATCTTATATTACCTTTTATATGCTGACCATCAAGATGCTACATGTAGTACCTTTTTATCAATTTTTTGGTGTGAACAATCCATGGATTGAACCCACGACCTCCCAAATGGGAGGCAGGCGATCTACCCTAAGCCACCACCGCTGTATTATTATTACAGGACATAAACAAATAGAAGTGTAAGCACATTGCCTTACCTGATACCATCTGGTGAGTAGCTCTGGATCTGGGTTCTTGAAGAAACCTCCGACATCAGCTCCCGAGTGTGTGATACCAACCAAGTTTAGGGTTAATAACATTGGATTGGCAGCCTTAAGGTGGCTCCACTCTCCTATGTTATCGCCTGTCCACACAGAGCCTGAAACACGGGGAAAATTTAACCTTAGAATTGTAATTATTTTTTCTTGGTGCTAGAAATTGTGCGTCTATACGAGATCTACCTCACCAGAATTCTGTCAATTGTTTCATCACTCTACCAACTGAGCTGTCCAGAGCAAACATGATTTTAAAATTCAGTTTTACTTCTTATTACATTTGACACAAATTCCTTAAGCATTAATTTCATATCAATACCTTTTACGGTTCTAGTGGTAAACAGTAACAATTTTTTTTGTATCTTAGCTACGGTGACCATCTCTGAGTACACAGGAAGCTAGAACTAACTAAAGGAATTTAGGACTAACTAAACATCCGATAAAAATATTTGTGTGGTTTTGCATTTTGCCTAGTAGTTCAGAAGAAATAGCGATCTCTAAAAATCCAACAGATGAACAGAGGCATTATCATATACATGTAAGCTCTGCTGATTAACCAATCCAGATAACAACAAACAGAATGTCCTTCACACAAAGTGTTGGATTTCACAATTATATTTATATTCAAATTTTAATATGGGAAAAGGGAATAAAAACTATATTGTCTTTATTTAAATAATTTAATTGAAGGTGAGGGCACACAACTACAGGCCAATTCTATAACAATGAAGAAAACAAATTTCACTTGACCCCATGACTTACCAAATCTCTGTGAGCCAGCGAAGAAGGCCCTTGTCAAAACGAAGATTCTCTCCTTATTATCACTCCTCAGTAATTGTCCCTCTGCTGTTGCTTGTTGCTGAAAATGCATAGCTATAAATTAGTCTCACATCACTATGAGTAATTTGTATGATATATTGTAACAGAAATGATCTGAAAGTCTCACATCACTACATGTAATTTATGTAAAGAAACTGATCTTGAAAGTCTCACATCACTATAAAACATGTAGCAACCACAAAAACAAATATTTCCCTATATAACTCTATGTAAAACACTGAATTAGTCCCAGCACGGGGTCAAATTTGAACCCAGAATCACCCATTTAAAGAAACTTGGTAGAGGATCATAAGTCTATGCTATATGCAAAATATAAGACTTCTAGATCTTGCTGATTTTCAGTCTCATATGAGATTTCATAATATTAACAATCAGGCCAAGTTTGGGAACATACCCGATGAAAATGAAGGTGTTAGAAAGGACAGCAATTTCCATAAATCAAGGGTCATAACTATGGAGTTACTATTCCAACGTAGTTGGTATTCTAAAAGGGTCTGAGCTTTTATTGATATTAACAATCTGGCCGAGTCTGAAAGAGATCAGATAAAAGATGAAGGTCCTAGAGTGAATACACAAACAAAAATATAGCATTTTCCAATAATTCAAAGGGTCATATGTCTAGGAATCTTTACATGAGGAAGCTATCCAGCTGACTTGCAGAACGTTGGTGGTTCTACCCATGTACCCGCTGTGCATGAAAATTGCCCCAGGGGTGCACCTGGGGTCTTCCTCCACCAGTGGAAGCTTGATAGTCACCATATGACCTTAGCTGTTGGTGTGACTATAAAATCTAATTAATTCAAAGGGCCATAACTCAGGTGTTACTTATGTGATGTATGTGTGGCAGTTTTGAATTTATCAGATGAAAGATGACGGTGCTAGAGGAGATACAAGCAAAATGTTAACTGACACAGGGCGACGGAGGAACTGCCAAAGCAACCAAGTTTTCAGAAACAATAATTAAACCGAAGGTATCATGTCGTCGTTTTAATGCATGTGCACATTTTAGTTGAAACTCAAGCACATTATGATGGTGGTTTTCATTTATATTTAGGTGAACACAAATCACTCTTCCAGATTGCCTTTAGTACACTTAGACAAGAATCCCACTTACCACATAGTATCCGTACAAATTGTGCACATCTCTGTTTTCAAAACCATTCATATGTACAACATCTTTATGGAATGTTATCTCTGGTCCGTTGAACACCGACGGCTCGTTCATGTCGTTCCACGTGAACAAGTCTGGCGTGCTGCCTTTATATTCGTTGGACAAGAATTTTGTGGCCCACCATTTTCTGACCTCGGGATTTGTGAAATCTGGCCAACTGGATGAACCTGTAACATAGCAGTGGGAAAGATAGTCAAACCATAAGTTACCCCAGTGGGGCCCTGAATTTATATGTTAACGCAGAAAGAATGATGTAAAAAATAATTTTATTAGTAGAAAACAGGCACTGATTTAGTTGAATTCGGCACACCAAACCATTCTATATGTTATTTTTAGTTGCTCCAGAGAAGGATACATAGTAATCTAGGAATCATGCCCTACTCTTACTATTGAAAAGATTCCTATGGTTCTTTTATGTGCTCCGATACACAGGACAGTCCAGTTTACCTTTTCATCCAACGGACAAGGCTACATGTTAGGCAACTGTCTTGCCTAACGACACACCAAAGTATCCCAGTGGTGCCAGCATGGCTTGAACTCGTGATCTCTTTTAACAGTTAAACGATTAAAATCTTTTAAATAATACAAAAAAAATACCAACTGTCTATCTCTCGTTTGTATTTTCAATATTTGTCTTTAGCATAATCTGCATACATAGGGTTTAATCTGCATATATAGGGTTTACAGATTTTTATGTTAAAAGTACTATAACCATTCAGGATACATTAATATTCTCCTCAAGGCATGTGCTGTGTAGCGGTAAAATTTGGAAAAATCATGGCTGAAATTTGGAGTAGGGAAAAAATATCTCTTTTTTTTCCTTTTTGTTTGTATTACTTTACCATTCTTGCCTTCTCGATATTATTGTTTCTTAATACATTAATTCACTGCTTCGCCACCTACCTGGCCAACACCATCCGTCATAATCTCCCCCATCTTTATTTTTAACGAACATATTCTTCTCCTTAGCGTCGCTATAAACTGCGTAATTGTCGTCCCGTTTCAGATGTGGATCTACGATTGTGACCATCTTCCGTCCTTTGGAGGCGATGTTGTTTACCATCTCCTCTGGGTGGGGAAACTTGTCATTATCCCATGTGAAATATCTGCAACATCGAAGGCAAGTATGTTATGACGCGTCTGTGTTTAAGTTATACAGTATTGGTTCTACCTAGGAAAAATGGGTTATCGACAGTCCTATATGGCCTAGTATGTCCTAAAAACGACATAAAACACCATTCAAACAAACACTGCATTTTAGAGTGTTTTTTTTTTTAAAGGCTATTTAATAAACTGCGGCAAACATTTAAGATATTATCATACCAGTCTGCTACCAAGGTTAGTTTGTCCTATTCAGGTGACGGACCTATTAATGCACCGGACATGACAGGCCAGATCAGGCGAGGTATAAAAAAATGGGTATCAATATTCCATTTAGCAATCCGTTTTACGATAGCTAGTCTCTGTACAATCAGGAGAAGCTGCCAAAATAGGCGGGTAATTTTTGCATCTCCTTGATGTAATAATAATGGGAGCAGCCAAAAGTAGCAGGGGACAAATGCACAAGTTGCCTACCTGGTCATTATGAAAGCCCTGTGGGAGTCCACCTAATGCTCTGTAATATTATAAAAACAAAATCCAATTTATATGACAAGTAGGAACTGAATCTTTTCATATTTTGATATTTTGAAAATAATTTCTTTACCTTTTACCGTCTGTATGTTCTATATCCAGCCATATCACATCAAAAGGAATATCATATACATCCATGTTGGCATCCACACTGGAAACAATCAGAAAGAAATAAGTAAAATATACACACTATCTTTAATTAGGGTCACGCCTTTATTTGTATTGAATGCTTTCTTGGGTTTATGGTACAATACAGGATTACCCTAATAACCTTTACTTCTTATGCCACAGTTGTAGGTCTGAACTTTGTCAAGGTCACAGTGCAGTGAACTTTGTCAAGGTCACAGTGCAGTGAACTTTGTCAAGGTCACAGTGCAGTGGTTCAACCACTAGATCACCGGTGTCAGAGGGCATGAACCCACACAAGTATGATATCATCATATTCCCTCCAAACCTACCCAGTCTCATTCAATCCAGGGGCGTCCGTGGCCGAGTGGTTAGAGTCTCTGACTTGCAATCATTTGCCCCTCACCGCTGTAGGTTCGATCCCTCAGGGGCCTAGGAATCTTTATGTGAGGAAGCTATCCAGCTGGCTTGTGGAACGTCGGTGGTTCTACCCAGGTGCCCGCCCATGCACGAAAATTGCCTGGAGGGGCACCTGGGGTCTTCCTCCACCAGTGGAAGCTGGAAAGTCGCCATATGACCTTAGCTGTTGGTGCGACTATAAAATCCAATTCAATTCAATTCAATTCTCATTCAATCCTGCATTTTAATCAGAAGTATATCATTGAGTTATTGAACAGCGGGATTCGATTATAGCAAAATACTTCACACACATGGTTTTTTATAACAAATGAGCAGACTCGAACGAATGAAAAACCAAAACAAGCCTATCATCGAGTGAAGGATTTTCTTTAAATCAAATAAAATTGGGTTTAAGGTCATATGGCACCTTTCCAGCTTTAATTGGGTAGAAAGACCCCACTGACATTCCTCAAGCCTAGTGATTTCAGGTCAGAGACTACAAGTCTTAACCACTCAGCCAAAGACACTCCCCTCCCTTATAATCAAACCCAGCAATTAAGTAATATATTTATATAAATTCAAAATCAGTTTTTGTACGATTTAAACCAAATCTTTCACTTTCATACATTAAGTCATGACACAACATCACAGTTTGTTGTTTTGTGTTTCAAGTTGGTTAACACTATTAGCAAATGATTAATTTTCTTTAACTGAGAATTCCTGATCTTTCACTCATAGAAACGTAATAAAAATCTACTATTTGGTGACACCCTTAACAGCATGGTTTGCATTCCGTGAATTTACGATTCAGACGAAATGAAGTTTTATATTTAACTCATTATTTATAGGAACAAAATAAATAAAATATATCAATTGTACCCACTTTTTGACATCCTCTTGGTCATTGTAGTTCCATCTACACTGGTGGTATGATATTCCAAACAACTGAAATATGTACACCATGATGGATAAATCATTAATTTATTGTTTGGCAATATTTTTCTTCTATACTACTTCCCTAAGTTTTCAAACACAATTTAAATTCAACTTGAGTAAATTATTTATCAAGGAAACTGGAATTATTTGTGGTGGACAAAATACATGTCACTTTGGGAAAGATGTTGAGGATAAATCAATACACCACAGGAAATTAATGCGTTCACTTCACCATGAAGGACATATTTTACTTACCCATGCGACATACCGTCATTTATATACTATGTACGACTTATGGAGCACTGGCAGGATCACTTATAAAACTGCATCCGAAGTTCTATTGCGTTCCACCAATGAAACCTCACATAATTGTCACAAGAAGCATGAAGGAATGTTATCGATGTTCTTTTCATAGTAAATTAAACGCATTTATTTACAGTGGTGTAACATATGGTGGTGAAATTTGTTTGCCTCAACCAGGACTCAAACTCAGGGCCTCTGGCCTACCATGCTAGTGCTCTAACCTCTCAGCTATCCACACGATATCCAATGATTATTCACAATTATTATCTCCCAGGTAGATGAGCTGTAGGATGACGTTTCGCATCAAACATGCCTCCGCCATGGAGCAAACCCACGCTGGCAGAGGTCTGTGGCTCTAAAGCGAAAGGCCTTAGCCACTAAACTAACGCAGCTTCATATTGATGTAAACATACTAAATGAATGTTAACAGAATAAGGTCACCTTAAACAGATTTCCTTTTGCTTACCGGTGGTAAATTTGTGGTGCCTGTCAACTGGGCATATTGAAAAAACACATCCTGCGCCGAGGGTCCAAGCATCACGAACACGTCTATAACTCCACTCTCCGAGAACCAGTGTGTATCTGTCTGGGGCATTTCATTACTTCCGCCCTGTACAAGGTCAGCAATTTTTGAGAAAAAATTCTGAAAACAGATTTAACGTAATTCTTTTAATGTACAAATTATATAAGACAAATCCATTTTCCATCTGTGAATATCGTCTCTGTAAATTGGAGCGCAACCATGGTCGAGAGGTAAAGACCCTGGGTTTTAAAAACCTTCTCGCCTCTTCTGCTGTGGGTTCGAATCCTACTTGGAACTTGACTTGTGAGAAAGTGTGAATTTGTATGGTGGAAGGATATATGTTCTATCCAGGAATAAATGGTTGGCCTGCCTTCACAACTAAAAATCAACCATCATACATAGCCTTAAAAATGCTGAAAATAAATGAACTTAAACACCAAACAAACAAAACTGTGAATATCTTCTTCACTAAACCGTAACTGTTGATACTGTAAGTGTTATACAATTTTAGAAGTCGGTTAAAAATTAAATTCTAAAAGCATTGATCGAATTTATAATACAAACAAAATAAAGTTCAATTATTTCGACATTATCGAAAAACTGGGGGTGGTCGAACTGAGAAGAGAATCCCATATGCAGGGTATAGACCAGACAAAATGCAAATCTGATGATTAATAGGTGAAGTATGAGTCTTTAAAATAATAATAATGCAAAATAATGATACCCACTTTTGACACTCATAATAATGCCTCGCATGCACCCATTTGACAATAAACTGATTAACATTACAAAAATGTATCAGCAAGTCAAAATACCAGGTGAAACAAGGAAGTTAGAAACATGCAAAGCTTTCCAGGTAGACACTTGTTCTGTTATTGCATTCTACATGCTGCCAAGTTGAGCTCTTTACTTTTCAAGGTTTCATCCAATTATCTTAATGGTTTTGGAGATATGCTGTGGACAAGAAATGCGTGACAAATACATACTGTGAGCACTGCCTAAAGGGGCTTTATAGTGCTGCCACACTGAATTACCATGCCGTAGACAAATGACATAATACCCCACCCAGTCACATTATACTGACACTGGGCCGACCAGTCCCAGATCTGCCTTTTATATGCTGAACGTCAAGAAAGGGAACTACAAGTACCGTTTTTAATAAGTCTTAGGAATGATCCCATGATCTCCGACATGCGAAGCAGATGCCTTACCACAAGGTCACCTCATGATATCGAACAAGAGAAGCAGGACGGACATACCCACTATTGATATCTTAAGAGGTCTTTTGGCTAGGGTATATGATCTGTAACCTTAAGCGGTCATTGCATTTGTCCATCCATTGCTCAAGTGGTTTTTCCTGTGTCCTATACAGCCTTAGGAGGTACCAAAATTATTGGACAAACTTGGACTGTCCAACCAAAAGTGGTCAAAAATAACAAGTACCCACCTTAATACAACCCATAGAAGATGTCATTTTGGTTACCATTTAATCAAAATGTACCACCGAGGCTACTGGACCGACTTAGTAATATACCACTTAAGCTATTGAACGCAAGCACGGACGGACAGAAGGTTGAAAGGACAGATGGATAAAGTGGCGACTTTAAGATACAATCCTTATGTCCTACATTCATGTAACATGCATTCACTGAAGAAATTACTAGTAGATCACTATACTGTATCTTTCATTGCTGATTGCTTTCATTGCTGAGCACCGTTCAGTGTTCTCCCATCGACAACTTTGGGTTTAACCAATGGCCACCGATAGTAACATTTGGTACCAACGAGGCCACCGATACTACCTAAGGTGAAGAGTCGAGAGAAGATCGGTTAGTCCAATTGTTTACCTATCGGCGAACCAACAACAAACGACGGTGACTGATGGTAGCCGATGGTTACCGAGAGTGCTTTCGGTAACCGATGAGAGAACCCTAAACACACCCACCGTTTACTATCCTTTTATGGTGCAAAATTAAATTTGCAAGTATATAAAGTCCCAATGTCTATAGTCCTAATGTACCATAGAGTCTGGACTTATTTTCATTACCTTTAGTATTTAAAAGGGGAGATCTGGAACAATAAGGCCAAATAAAATTATACCTGTGTTTACTGTAACATTGCTGAAAAAAATTGGGTAGGTAGGTAGGCATTTTATTTTATTTTATTTTTTTATTTTATTTTTTGGCGAAGTTAATTTAAGGTGGCGATGAGCTTTGATGAATGGAAAAATGTGGTATTTTAAAAACTACAATAGATAACAATATGAAATTGTGTATACATGTGTTATTGTTTCCCAAAAGGCATGGCAACAACTGGATCTTTTCCCAATCACTTGCAATTATTGCAAAGGGGTAAAACAGTTTAATTTATTTTTCGCAAATCCGGAAGAGGGTCAGTTCCAACAGCAGGACAATGAGCACATGAGTCGGCCGTGATAGCGTGAACATAATTATTAAAAAAAAAAACACTAGACAATGAGCACATGAGTCGGCCGTGATAGCGTGAACATAATTATTAAAAAAAAATTTTTTTTTTTTTTTAAATATTTTTTTTTCAAAAAAAATGAGTCGGGGGTGTTTTCAGCGGGTCGGTCGGGTTACAGTAAACTCAGGTATAATTTTATTTGGCCTAATGGGTGTCAATCCAAATACCAGTAAAAACATCATAAAGTGTCTCACCTGCACATTCAATCAACTCATGCACTAAACGAGGCCCTTAAATGAATCTATTTAATTTATAACTTTCACATCCAGTCAACTTCCGCTAGGTAGAGATATTCAGAAGGTGAAAATGAAGGGGTTTACTCGGACTTTATCCTCAATCTCTATATGAAAATATTAGACCATGATTTAAATTAAATTTATCCATATTGGTGTTTTAAAATCAGACAACACCAAAAGAAGATACATAGATGTACACAAAAAATAAAGCTTTCAATATAATTATCACTACAAACTAGTTTTATAACTCAGTTGAGCACCAACGATAAACACCTAGTTTACCCCCTACCAGAATGTGGAGGTATTTTATTTTATTGATCACTGATTGGTCAAATTATTTTGATGATGTCATGTGAAAGTTATGAATAACTGTTTACGCAGGCTATCTAGGTTTACAATGGACGCAAAGGCTATGATAGTCGTGCTTAGTGGGTTAAGAGTTAACCGCATTTCTGAAAGTTGTAACAATTGCCGAACTATAATTGGACATGTATCCGAAAGTTTCACATGAACACCTTTAGCATCAGCTAAACTGAAAATATTGGAATTTATATTATCTATAGCAAACAAAAATGGGTTGATTTTATAGGAGTAATTCTGTTTAAAAAGTATATAGTGGTATTTTACATATATATATAGTTTTTAACATGAACAATTATGTGAATTGTTTATAGTGATATAAATTTATATGGATATAAAATATATCAAAATAATTCATTTTCCCATATGTTCATTTTCCCATATGAAAGAAACCCGACATTAAACGGTCATCTGGCAATCTTGAAGCATTTATCAAGCATTAAAATTAGTATCGTTTTGTCTTTAAAACAGCTTGTATTTAATTAAATTAAAAGAAATGAATTTCAAGACTTCAATTTTTCTCGATTATTCTACCGCAGGTTGAAATATATTATTGGTGCATTATAATCAACAATCAATAATATGCAAAAAACAATTCGCATTATGTAGAAAAACTAACAGAATTCTGCCAGTTTTAAAGAAAGCAAGATTGCAGCATGTCCATTCAAAATAAATAATGTAATCCATCTTTTTTTATGCATACATTTTCATTTTTTTATTATTTATGGTGGGGTGGAGGGTACTCTGATCTCAGGAAAGTACCCCCATTTCTGTTTGAATATTGGAGACATGGCTATCTCTGCTCCATCTTCTCTTAAAATTAATGCATGATATAATATAAACAGACACCCAAGCAGTTTATATGCATACTGATGGATAAAATGTCTTTTTTCATGATGCAAAAAGTAACACCAATTAAACATAAATTTCAATTCTTACTTGACTGTCCTGAAATGTGTAAAAGAATGAATGAATGGTGTTTTACGGCACATAAACATAAATAGGTCATTTTGTGCGCAAAGTGGATGAAATGAAACAAATTATAAGTTATTAAAACTAATGTAAAAATGTATTGTTAGAACTATTTACAAAGAAGGGATGATATGACAAAAGTATTAACTATGTATATGTAGATCAACAAGAAATGTGTAAAGCAAACACATGTAACGTAAGACCTACATAAATCACATGACATAAGTGACATAAATGACCAAAAATAAATGCATGTGTAAACAGATGCAATCTCATTAAAATCAAACCCTTTATCACTGTACGATACTCTACGCTACAAGGATCTGACAACACTGCATTGGAGGTCACGTCAGATTGACCTTACGATTACGATCATCAGATTTCAGTCTACAAAATCGCTCAGTATTGGAAGTTAACAATCGCAATAATCTCGGTACATTATATATTTGCGGAGACAAACAGAATGTTCCGAATGTTCCAAAAAATGGCCGTATGAATACTGATTAGATGAAAGGTCGATCTGACGTGACCTCCAAAGCAGTGCTGTCAGATCCTAGAAGCAGAGAGTATCAAAGCCTAATTAGGATTTGATTTTAATGAGACTGAAACAGATGTCAAGTAAACACCGTGTATTAAAGCACAAACAAAAACAGGAAATGACTTAATTTAAAATAACCACAACTGTGCAACCTAACAAACAACTTAATACATGATGTATACTATAAACAAACAGTCCACACTTATTCTGTTATGAAAACTGAAAATTGCATAAAAATTCTAACCACAAGGAACAGAGCACATACATAAATGACCAATAGAGATAAAGTGCCCTGGCATAAATGACCAACAGGAATAAAGTGGCAGAACATAAATGACCAGCAGGGATAAAGTGGCAGAACATAAATGACCAGCAGGGATAAAGTGGCTGAACATAAATGACCAGCAGGGATTAAGTGGCTGAACATAAATCAACAGCAGGGATAAAGTGGCAGAACATAAATGACCAGCAGGGATTAAGTGGCTGAACATAAATGACCAGCAGGGTAAAGTGGCAGAACATAAATGACCAGCAGGGATAAAGTGGCAGAACATAAATGACCAGCAGGGATAAAGTGTATGTACATAAATGACCGGCAGGGATTATGTGGCAGAACATAAATGACCAGCAGGGATTAAGTTGAAGAACATAAATGACCAGCAGGGATAAAGTGGCAGAACATAAATGACCAGCAGGGATAACATGGCAGAACATAAATGACCAGCAGGAATAAAGTGTATGTACATAAATGACCGGCAGGGATTAAGTGGCTGAACATAAATGACCAGCAGGGATAAAGTGGCAGAACATAAATGACCAGCAGGGATAAAGTGGCAGAACATAAATGACCAGCAGGGATAAAGTGGCAGAACATAAATGACCAGCAGGGATAAAGTGGCTGAACATAAATGACCACCAGGAATAAAGTGTCAGAACATAAATGACCACCAGGGATTAAGTGGCTGAACATAAATGACCACCAGGGATTAAGTGGCAGAACATAAATGACCAGCAGGAATAAAGTGGCAGAACATAAATGACCAGCAGGGATAAAGTGGCAGAACATAAATGACCAGCAGGGTTAAAGTGGCAGAACATAAATGACCAGCAGGAATAAAGTGTATGTACATAATTGACCAGCAGGGATTAAGTGTCTACATAAATGACCAGCAGGGATAAAGTGGCTTAACATAAATCAGGGCTAGAAATTAACATTTTTAGTTTACTAGACCACCTGTCTAGTAGTTGGGTAAAACCACTAGACCTGCTAAAAATTTACTAGCCCAATATAATATTCAACAGAAAATACTATTTTTTTTCAAGTTCGGTTTCTTTTTACGAATTTTACATTTATTGAAACCAAATTGGAAATATCAGGTTTTTAAAAAAACCTGTTAGGTTAGACAGTGCTGTCACTACATAATCTATCGATTATAATTTATTTACTAGCCCATCGGGACTACCCAGACACAGACTTTGCTAGCCCGGCAGCATTTTTGCTAGCCTCGGGCTACAGGACTAGTGCTAATTTCGAGCCCTGATAAATGACCAGCAGGGATTAAGTGGCTGAACATAAATGACCGGCAGGGATTAAGTGGCTGAACATAAATGACCAGCAGGGATTAAGTGGCAGAACATAAATGACCAGCAGGGATAAAGTGTCAGAACATAAATGACCAGCAGGGATAAAGTGGCAGAACATAAATGACCAGCAGGGATGAAGTGGCAGAACATAAATGACCAGCAGGGATAAAGTGGCTGAACATAAATGACCAGCAGGGATAAAGTGGCAGAACATAAATGACCAGCAGGGATTAAGTGGCTGAACATAAATGACCAGCAGGGATTAAGTGGCTGAACATAAATGACCAGGAGGAATAAAGTGTCTGTACATAAATGACCAACAGGGATAAACTGGAAGTGTCTGTATATAAATGACCAGCAGGGATTAAGTGGCAGAACATAAATGACCAGCAGGGATAAAGTGGCAGAACATAAAAGACCAGCAGGGATAAAGAGGCAGATCATAAATGACCAGCATGGATAAAGTGTCTGTACATGAATGGCCGAAAACGATAAAATGTCTGTACATAAATGACCAGCAGGGAAATAAATGACCAGCAGGGACATAAATGACCAGCAGAGACATAAAGTGTCTGTATAAGGTCTATACTTACTTTATCAGCCGTGTTGGAACTAATATCAATCCAGGTTTCTGCTGCATTCTGCCAGAATATTCCTACCGTCCTCTTTTCACTGAAATATTTATGCATGTCAAAACTTGTACTCGTCAGAGGCCAGTTTCCGTCCGAGCCCGGTTTCCGTCATTCTCATTTAAAAAACATTTTTACACTGCAAATTACTTACGCGATGTCACTTATTGTCAGACGTTTATAACTGAAGATTGGAAACAGGAAAAACCACCAAAAGCGGTACAAAAACAAAAGGGATTTCTCCGAAAAAAGTATTTACTTCCTTATGTGGCGTTGGGGATGCTCGCGCATACTGCCGCATAATAAACTATTAAAAAATAACACCTTAATGACATCATAATTCTATCACTCTTCAGTGGACGCAGTTAAATAGACCGTGATTATATAGTTTCACCAAAGAGCAGCAACTCGTACAACCTGTATCTGTTTGATTTACATAGAGTTACCCATCTTTACAGTGTAAAATTGTTTTACATTGACGATTCCAGGCGCATTGTTATAACGATCGAGGTGACTGATGGAACAATGCAAACATACCATTTTTACAATGAAATTGTTGAATAGACTTGCAAACAAGTTTCTTATTCATAAAAGTTTACAGTATCAGGGCCTCCTTTGGCCATTTTTTTTCTTGCGCCACCACTTGCGGCAAATGAAAAAAGTTGGAGCCAAATTGGAGAAATTGGAGCCATTTGGCTCTAATGGCCCAAGCCATATTTCTTCTAGAGTTTTATGTATAAATTTATTTTAAATGTGAAAATAAGAGATTTGGTTTATATATGGTACACTAAGGAATGAAATGAATAAAACCAAACAATATTAATAAAAATTATATAAACATATATATGTTTTCGAACCCCCAATATCTGCAAAGTTTCTACATCGCATATTTGCTTAAGTCAACTAGTTGATCCTAATGACAGCAGGAATCATACATAGAGGCTTTCATTTGATTGTTTCAGATGTATAGGTAGGCCTTTATATCAGTAACAAGTTCAGAACCTGCCGTTTTTTCGTATTTCCGGAAACGCAAAAACCCATGACATTCGCTTATCTAGACGTCTTTTTAAATTTATTTTGAAAAGATGAACTGCCATATACATTAAAAACATATTTTGGCAATGAAATAGACATAAAACTTCCTGGAAACTGATTAATAAACCAGTGTTTTTTGAAAAATGTTTGCATTTTTTTGTGAAATCCAGATTCAGACACCTCAAAATTATGAATGAACAAAAACAAAACAAATGTCACGTGAACTAGTCAATCATGTAAAATATGTAAATTAATGAGGTGTTGATTTGTGTTTAATTGGTTAGAACCTGATTGGCTTATTCAGTGGTGTAAATTAATACTTTATGGTTGCAAGGTATTGCATGAGAGACTTGATTACCCTCCGAGGCGACAATGACAGTCATCAGTTGTTATTTAGAGATTAAGTTAATTACCGGAACACTAAAGGTTATCAGCTTTGTTTGTTTATTTAATGTTAAGTGTTCGCGCGTGGTAGGTGTCAATTGGTTAGTTATGTTGTTTTAAACTATATTCAATGTACACTCGTCACGGGATTAGTTTTGAGGTCTATTTGTAACAGGCCAATTACAGCAGATAAATTAAACAAGTTTTGCTTTTTGGCAATTTTGATGTCGCCAAAGTTTGAAATTTAGAGCCACTTTCTTTTTTCTTTCGCCAATGGCGCCATTGGCGATGCCCAGAGGAGGGCCTGTGTATCTTGACCTAGTTGAATCTATCACTCGATAAAATACATGACGGAAACTGGGCTTGTAAACAAAATGATTTCTCAGTTTTAGTCAATTTATAAACAGGTCACGTGCCACTTCGATAATTTATATAAAACAAAATTCTTTGGTATCAAATTTCCAGGAAGAGGTAACCTAATAGAAAATAGTGTAAAAATTGTCAGGATACAAAGATTTGTCTGAAAAATTAGTTTATGTTTACATAAGTGACGGAAAGTGGCCCCCGACGAGTACCTGCGAATGTATCCTCTAAGTTAAAAATTCAAAACAGGTATAAATAATAAGTTGCATTTATCATGTTTATATACAGAGCTTTGAAGCACATAAATATGCATCAAGCTACTACTTCCGGTTCAGACAAGTCTTACATCCAAATATCATCTAAAGATTTTCATCTTTTTGTCTAATTTTTATATCTGAAAAAAAATTGCAAGATCTGTGAAGTGATTTCATTAAGTGTTAAATGTATTGTACCAAATATGGAGAAACTAAGCTCCTCCTAACATTGCGAGTGTACAGTGGAAATACCGTGGAAATGAAGATATCGACTATGGCAGCTGTCAATTAAGAGGGTTGCTCCTAGATTGTGAACAGGTTCAACTAGTGCTCACGTACAGATAAAAGGAAGCCGCCGGAGTATGGGTGGATCACTTATTAAAATTATAATAATTGATCTATAACCTACACATACAGAGAATAACTTAGCATTACGGAGTACTGACAAACATTCTAAACTCCCAGATCCGTTTTCGACACCACTGGTCACAATAACTGGGATATTGTTATTCATCTTTAAATCTGACTTACTTATGTGCGAGCATCACGGGAACTGAGCCGTATAAAGCCATCGGGTTGTACAGGTCGTACTCAAACACATCCAGGTTAAACAATCTGTATGGATCAGTACTTCTGCAAAACAAATAAAAATAAGTTCTTAATATTAAAAATATTCTAAACTGCAAAATGTTACATTACATTGTCCCGCCTTAATTCCATTAAGCGATGGGGAAGTTTACATTAGCAGGATTTTATAAAGGATATTGCGACTAGAAAACATGTTTAAAATATTTTTTTACTGAAAAAATGCGATAACCTGTTTAAAATACCTAATAAATGTTTTAATTTTACAAAATGCAAACTTTTTAAGCCGAAATTAAGGTTTGATTTTATACCAAAGCCAACCCCATTTTCGCTTCTTGGAGAAGGGGTTGGATGGGGTATGAAAGTTAATACTCGGACCACGTAATGATGTTATCAATAATAGTACACCATATAAACGTTAAATGGACATATGATTAACTTTGATTTTTTTTAAAAACTTGCAGCAACCCATAACTTGCATATTTGCATATCATTATTAATACTTATTTAAACAGTTCAAAGCAAACAAATTGTTTTTCATAATTAATATTATACCTCACTGTAAACACTCCCAGTAAAATCCTCATACCCTGCTGGGTTGATATTTCGCGCTATCACCGCCAACGCGTCATAGCGGCTGGTAGCGCAACATATCATCCCGCTAGCTTTTTGAAAAGCTCAGTTCCAAAAATAGATTTTTTTCAACAACAACAACAGTTTTTTCTTCGTTCGGTATAATAAAATAAATATCACATCCTCTTGTCAGTGGATAATATCAACCCGAGAATGTTATGTCGACCGAGGCGATCGACATTATCATTTCAAGGGTTGATAATATCCACTGGCACCCTCAAGAGGATGTGATATTTACATACTGTATGTTTATTATAAATAAAAATATACATGATATAGTAGTATATTTCTATACTTCAACCCATAGTAGAATATCGTAGACAAATTGAAAAATAACATTTTATTACCTTTTATTCAATTATATGCAAGCATTTTTGAAGTCAAAATGATACTGAATGAATAAATCAAGGTGTAATTTTGATGGGTAAATATTTCAGGATTTCTGTATGTCCCTTTAAATTTGAGTAATTTATAAGATGCAGTGAAAATTCCCATCACCCAGGTACACATCCTCCACTACTGAGTACATGCATAACAAATCACAAAATGTACACTTAAGGGACGTTTGAAGATTTTTTTCTTTTCAAATTAATGAATTGACTGAAAAATGATATAGGTGTGCACTGTGCACATGTACTTACTTAGTAGTTTTCAGGGCCATGGTGTCTGCATGCTCTGGTATACCATAGACATGTTCGAACCCTGGGAATGATATATCTAAACCAACGGATGATGGACCTGTAAACAAACAAGTGGAAATGGAGAGTTATGTCCCTTTCAATAACAAACAGTCTAGCATCTACAAAGGTACAATGGAGAGTTATGTCCCTTTTATTGCATACCAAGATGGCTGTTTTGTTCAATGAAGTTCAAATGCCTCGGTATCTCGATGGTCTGAAGTATGTCATTTGTGCAGCAATTAATTTTACAGACTCCTGTCCTGGGTGGTTACCACAGCTGGCTGATAGAATCTCAGTTATATTTTATCTCCTTTTTAGGCCAGTGTGTTGCAGTATGACATAAATTATTAGCTGTTACTTTTACTGGATGTACATATAGTAATATATCCCACATCTAGACGTGGGTTTAACATATCCCACATCTGGACCAGTGGGTTTAACATATCCCACATCTGGACCAGTGGGTTTAACATATCCCACATCTAGACCGGTGGGTTTAACATATCCCACATCTGGACCAGTAGATTTAACATATCCCACATCTAGACCAGTGGGTTTAACATATCCCACATCTGGACCAGTGGATTTAACATATCCCACATCTAGACCGTTGGGTTTAACATATCCCACATCTGGACCAGTGGGTTTAACATATCCCACATCTAGATGGATGGGTTTAACATATCCCACATCTGGACCAATGGGTTACATATCCAACATCTAGACCAGTGGGTTTAACATATCCCACATCTGGACCAGGGGGTTTAACATATCCCACATCTAGACCAGGGGGTTTAACATATCCCACATCTAGACCAGGGGGTTTAACATATCCCACATCTAGACCGGTGGGTTTAACATATCTCACATCTAGACCAGGGGGTTTAACATATCCCACACCTAGACCAGTGGGTTTAACATATCCCACATCTAGACCAGGGGGTTTAACATATCCCACATCTAGACCGGTGGGTTTAACATATCCCACATCTAGACCAGGGGGTTTAACATATCCCACACCTAGACCAGTGGGTTTAACATATCCCACACCTAGACCAGGGGGTTTGACATATCCCACATCTAGACCAGTGGGTTTAACATATCCCACACCTAGACCAGTGGGTTTAACATATCCCATATCTAGACCAGGGGGTTTAACATATCCCACATCTAGACCGGTGGGTTTAACATATTCCAAATCTAGACCAGTGGGTTTAACATATCCCACATCTAGACCAGTGGGTTTAACATATCCCACAGCTGGACCAGGGGGTTTAACATATCCCACATCTAGACCAGTGGGTTTAACATATCCCACATCTAGACCAGTGGGTTTAACATATCCCACATCTAGACCAGTGTGTTTAACATATCCCACATCTAGACCAGTGGGTTTAACAAATCCCACATCTAAAGCAGTGGGTTGAACACATCCCACATATAGACCAGTGAGTTCAACATATCCCACATCCAGACTGGTAGTTTGAACATATCCCACACCTAGACCGGTGGGTTTAACATATCCCACATCTAGACCAGTGGGTTTAACATATCCCACACCTAGACCAGTGGGTTTAACATATCCCATATCTAGACCAGTGGGTTTAACATATCCCACACCTAGACCAGTGGGTTTAACATATCCCACACCTAGACCAGTGGGTTTAACATATCCCACACCCAGACCAGTGGGTTTAACATATCCCACACCTAGACCAGTGGGTTTAACATATCCCACATTTAGACAATCAAACCACTTACAGAACAGAAACTAGTAACATTTACCATGTGGTTTTGAATCGTGGAATGATTTGAAGGTTTCTTCCCAAAGATCAGGTTCTTCTTCTTCTTTAACTGGTTCGTCTTTCTTTTCTGCTTCTTTGTTATCTTCATCATTTCCTTCTTCCTATGATCAAACAACAACAAACAAATACAATGAATGTCTTGAAACATTTTTTATCATTTTTAAAATGGTATTTTACACTGAAATAGACCACACCTTAAACAAATCTCTCTTGATGCTGCTGATGACAGGGTATGTAAAGTCTTGATTTGGGAGGAACTTTCCTCAAAAATCAGACCATGTATTTAAGTGCCCCACTGACTGCATTACCTCAACAACATATAATTTTTAACTTGACAGATGACATCTAATGTATAAGAAATTAGTATTAGCCTGTTACTGAACTTACAAATTTGCTAACATTGCTATCTTACATGAGTGACTGTGTATTATTGATTTTAATAAACAAGTTGGATAAAATGATAGGATACGAGGCTCTTGCCGAGTATCCTATCTTTTTATCCAACAAGTTTATTAAATGTTCAATAACACACAGTCATGAATGTAAGATTCTGTTTATCACATAACCCACCTACGACGTGATAGTTTCACTTTAATGTTGTCAATTTTCCTTATATATGGCGGCAATTTTTAAGGCAAATCATGACGTTGTTTTGTTGTTTACACGACATTGCTACGTTACGCGGTTGTAAATGCGTTCGCCTTACAAATAATGCCACACCTAAACCAAATTTAATGTTACTAATGTTCATTATATGAAGTAAGATTTCAAATAATGATAAATAATTAAGGCGTCCGAACGTACCGTATGATTATACCATGAAAACAATTGGTATTACAGTTTTAGCGTATACAAACACAGTGATTAGGTCCTCATTTGCATCTGTAACACACTAATGTATTACCAGAAATAAGTCATGGCTTTACTGCACTCCCGGACGCCATGTTATGTGATAAATATTTTTTCAATTATAGTTATATGGGTAAAAAAAAATCTTGGACTACTCGGCAAACATGATACCCTATACAGAAGTAGATGGAACATTTGTGTCGACTGTCTTATGCTTTTAGCAAGGTCAAATACTTTTCAAGTTATGGCCAAGGTTATGTTCCAGTGTGACGACGGACGGACGACAGGCATACGACGGACAAAGTGATCCCAAAGTGTCTGGTGAAACAGAAAGTATACACACAGATTTGAAACGGTAATCATGTAATTTCTAATTAAACTTCAAATAATGTTGTTAATTTAACCGAGGAATACTTCAATCAAATTTCAAATATTTGATGCAGAACAATACCCTCATAATATACCAACAGTGAGGCTTACACTAAGGGTGAAGGACATCTTAAGGGACATTATTATAATAATATTTTCAAATTGAGATCAAATCATTTTTAATCAAGATATCAACATAAAGAGATTTTTAAAGAGAAAATCACCGTGCTTCATAAGCATAAAAAAACATAAAATGTGAAAATTTTGTCTGAAGGGTCGTTTTCTTGTGTTTCGGCTCATATATACAATTTGCACAATCATAACAATTATTCAAAGGAGATTCCCTCCGGTATTGAATCAGAAAATCAATAAAACAGATCTCAAAAACCATTTGAGAATAAGTTAAACATCATGACAAATACACCGTTACCCCACTTTGTTTTATATTTCAAACTTCCATATAACACAACAAGCGCACTTCGGTGTTAACATGTAGGATAACAACGTATTTGTCATAACTTATACTCAAAATATATTTTACATTGGTTTTATTGATTTTCTGGTTCAATTCTAGAGACAAGCCTATATATAAGCCCCTTTATGTCTTTGTTCAATAATCTTACCTGTTGCTCCTCCCCTTCCTGGTTCTCCTCATTCTCACCAGGGGGTGCTGGTTCATCAGCTCTGAAACGGTCGGAAAACCAAGATGAAACTCCTTCTAACCAGCCCCTACAAAATGTACCATAACCCCTTAATCCAGGTTATACGGCACACACACAGGGTTTTATATAATTAGGAAGGTTTTTTTTTTGCAACACACATTTTTCTGCCAGGTTATTTACTACCGGTATAAGCAACTGAATTTCATGCATTAAAAGCGTCAAAACAAATGGACGTCACAATATCACTAGGTTGTGAGAAATGGTGAAACAAAGGGTAGTACATTATAGAATACACTAGTTAATGTTTAACTAAATATTACACAAGTATGGAGGTTTGTACAGGGCTGGTAGGAATGAAGGTTCAGCAGCAAAATACACACAACTGAAAAGAATAGACTCAAACAAGGTAAAGCAAGCATAAAGTCATTAAGCAGCCAAACACTGTCTAGTAATGATGTCAATTTTGCTCATAAACAGTTATATTACGAGGGAAAAGCTGTGTTTCGAGCAAAAAAAATGGAAAAAATGGGCTTGGTTGGTACGGTTTCACCCCCTCTCCTCCCACCACCTCAAACCCAGCCCCAAAATCTTTACTTATTTCTCGTATATTAAGACCATGTTTCCTGAACATTAAATATATCCAAAAAACTTAAACTCAAGATTAAAAGTAAATACTAAATCTTGGCCATCTGTTACAATCAAAAAATTGAAACTAAACTTTTTTTTACCTTAAATATAACTGATTACAGGAGCTGGTCTTTCAATATGTTTCTTATATTCTACATGTACTGTATCAATTATATGCATGTAGATTATATTGTAATTATATAAATGACAAGGAGTCTATGACTGGGAGCACTCATTTGAATTAATATGTATCTGTATCAAATGCTTAAATAATTTACAACTTCAGTTTGAATATGACAACCTTTTAGTTTCCTGCATACCAGATAAGGTTATCCACATTTACATGGGTGATGAAAAGCCAGATCTTACACATGGGGGAAGATAAAAGTCATGCACTGATATCAACAATGACAGTTGCATTCATGCATGCACAATGACGTCATTGTGTAAATAAACATGCAAAACATAAGTAGTTGGCGATGCAGAAAAATGATATGCAAGAAAAGAATCAATCATGGGTAAACGGTTCAGACAGGGAAATTCCAACCTTCAGTGTAACTGTTTTAATCGGAACCTTGACATAAATCTCATGTTGGAATTTCCAGATCGTCACTGGATGCCCATGAAAGATTCTTACAATCTTGTATGCATATAAAAGTACATGTATATATATCGTAGAGAAACAAAAACCCAGGTTTGCCTTTTGGATATACAGCCAGACAGCAGACTATGTTTTGCAGACTATTTTTTGAAGCAGTTATTATTTTTGTAGTAGAAGCAGATGTGTATCAAGTTTAAAGTATGTTAAGGTCACATAAATAAAAATGTATGGTTCAGTTAACCCGACCGACCCTATTTTAAGGGGCTGACCCTAAAACGTTTTATGCAAAAATTTAAAAAAAATACAAAAATAATCAAAACAAGAATCGAACTCAAGGTATAGTAATTTGACATATTAAATTCATTATCAGAATTTAATTCATTATTGAGAAACAAAAAAAAAAAGCCTACTTACTTACCCTATTTTTTTGTCAGTGTTACCTGAACCTAGGGGTGTCGCGACTAACCGGTATACCGGTAAATCGTGGTATTCACCCGTGCAATAAAATATCGCGATATTAAAAGTTCATACCGGTATTCCGCGATATTCATGAAGTGTGTTGTGTTTTCTTTTATATCCATCGTATTTCTGCGGCTTTTAATCTTTGCACGCTTATTTGAAAGTGAGAAATAAAAAAAACTTGTACCACTCCACGAAGCTGCTTCGTCCAGCCATTTTATTTATACATACTGGCATTCCGCATACTGTACAACACCGGAACAATATAATTACTTCTATCATTAATTGCCAATCTTCAGGGGAGCAACTCATCAAAGAGCCGATTATAATGCCGCAGATAATTGTCCGTAATCCGATAATTACATCTACTAAAACCACAGACCTAAAACAAATACAGCAGTCGTTGGTTACTGCAATCCATTACGCCGATTATACTAACATTGTGTATTCACGTGAATCAGTGCTTATCATAAGTGTAATCAGAAGTGTAACGCGTGATCAGTTACCTGTACCCCGTGGCTAAATCTGGTAAAGGTCACACGACGTGTCAAAGTGCATCCTCAAAAACAGTCGCTGCTTGCAGCAACTTCAAAGGATTATAGAAATAGAATAACCCATTCTAAAGTGTGTCTATACTGCAGCCGAGGTGCGATCTTGTTTGGCCCAATTACATGATGAATTATCAATCATCAAATGTGTACCGGTAAGCGTGTTTTCACAAGCATTATTGGATAATTGCCATTTCAAAGTAGGGTGATTCTGCCTTTCTACGCCGTCTAAAATATATGTCTTTCAAAATAAAGCAAAAACTTTTAGAACGCTACTTAATGTGACTGTGTGTGTCTAGTACTGTCTAATGTTCTATGCAAAATGAGTTTTGTTTTGTTTCTCATGTTCTTGTTCTAGTCGAAAGCTGTGTGTCTACTGTACTATGCAAAATGAGTTATGTTTTGTTTCTCATGTTCTTGTTCTAGTCAAAAGCTGTGCATCCTTAAGCATTATAAAATGTTTTAACTGTACTTATTGTTTTTATTTTATACTTGACATGTACATATAAGAAATATAGCTTACAAATGCATGTAGAAGATTAAGGCATATATCTCGATATATATCGCGATAATTTAATAAATATTGCAATATATCGCGATATTAGTTTCTGATATCGTGACATCCCTACAGGCTGAACCACACATATTATTTTGTTTGGCCTAACATGTATGGGATTATATCACATAACTTGCGGTTGAGAGTATAATAAAGCCATGATATATAAATTATCATTACACTAGTGAAATAAATATGCAAACGATGACCGAATCATTGTTTGTTCTTTTCCATTCAGCTCGGAGTACATCGGAATAATCGCATCGATTTCTGTAACCATATAAATACCGGATTACGAAATCGACGAGGTAGCTCCGTTGTTCGGCTGAGCTGACGAAAAACTTGACCAAGGTGACGGAAAAAAACACTAAATAACACTACACTATTGTAAATTAAGGTATACAAATTAGAGATAAAAGTTTTGTGTCTTACTTTTATCACAAAATATTTAATAGGATTCCAACATGCATACCATTGTAAAAACTTGCATTATTTATAATACCTGAACAGTTCAACTCGAGTTTTATTTAAATAAAAACTATACATGAGGTTTCTATTACATGCTGATAACAAGAGGCCCAGGAGGGCCTGTGGACGCTCTACTGGCTAATATGGCTCTTATAACATCAATGAAGCGAGTGACTATTGTCTTAAAGAGGCAAAATATAGCATTTTTAACTAAATCAAGAGCCATAACTCCGCCATTACTGTTCCAATCTGGCTGGTTTTCGAACTTGGCCAGAAGCGATAATAAAAAAAATAAAACTAATAATAATAATAAAAATAAAAAATAAATAAAAAATAAATTAAAAAAAAAAATAAAAAAAATATAAAGAAATATAAAAATAATAAAAGAAAGAAAAAAGTAACAAATCTGGTAAAGTTTGGTAAAGATCAGATGAAAAATGAAGGCCCTATCACCTTAACAAGGCAAGATATAGCATATTTAACAAAATCAAGGACCATAACTCAGCTGTTACTGGTCTGATTTGGCTGGTTTTCGAAAATGTACGAGCTTTTATTGACATTAACAATCTGGTAAAATTTGGTAAAGATTGGATGGAAAATGAAGGCCCTATCGTCTTAACGAAGCAAAATATAGCATTTTAAACTAAATCATGGGCCATAACGACGCTGTTACTGGTCCGATCTAGTTGGTTTTCTAACTTATCCGAGCTTTTATTGACACTAACAATCTGGTAAAGTTTGGTAAAGATCAGATGGAAATGGAGGCCCTATTGTCTTGACGAGGTAAAATATTGCATTTTTAACTAATCAAGGGCCATAACTCTGCTGTTACTGGTCCGATCTGGCTGGTTTTTGAACTTGTCCGAGCTATCATTGATTGACATTAACAATCTGGTAAAGTTTGGTAAAGATCGGATAAAAAACGCCCTATTGTCTTAACGATGCAAAATATAGCATTTTTAATTAAATTGAGGGCTGTTACTGGTCCGATTTGGCTGGTTTTCGAGCTTTCGACATTAACAATCTGGTAAAGTTTGGTAAAGATCAGATGAAAAATGAAGGCCCTATCGTCTTAACGAGACAAAAGTGGACGACGGACGGAATGGACAGACGGCGGACAACTCGGCATCCCATAAGCTCTGCTGGCCTTTGGCCAGTAGAGCTAAAAATAAGGGTAGGTAGGTAGAAAAGGTACTTTATTTTCTAAAAATATATTTTTATTTCATATTTTGTCTTTTATCAATGCTTTGTTAATAATATAATCAACTTACTTAAATAGCTGTATGTTGATATCAGGAAACAAGAACCACACATGTAAATTTTATTTGGCTCCTGATTTTATTTCAATTAGTTATGACTGTTCTACTAGACCCAGTCTAGCATCCTGTCCATTTATTTATTTTGCTCTCCTCAAAGAGGCTTACCTGAACCTTTTTTTCAGAATTTAATATTCCTAGACTTTGAATACGAGTTTGGAATGGGAAGTAAACATGTTCTACCAAACAGAAGTGATGTATACTGTTTAGTTCAATTACAATATCCAATCAAATAATACAACAAGGTTCATTTTACTAAATGTAAACAAAGCACGAAAATCAATGAAACTATTCGTTAAATGACATGAAGTTCTCACTAAACGAAATGAATAGGCGTACTCATTGTTATCCCAATTGTAGTTTCGAAATTGTAGCCAGCCCTGAAATTTAACCAATGCAAATCCCTTTCTATGGAGGTCCGGTGGCATGCACCCTCCACCCCACCCCCACTCAGATGTTTTTGTGATTTCCTGCATTTTAGTGCATGTCCACAACAAGATTTTCAGTTCTAAGCAAGACATTTTTGTCAATGTTTGATAATTTATCGATATCTGTTATGTACATTCCCAAAATTATACCAAGGCTACTGCCTCAGTGTGCCTCAGCGTAGCTAAGTGCCTGTTAACGAATGTTGTAATAAAGGTAACTTTAAGAAAGAATATGGTGATAAATACTAGTATGACATATTAATCTTTTATCAGTTATCTCTAGTGTTTTACAAAACAATTTCGCAATATTGAAAGAACGATCCATTTTAGACTAGTTCCCTTAAAGTGTGATACATCACAGTTATGTCCCTTTTGTTTAATGAAGAGGGAATGATGATGCCGCTTAGCATTATCGTTAAGCTTTAAAATGTATAAATGAATAACTGAATATATATGTTATTATAAATGTTTGAACTAGTTACTCCACAATGAACAATGTATAGCAATAGGTTTGGTACATGTCCAGTTCACTGTTACGATTTACTCTGCCTTTCACAAGCTCAAGAAAAAACATTTTCTTAAATCAAAAATTGTAATATTTTCCAGAAAAGTGAGATGAGATGAGAGATTTGTTTTTGATGCTTCAAAAACAGGATTTCCCATAAACATTTTTTAAAGAATTGCTGGGTAATGTGATATCTCAGTTAAGATTACTTCAAATCAAGATCTTTTGTTTTAAAATAGCTTTGCCCCAACCCCAAACCATTCTATTCCTTTCTTATCCCAGACTGTCCCTTTAACATATCATCACCCAGTGTATTAGCCAGCCAACCGTGCAGCCGTCTTTTGCATGGCCGTTTTTGAAAAATCGCGGCCAATATTTGAGGAAGTGGGTGGGGTAAAAAAAAAACATTTTTTTTTTGCTCAACAACACTTCCAAACTCTTACTTTCTCAATATTGTTATGTTTTGTATACATTTATAGAAGAAATATGACCTAAAATGTATTTTTTCACCTTTATCTGTAAAAAAAAATTACCCCAGAGACACCCACTTGTCGCGAATTGGCGCATAATGCGTGTTAGCAAATTATTTTGCACACCCTGTTTGCATATTTGCACACCCAGTTCTTCAATTTTTGCCTGATACACTGTCATCACCTTACTGACCAAACCGTTCTATTCCTTTCTTATCCCAGACTGTCCCTTTAAAATAACATCACCTTACTGACCAAACCGTTCTATTCCTTTCTTATCCCAGACTGTCCCTTTAAAATAACATCACCTTACTGACCAAACTGTTCTATTCCTTTCGCATGCCAGACTGTTCAAATTAAATGTCCCCACCCTGAACTGTTCTGCTCATTTCACATCCAAGACTTAGTAGTGCCGATATAATTGCTCCGCGCAGAACGATTCTGTTTGGCAAAATTAAGGAAGGACATCTAGCAGGACAATCTGAGCATTATATTTACTTGGCCTTAGCTCAGTCAGGTATCCGGTGTAACATATAGTTAGTTAGTCATGCACACCAAACATTAAATTAACTTGGCCTTGACTCATGTATTCATTCCAACATACTGTTAGTGATGCACACCGAACATTACATACACTTGGCCTTGACTCGGTCACGTAAACAGTGTAACATATTGCAAGTCAAGCATATTATCAGCGTGTAGCGCCTTGTAACCTCCACGTCTGTTAATACTCATGAATTATGTAAAACCTAACATGTACTAAAAATGACGTAAAAAAACATACGAACAAATCATGAATTATTCGCAGCATAACTTAAAGGGACTGAAGTGATCTGAGTGACTTGTAGTTAACACAAACAAGAGGGCCAGGATGGCCCTAGATCACTCAATGGTAATCATGGGCAATAAGTCTGGTGTGTCTAGTCTGGCATATATTTTTTTAATTTGTCCTATTTTCTTTCTCATGAATGAGATTTCATAAAAATGGGTTGTGGGGTGGGGGGAGTATATTGATGGATATGAATCAGGCAACTGGTTTAAGCTTTTATTGATATTAACAAATTTGGTAAAGATTAGATAAAAATGAAGTATCTACAGATTTAACAAAGGAAAATACAATATAGCATTTTTCAATAAATCAAGGGCCATAACTCTGTCGTAGTAAAAAAAAAGAAAAAAGTACATAATAATAATCAAAAAAAAAAGAAATGTCACAGTAAGTAACAAATGCCCCCAATATGAAACCAACAGATATATTTTAAAAAAATCAAAAAAAAAATCAAACAAACAATAAAAATAAAATTAAATTAAAAAAAAAAAATTAAAAAAAAATAAAATAAAAAAATAATTATTTTTTTTCCGCGACACAACGTCTTGTTGTGGTGAGCAATTGTGCGAAGTTACTTGAAAATCTGTCGATTATTGTCCGAGTTATGAAGCGGAGACGATTGTATAGACGAACTTTGATCTCTAAGTGTGACCTTAACCTTGGAGCCACAGACCTGGAGTTTGTGTGCGACACGTCGTCTTGTTGTGGTGAGCAATTGTGCAAAGTTATTTGAAAATCCATCCATTATTGTCAGAGTTATGAAGCGGACACTAGTGTACAGACGAACGGATTTTGACCTTTCATCTCTAAGTGTGACCTTGACCTTGGAGCCACAGACCTGGATTTTGTGCGCGACACGTCGTCTTGTTGTGGTGAGCAATTGTGCGAAGTAATTTGAAAATCCATCCACTATTGTCAGAGTTATGAAGCGGACACGAGTGTACAGACAAACGGATTTTGACCTTTGATCTCTAAGTGTGACCTTGACCTTTTAGCCACGGACCTGGATTTTGTGCGCGACACATTGCCTTGTTGTGGTGAGCAATTGTGCGAAGTTATTTGAAAATCCATCCATTATTGTCAGAGTTATGAAGCAGACAAGATGTAAAGACGAACGGACAGATAGTGCGACTACTATATGCCACCCTTCGTGGGGTGGGGGGGCATAAAAATAAAAATGTTAAGTTAAGATTGCTCAAGAAATGTGGCCAGTATCGTGTTAACATGTAAAACTGCATTTTTTGCTAATTCAGGGACCATAACTCTGGTGTTTCTGGTCCGATCTTGCCCATTATCGAACTCGTCCGAGATCTTATGGCCATATAACATTGGACATTTCATTAAACCAAGGGCCACAATTTTTATGTGATGACACGGAGGTAATTTCCTAATAACCCTTTCAAAGGATACATAATGCAAATTTTATAAGTTGAAAATTTGAAGAAAATATGTTAAAAGTATATGTAAATGCATCTGACCCCTTTGTGACCTTGACCTTTCATCCAATGATCTTGAACTCAATAGATACGAGCATCGTCCCATTTATAATGAAGTACGTAAGTTTGATGATGTTTGGATAAAAATGTTGAAGTTATTAACGCATTTACATGTTAAGAAATACGGGCATAAACATTAACATAAATGCAATTTGTGACCATGAACTTCTACCTATAGACCCCATAAGATCCTTTGAACAGATTATGACCCAGGGGCTATGTCACCAGGGGTGGGGAAGGAGCCCGGGGTCTATGCTTGTTGGATGGTTGTATCCACCTGTTCATGCCCAGTATGTGTATATATATATGGTTATAGAGTAGGTTTCCAAATTATGACCCAGAGGTTATGTCCCCAGGGGTGGGAAAGGAGTCTTGGGTCTATGCTGGTTGGGTGGTTATATCTGTCTGTTCATGCCCACTAAGTGTATATATGGTTATAGGGTGGGGATCTCAATAGTTTCCAAGTTATGACCGAAGGGTTATGTCCCCAAGGGTGGGGAAGCAACCCGGTGTCTATGCTGGTTGGATGGTTGTATCTGTCGGTTCATGTCCAGTAAGTGTATATATGGTTATAGTGTGGGATCTCAACGGTTACTAAGTTAAGACTCAGGGGCCCACCCACACCCTCAGGTTACACCTCTTGCGAACCCGGGGCGGGTCCAATTCTGACCCAGGATCACCATTTGAGCAAACTTGGTAGAGGACTACTAGACAATGCTACATACTCAATATCTAAGCTGCAGCCCTTTTTGTTTTGGAGAAGAAGTTTTTGAAGTGTTTTTACTATATACTTCTATGTAAAAATGACTTTTTCTACAAATTCAGGGGCCAAAATGAATGGAAGAGTTATGGGGATTGTTGAATAAGGTACAGAATTTGATGTTAAACATTAGTTTAAAATTTTAATGCAATAGCTTGAGTAGTTTTAAAGTTATAAATCTATTGCACAAAAACTTTAAGGTAAAGACAAGACAATCAAAGGGCCACAACTTTGTCAAAATGAAAGGAAGAGTTATGGGGATTGTTGGGTAAGATGCAGAATTTGATGGGGAAACATTAGTATAAAGTTTTAATGCAATAGCTTCAGTAGTATTGAAGTTATAAATCTTTTGCAAAAAAACTTTAAGGCGAAGCCGACGCCAACGCCTTGTTGAGTAGGATAGCTCTCAATATTGGAAGTCTCATTATTCTTCGATTAGTCAAGCTAAAAACTGCATTTTCTGCTAATTCAGGGGCCATAACTCTGGTGTTACTGGTCCAATCTGACCCATTATCGAACTCGTCCGAGATCTTATGGTCATATACAATCTGTGCATGTTTGGTTAAGATTGCTCAAGTAATGTGGCCTCTGTCATGTAAACAAGCTAAAAGTTGACGACAGACGACGGACGAGGGACGAAGAGTGGTCACAATAGCTCACCATTGAGCACAGGTGAGCTAATAAAAATTAAAACCATCATCAGTTTCTTATGGAAGTTGAACATGCATTGAAATAGGCTGTATGTTACCTTTGGTTAAACTATTGTCTATGAAAATATTTGTTTTGGAAATCTTAATGAATTTAAATTAGTTAATTAAATCACAAATATCAATTTCGTTTTTAGTTTTTGCTATCAGTTGTAAATATATTTCAATAAAATTGTACATTTACTTTGGTTATAAAACAAAAATTGATCACAGTCTTAAAGCATCATATAAATTTCCATTAATGCTTTATACAACACAAATAAGGCTTGAGTCATCGAGTTTTCAATATAAAACTATTTAAACAGGCTAATTCTGGGGCCTAGTATAGTGCATGTAGGGACATGCGACAATATTGATTTTTGAAAAACTCTCACAGCGTCCTCATTAGTTTTTAAACATAACTGTCATTTGTTCAATCATTAATATTGATTATTAGAATAGTATAAAGCAAATTGTTTTTGCACCAATAATATATGCGACAATATTGGCAATCTTGATTTTTGAAAAACTCTCACAGCGTCCTCATTAGTTTTTCTACATATCTGTCATTTGTTCAATCATTAATATTGATTATTAGAATAGTATAAAGCAAATTGTTTTTGCACCAATAATATATTTAAACCTATGGAATAAGATGAAAACAAAGAATCCGATTTGGTTTTATATGCAAGCAGGTTTAAAATCAAGATGATACTGTATAAATAAATCAACATGCCTATTTCAGTGCTTGATAAACACTTAAGATTGCCAGGTGTCCCTTAAGCGAGTTAATAATTCCTGAATACATTAACAACGAGAAAGAAAGTATTGATTAACTTCAATCCTGTCTCCGTCACACATGTTTGCATTGATGAGCTGCCACTATTTTGATCCATAATTTATCAATACTAATTATATTTAGAACTCTAGTAATGGTTATACTATAAATAAATTTTAAATCTAAAATTTATAACAGAAAGGAGTAGGGCTGACAATTAATCAATATGAACAGTAAAATAAATACAGTTATTGTGCCTCTATTGTTAGAACTGTTTGGCAGAATATATTATTTAAAGACTAAAATGCATTTGTACAGATATATGTTGCTTTACAATCCTTGGTCATAGCAAATACAGGAGTTAATGCCATTAAGGAAAGAATAAAAGGGTGTTTTTCATCAGCAGTTTGTTCGATAAATAGAAACCAGGGCCTTTTTACTCTTAACACGCTAAGCACGACTATAATAGCCTTCTACTCGCAGGCTGATCAGGGTTTACAATGTCCGGCTGCTGCCTGATCAGTCATTTCCCCAAAACACCCCTTTGTCACATAAATGGAATGGTCTTAATTCAAAGAAAGAACAGTCCATTATATATATGTAGCGAGAGAAGTGTTAAGTAACAATACAACAGACCTTTTTAATTACAATAAATACAACATGGTACATCCAAAAGCACTTTGTGTAAGACATATGCTCAGTTTTGAGTAATGAAGCAAGAAACTCAAAAGGTTTCAATCCATCTTTAAAGTAACATATATTTTGAGAATAAGCAAATACACGTAACTCTGATGTGTCTTCAGTGAAATGGATACATGAAAATATGAACATAGACCAAAATAAGCATTAATAAATTCCTGAATTTGAAAAAAAAAGTTTTATTAATAACTGCTTGACTGTAATATTTACATTTTGTAACGTATATGTATCATAATGTTTCCCAACTACACCGGTCTATGGTCAAATGACTGTCCATTAAGCATATTAGCTTTTGATTATTTTATGTTTTACTTTATTGTATTGTATTCCTGATTAGTTGACTGTTCAGATGGTAGCGTAGCATGTTAATCATAACCAGAACGTGTCATTTTAGTGCGGGTTTGGAGTTCACCACAGGAAGCTGTAAAAACCTTGAGTTGTAAAAACCTTGAGTTGTGTCAAAGTATCTCGTTTCTATTTAGTAAATTCCTATCTTCAATAATGGTAGTAGTATAATGTTTGTTTTGCCTGGTTACAGTAAATAAACTTATTTTAGGGACATTATGCCAAACAAAATATGTCAGAATTAAAACACTTATAAAATGTTATTTGTAGTTGCTTTGTGTTTGGTTGCTTTGTGTTTGGTTGGTGTTTTCTTGCTTTGTGTTTGCTTGCTTTGTGTTTTCTTGCCTTGTTTTTGCTTGCTTTGTGTTTGCTTGCTTTGTGTTTGCTTGCTTTGTGTTTGGTTGCTTTGTGCTTTCTTGCTTTCAGACTCTTATAATCGTAATATTTCCCCCCGAACAGTTCAAGGACGGTGGGTCAAAATGGTGATGTACTGAAATAGCGATGATCTGCATATCTGTCAGGATGATGACTATATCAGCATACCGACACATACACATTTTTTGCCTCGATATATATACTGGGTAATTAGTGTTTCATAAGCTAAAAGTAACAGCTGTTGTACCTTTATAGCACAGAATAGTAATTTACATGTCTACCATAGATAAAAGCCGAATCGCATCCAGAAATAAATAACAACCATCTTCATTAAAGACACTGTCATCAGACTATAGCTTCTTAAAGGAACACACGGCAATCTTGGTTTTTCTTAAACCTGCGGCATCTTGTTAGTTTTTCTACATAACTTGGTTTTGCATATTACTAATTCCTGACGATACTGCACCCACAATATATTTAAACCTATGTTAGAACCTTGATGACAAATTGTAACTCCCAAATTGTATTACCTGTTATTGACGAGACAAAAGTTAATGACGGACGACTCGGCATCCCATAAAAATCACCTACCTACCCATTTAAGTAATCCTGGGTTGGGAAACAGAAAACAAATATTTTTTATTAAAGACGGCCTAACTATTTCAAGATGGCCGTGTGTCCCTTTAATTAAAGTACAATTTGTACATCTGCGACCTACGGTAACGTCACCGCTATAAATCGGGAATCAATAAAGGCTGTTACTTACTTGGGGACACTTTTTGCTCGATAGTGTTCGAACTTGAGCAGGCCTTCAGCGTTTATACTGATCACTGGCTCGTCGTCGTTGATAAAATCAATTCTGAATGGGTAGCTAGTGATCAGCACTTTGTTCTTCTCAAACCCTAGGGTGATACTACCGTCTGTACGTTCGAGAATGTCTAACCTAAAATAACACATACCAGGTAATCGTTTAATAGTGTTTACATAGCTGTTATAACACAAAAAACATGGAAAAGAAATTCCGGGCTTTTTCCCCTTTCCCTAGACTACTTTTTTCACCTCTTTGGCTGAGAAAATTCCCTTAATTTTATTTTTGCTTTATAACATTGTTCACGTCTCTAACATTATTATGTTTGGGATCATACATTTATAGCAAACTGTTTTATCTAAAATGTACCTCTTTTGCATAATTGCAAACCAAACTCTTTAATTTCTGCCTAATACACTGTTCCCCCTGTATCTCGAAATTGCATGCTTTTTTCCTCTTTAAATCGAAAATCACGCTTTTCCCCCCTATTGAACGGTCTGAGACTCTTCCCTCATTCCCAAAAAAAGCACTAAAATTCAATTATAAAACACACCATGCCCACCACTAGTTTATGTCAGTTTGTTAGCTAGCCAGTCGTTTTTGCATGCCCGATTTTTAAAAATCTTAATTGAGGTAAAAATTAGTCAGAAATATATTAAAACAATTGTTTTACTTTTACTTGTTCATTACTTCTGATTACTCCAGATATATTAATGTTTGATAACATGTACAGACAGACAGCCAGCAACTGTATGACAATGCATTTAATATGTGCACTAGTTGTACAGGCCTAATATTCATCAAACTTTTGAGCATAAGAATCAGAATCAAAATCTCAAATTTTTTAATTCCAAATAAAATCAATTTTTCAAGCAAATTTCTGTATTACTTACAGAAACGAGCAATTTTAAAGGTAATTTAACAGAAAATGTCTGAAAACCACAATTCGTACCCATACATTTGTGTTGATACAGTTTGCAAAAAAATGAGATTTTGAGTCTGAGTCTGATTATTGTGCTCAACATTTTCATGAATTTAGGCCCTGAGCTGTCCTAGGTAATAGACATTCCTATCAAATTAAACATACTTCTGTAGCTTTGGTTCACCAATGAGAACATCTCCAACGGGAATCTCATATCTTTGCCGAATAGGTTCCAGTTCGTTTATCTTTAGTCTAGCTGTGTTATCTTTCAAGGCAAAAACTTGCAACAGCAGTCGGACGTTGCTGACTTTATTTAACAGTTGCATCTCGATACTGGAAGCCTGCGCTTTAATGGAGCCCATCAACACCACATACGGACTGGAGCCAGGTTTCATTGCTCGATGGCGTCTGAAAAGAACCGATAAAATAATAAGTCTGCCCTGCTAATTTTGTATTTTATAACACTATAGTAACTTTCTTTTTCACTAATGTAAACAGAGCAGTCTTATTTTAAGATGATATTAGTGCATTTAACTAACCAATTTGGCACCTTATAATCTATATTAAAAGAAAAAAATAATAATAAAAAAGTTACCCGGTAAATATATTAAGAATTTCAGAGCAACGTGTTTCAGGAAGATGATTAAAATTATCATCATGAACCCATATTACCGGTTAGTCTGAATTATTTTTACTGATCCATAAAGGTACATACAAAATAGTATTATACCTTATCCAATTCAATTACTACTTTACTTGATGTTGTGTAGATCAAACTTGTTTCACATATGATAATTATAATTATTATTTGTGTTGTGTTAAAAACAACTAGGTCAGAATACATGTTGCCGCATACAAAATGTACCCTGACTTTTTGTTTTTAATTTCTGGTTTAAACATTTGATAATGATCAATAAAATACACAGTTAGTATTAACACATCATCATTAATTATCATACATACTTGCAAAAGCCACTCTGGTTGCAGGTCTTGAAATTCTCTCTGCTTACCCCCGATACATTTATAGATAACAACGCCACCAGGAGCAGAAGCTTGAAAGCCATACTTAAAGTTAATCTAAAACCAGAGAAATAGAAACAAAATGTAAAATTTTTCCATGATACACAAATGCCGGTTCTGCATTTTGGTTAGTATTAAATATTTTTGAAGTTATCATGTTGCCAATCTCATTAAAATCTGACCCTTTATCACGCTACAATACTCTACACTACAAGGATCTGACAACATCAGAGGTCACATCAGACTGACATTACGATTAGCCAATCAGATTTCAGGCTACAAAATTGCTCGTTATAGACTGCTTCAATGTGCATGTCGGATTTCAGTAAAACGCTGTGCCGCAGTCTACGCTCGGTATTGAAAGAGACAATGTCCGTAACTTTTAGCTTACATGTATAAAAGACAAAATAATTGCGTTGACAAACATAATACACCAACCGTTTTTGAATATTACTGGGAAAAAAAATACAGAAAAGATTGTAGACGGAATTTAATAGCGGTACAAAAAACTTAACCTATTCGTTGGATTGTACCCTCACTAAAATGACACTCGAGGGTCAGCAGTTGAGTTCGCTATCAACTGATCTAAGCTGGCCAGATGTACTATGACTTACTATTTAGAGTACTATGTCCTAAAAACTTCGATGGAATATATATATTTTCAAAACACACATGGCAGCACCAATGATTTTTTTCGTATCTTCATATAAAACATTCCATTTAGTGCATTTCTTTGAATTTATCGTGAATCCACAGCAATAACACATGAAGACTTTATCTTTATTCGGATATAGATCTACCGTTTTTGAGTATTTACTGGAAAAAAAATACAGAAAAGATTGTAGACAGAATTTAATAGCGGTACAAAAAACTTAACTTATTCGTGTCAAATATCCAATGTATTTTCAGGGCTTTCACAATGAAATGTTTAAAGGAAGTACATCAGGCTTTGGAGGCAAAATTTGATTAAATAACAGAGGTCAGTGCCCTTGAAGCTCTACCGATAGGCTTTGCTAGCTAGATCAGCATTCCTGTGAAGTTTCATGAAAATCCGTAGTTTCAGAGGAGTAATCACTACAAGTTTTTACTATATAACTCATGTAAACAAGATGGCCGCTGGCAGCCATGTTCAATGTCAAATCAAAATGATTTTCGATAAGAACCGACATCATGTCATGCTGATCATTTTAGAAAAAGTCCCATATCAATATCACTTACATGTATAGTTTTGAAGAAGTAGTCGCTACAAACATGTTTTAAAAATCTATTTTTAGCCGTGGTGGTCATCTTGAATTTCCGGCCGACCTGAAATTTTGCTAGGCTCAACTAGACACCAAGAGCAACATTCCCATGAAAATCCTTCGTCAAGTAGTTTCAGAGGAGTAGTCGCTAGCTGATCATTTTAGAAAAAGTCCCATATCAATATCACTTAAGAGTTTCCAAGAAGTAGGTGGCCGCTGCATTTAATGTCGAATTGCAACGATTTTCGACAAGTGTCAACATCATGCCAGCCTAATCATTTTAGAAAAAGTCCCATATCAATATCACGTATGATGCCCAAATTACGGTTACATTTTTAAAAAATATAAATATTACATTAATCAATGGACCACTTTGATGATACTAATTAGACCCAATAATCAGATTCCTAATTTGAAAATGCCTCTGCATAATTTGCTAATTACAAGAAATTATCAAATGAAGGATTTCAGGTTTGAAATCTATTGAGAACCCTGTGGTTGGGTCCATAGACGTTTAAAAACAAAATTGTAATTCAATTCAGTATTTAAAACAGCCTGAATATATTACGCAAATGATTGTATAGAATATTTGCATGATGCCATGAACATTTATTTTCAACGGGAAAATATTTTTTGCCTAAACAAATACAGACAAACAACCGAACAGTGTTTCAACTAGTTTGAAGAACTAGAATGTGTTTTGAAATAGTGTTACTTTGTTTTCCGTAAGAAAAAGAAATGACAGTGAGTATATAGCAATAGAAATAAATCTTTTGTATACCGGTCAAAGCATTCGTGGTTGGATAGCGCCATCTTTGGTGTGAAATTACGTGTACAGTCGTAGATACGTAGAACACTACTATCATTTACTGCCCTATTTTATACACTGAAGTAAAAAGCGATAATTTTAAATAGTTAAACAATATTCCTTTAAACGTTTAAACTTTTGCTTCAATAAATAATGAACTTGTTTTAAAATACTAAACTATCATACTAGCTCCGTTTAAAATAGTGCATCATCAGAAGTGTACAATCATGAGAAATCTAACGTAATTACAAAATGTCGTGACAATTGTTCATATCTTTCTGTATACTCGTTCAGTCAATCTCCACGCAGAGTTATCGTTCCTTGCACTCACATATATCAAATGAGGAACGAGTGTACTCTGGGTAGAGATTGTCCTTCAGTGCCTAATCGTTCATGTCGTTGTGACACAATGTCATCATTTTTTTGTAACATGAATACATTGAAGAACCTTGTGGGTTTGTTCGCCTATTGATACAATACTTCTGTCTTTGGCATTCTTTCTCCAACCATTGCGTGCATCTGTCATGATTTCAATCCCATCAAGTTCTTCATAGGATGCTATTTCTTCATTAAGAGCATTTGTTGTAGAATTGTCATACACATGTTTAACACTCTGGCTGTGATTTTGCGTAAGTCGACGTCGTTTTTCTTTAGAAATGCACCCTATCCCAGCTGTCCTGGCAAGCCTAGTATAGTGTGATGGAAGCATTCCGCTGCAAACTATGGATTGATTGTTTGGCTGTTAGGGGGATGATGACCAGTTATAAATATGTGGATTTTTCGGTTTTTCACATTGCAAAGTCGTTATCACAACATGGCCTCGATAGACGCTCTTTATAATCTTCTGTCCAAACTTGCAGTGTCTAGAATGGCTCTGTGATAAATTCACAATGCGTTGCAAAGATGATGCTGCTGTAACAAACAGGTTTTCACAAGTATCCTGTCTATCCACTTGTGCAAATGATGTTGCAGGCGTTTCTTGTGCATCATCTGCAACATTGTTTTCTATCCACACGTTCAATGCTGCTTCTAATAGGTGGTCAGTATTTATAGATTAACTTAAATCACGCATTTAACATCCTTTAATTGACTGTTTGAAGTTTTTGCATAAAATCCAATTTCCTTCTTTCATGACCGGCACTTCAATTTTAAAACTGGGCGCTCTTGTTTTTACATGTTAACTTTATGTCCAGCCATTTCATCAATTTATATCATATAGAATCAAAACTGTATTTCATATGAATTCCGGTGGTATATAGTTTATTCTAATTGCAGGAAGATGCTATTTCTATTCAGAGGGTCTTTTTAGGAAAATAAGTCAATTTCTTTATAAGTGAATTATTTTTATATACGTACTTGCATTTGTTTTAAAATCCTATTTTAATGAAAATGAAGAGACAACTGTTTCAAAGTCATAGCAGATTTTGGGTAATAAATCTGACTGAATAACAAACATACAAAATACCTATCTTAGTACCCACAATAGACTTTCCCTAGATCAAGTTACTAAGCTCTGATGCAAAGTAGCTGGAGTGACCACATGTTGGTCAGTCATAAATCCATAAACATTTACTCTAATCTGAAGAGGAAGTAATTAGGAAAGACTTTGTGTGTGTATATATTGGATTATTATATACCTAATGGAGGATGAACATATTCAAGTTACATTGAATGTATCAGCAGATCAATTAGAAACTAGTAATCGTTTGTTTGATCATTATAATTGGAATTACAATGAAGTATCTAGAAGATGTGTTACAAAAATACCAAGTTGGACAGATGCATCAACATAAACTTTATTAGAAAAGGAAAATGATGTGGAACCTATTGTCGAGTTTAATATATCACAAAACCGTGAAGAGCAAGATGTCGTTTTTGTCTCTGTTGTCCCTGTATAACCAACGAATGTAACAGGCAGTTATGGTGGGAAACGGAGAATGTTCTATAGTGGCAATGCATGGATGGATCCGCGCTATGTTCAGGAGAAATCCGAGGCATTGCATAGAGACTGGCGGTTTCGAAAATATGTATGGCATTGAAGAGACATAATGCCAAAATGTGTATTAGAACTGATTAGGCAATGGTTCCTAAATCTACCAAATGCTCCATACATGGGTCATTTGTGGGAGTAATACAGATTAACTCATAATTTTAATGCGATTGCAAAACTCTAGTCATTCCTCCTCTGGGTTAATAAAACATCCAACATAAATCAGTTGGAATATTTGTAGTAATTTTACTAGTATTCCCGCCATATGTCAATGAATTGGAATGTGCTTTGGCTTATCTCTGGGAGCTGTGCTGCTGTTGGCTGATACCTAGGTCATGAACTTTTGTTAGCTGTCAATCACTACTGGATGAAAATTTGAATTTTACAACAGTTTTCAAAAAGAAAATTGAAATTAGAATATAACACTTGCAAGTGTCAAGTGCTTTCATATTAACATGGAATAAACATCATACATTCAAGAATGTATATAGCAATTTTCAACAAAATGTGTAAGGTAGGTCCATTTAAATTTTCAAAACAACTCCACTGATGTTATGCTTGCAGACAGCTTAGAGTGTTCAGTGATTGAAGCCATTTTTCAGTTCCCCCAGCTTTTATACTATGACACCGGCCTTTAAATAATATACTACGGCACACAGGCTTCCGACCATATATCCATATCTGTTGTTTTTTTATCGCTATCTATATCACCAATCGGCACAGATACGTCATACCTTTCTCAATGGTCAATATGGCATCCAGATACCTCGATGGCATCTGCCTTCCAAAGTATCTGGGAAATACTTAACATGAAATCTCTTTCGTGGCAATACAAAAACAAATCTGCGACAGTTTTCATTTATTTTATGACTGCATCTTTTCCAGAAATATTCTTTTAGAGCTTTTCAGCCATCTGAAGGAAGAATGGAATATTTCGATAGAAATCAAACCGGAGGATATCATTCTAGGTACTAAGTGTTTAACAGACGTTGACAATATTTTATATATTTTAGCGCTTCTCAATAAAAAGTAAACTTATTCTTGCAAACTGGGAACATGTTTTCTAATTTATTCTGTTTATACAGAACAAGTTAAATGATTTAGAAATATTGAATTGTTCTCAATATACATGTACCCTTTAGCAAAAGGCAATATTATTTTAAAAAAACACACAAATAGAACGAATTCGACAGCGCGCCATCGCAAAATACCGACGTTTTCTTCACAAAGATCAATTCCCTTTAACCCTGTATCCATTTTACATGTAATTGTTTGGATCGTTCTTTGATACTCAGATCAGAAATAGAATTATTTATGATTTTCTGTATACATGTATGACCTGTAAATGAATAAAAAATGTTTAGGGTATTTGTGTATTTTAACTTTTGACCCTTATCCAAAAATCATAACATTTTATTGAGAAAGAAAAATAAATATTTGACCGAATCACTGTAATCCCTTCATCAAAATTTTCATTTCAGACATAATCTAAAAAAAAATAGACCCCCTGTTACCCTCAACGCACCACCCACCCCCTCCAACCCCAATCCCAGGGAAGACGTCCGAGTTTTAAATAAATCATTTAGTAGTATAGAAACTGGGGTACTGGTGCAGTTTTCACATCGGGTCCCACCCATAACAAGTTGGCAAATTTGCATGTCACGGTATGAAAAACAAAATAAAATCACCAGGAAAAACTGACCGAAACAACAATCAGTTCCAAGATGGGATGACGCTGTGCTATGAACCACGTCAACAATTTTAAAACTTGTTTTGCAAACCCCTTCTGAGAAAATTCCTCCAGTACCCCCAGTTTCAATACTACTCATAGGATAATTGATAATATTATGTGATAATTCGTCCCAACTAGATTTCAAATCTAGCCACTCTCTAAGAAAACACAAGGACGCCTCCAGCCAAATGACCAACTATTTTCAAATCTAGTCGGCCTCTAAGGAAGGCCGAGGACGCTTCCAGCCAAATGCCAACTAAATTTCAAAATAAGCTGTAATTGTAACGAGACTACTTTATTCTAACCAGCAAACACAATTAGCAAACCAAGATTATTTCAAACCCCGGTGGAATAACTGTTAGAAATGTTTCGCTATGCAAGCAAGCATAAGGCGTTTCCATGATAATAAACCTCGGGCGTTCCAAGCCCAAAGGGTTACGTTCTGACATGATTACAAAACAGAGCTAAATATCTTTACAACGCCCAGTGATCTATCGAGTCCACTTTAAAATAGTTTTAATGCGATCAAACAAACTTGAGAGTAACAGGGCAGTCATCCTCATCATAGTTATTATGTGTTAGTGGCCATTGCCTAATATGTACCTTTTGTCACCATATGCAGACAATTTTTTTTATTAATTTCGTAGCTGTTCAGCTTGTGTTTGTTAGATGGATAGTTTTCATTTTATGGTGAGCCTCCGCTGCTGTGAATAAAATATTTTTGTAGTTATCATGTGTTATCTGCTTTTTGACAACACGTTTTTTGATACCTTTGCATTTTTTCGTTGCAGTATTATCAGCCATAATGTAAGAGTATCATTTACTCCTCAACCAACAAACTTCGTCTTTCATTTTACCAATAACCTTTTTGTTATCTTCAAAATAAAATTCACTTTTCGAATCATAATCACTGTTGTCAAAAAGTGTCCTGTCTTTGTAAAGATCAGCATACACATATTTTGTTCTAATTTTATAACATAGTGAATCAGTATCAGTAAACAATATCTTGACTTTTTCATTGTATTTGACTTGTTTTTAGTATAATTGTAGTGGAAATCATACATTCAGTATTTTGACAAGTCCAGAATACACATACCGACATAACAGGGGCGATTTAAGACCAGTCTTTCTTTTATCCTATCCATGGCAAAATAAGTTTTCACTAAACATTTTACAAGAAATAAATGATGGCCTTGCCGCGTATTTCAAAATGACTTCCTCGTCAAGCGTTATAGCTTAACATTAATTCTTTTTCTCAAGTTGTCCATGGTTTTACCAAAAACTGAATTATTCATAAGCTTGAAGAAATCTTTTTCAAAATCATTTTCACCATTTGTTCTTTTTGTAGTAATGAAGTCAATGTACACTTTCAACCATTGCGACTTCTCAAACTGGAGTATCCAGTGTACTTTTTTTTACTTTTAACCCTAACTTTTCATACAGTTTTAAATTTCTGTAGTGTGTAACATATTTTTTCTTATCCTTCAATGTTGTGACACGTTTCTTTACTTTGCTTGGCCCCAAATTAAACTTCTTCTTCAAGTTTTTGCAGTAGTCTGATAACCACCCCTCTTTTATTTCCAGTTTCCGGAGGAGAGGGTAGTCATTATGCAAGTCATACAACACTTCAGGATATATTCGAGATCACACTCAACAATATAATTTGATTTTTCTTTCTCGAATTTGTCAACCCATTTGAAGTTACCAGTTGGTAATGGTTGACACATAGCCCACACATACAAGTTATTAGCGTCAAGATACAGTATATACTTGCTTTCTTTACTGCTATCACCGTTTTCCATATATTTATTGTTACCTTTTGAATATCTGGTCGCAAGGTAACTCACACAGCCCCTTAGTCCTTTTTCTATGAACAAGTACTGATCGATATCGGTAATTAAATCAAAGAGTATGATAATGGACCTTTGGAAACGGCCGAAAACGACACATTCGAAATATTGCAGTCTCGGTTTGATTGAGACTGTTCATGAGCGGTAGTGAAATATGCTAGCTACCGCTCACGCCCTCTAGCCCCGGGTTGAGCAGAACTCAATATTAATAAAATCAATAGTACACAAATTTTAACCATCCCGAAGATGGCATGCATATGGCGGTGGACATGGAGTATCTTTCTTCCCCATGTCGTACGGCGTATGCTCCCAGTATCTAATAAAATTAAATGCCCCGAAGAGCGAAATAAACATAATGGAATTTAGTTGGGAGCAGCGGTTATGAAGCCTGCATATCACAAGTAACAGTCAAAATACTAAATTAAAAAGCAGACAACATATCCTATAAGTGGTTAAACAATACCCAGAGCCTTTAATCGGCCGGAGTAGTGGAACCACTGAATCGAAAATTAAGTAAAAAAATAAAAATAAATGAAAAAGTACCACCGATAATTAAATATAAGTATCGGGCTCAGCGATCTCCAAAGATCGAATGAATAACAGTACTGATTAAAAGCGCGGGGAGAAGTTTTTCTGCCGCCACACTGCACAAGCAACGCCACTGTGCTATAAAAAAAAAGAGTATGATATTGGACCTTTGGAAACGGCCGAAAACGACACATACGAAATATTGCAGTCTCGGTTTGATTGAGACTGTTCATGAGCGGTAGTGAAATATGCTAGCTACCGCTCACGCCCTCTAGCCCCAGGTTGAGCAGAACTCAATATTAATAAAATCAATAGTACAAAATAGTAACCATCCCGAAGATGGCATGCATATGGCGGTGGACATGGAGTACCTTTCTTCACCATGTCGTACGGCGTATGCTCCCAGTATCTAATAAAATTAAATGCCCCGAAGAGAGAAATAAACATAATGGAATTTAGTTGGGAGCAGCGGTTATGAAGCCTGCATATCACAAGTAACAGTCAAAAGACTAAATTAAAAAGCAGACAACATATCCTATAAGTGGTTAAACAATACCCAGAGCCTTTAATCGGCCGGAGTAGTGGAACCACTGAATCGAAAATTAAGTAAAAAAAAAAAAAAAAAATTAAAAAGTACCACCGATAATTAAATATAAGTATCAGGCTCAGCGATCTCCATAGATCGAATGAATAACAGCACTGATTAAAAGCGCGGGGAGAAGTTTTACTGCCGCCACACTGCAAAAGCAACGCCACTGTGCTATAAAAAAAAAGAGTATGATAATGGACCTTTGGAAACGGCCGAAAACGACACATACGAAATATTGCAGTCTCGGTTTGATTGAGACTGTTCATGAGCGGTAGTGAAATATGCTAGCTACCGCTCACGCCCTCTAGCCCCGGGTTGAGCAGAACTCAATATTAATAAAATCAATAGTACAAAATAGTAACCATCCCGAAGATGGCATGCATATGGCGGTGGACATGGAGTACCTTTCTTCACCATGTCGTACGGCGTATGCTCCCAGTATCTAATAAAATTAAATGCCCCGAAGAGAGAAATAAACATAATGGAATTTAGTTGGGAGCAGCGGTTATGAAGCCTGCATATCACAAGTAACAGTCAAAAGACTAAATTAAAAAGCAGACAACATATCCTATAAGTGGTTAAACAATACCCAGAGCCTTTAATCGGCCGGATCAGTGGAACCACTGAATCGAAAATTAAATTAGAAAACAAAAAGAAATGAAAAAGTACCACCGATAATTAAATATTAAGTATCGGGCTCAGCGATCTCCAAAGATCGAATGAATAACAGTACTGATTGCAAGCGCGGGGAGACGTTTTACTGCCGCCACACTGCACAAGCAACGCCACTGTGCTATACAAAAGAGTATGATAATGGACCTTTGGAAACGGCCGAAAACTATTGCAGTCTCGGTTTGATTGAGACTGTTCATGAGCGGTAGTGAAATATGCTAGCTATCGCTCACGCCCTCTAGCCCCGGGTTGAGCAGAACTCAATATTAATAAAATCAATAGTTCACAATTTTAACCATCCCGAAGATGGCATGCATATGGTGGTGGACATGGAGTATCTTTCTTCCCCATGTCGTACGGCGTATGGTCCCAGTATCTAATAAAATTAAATGCCCCGAAGAGCGAAATAAACATAATGGAATTTAGTTGGGAGCAGCGATTATGAAGCCTGCATATCACATTACTGCCGCCACACTGCACAAGCAACGCCACTGTGCTATAAAAAAGAGTATGATAATGGACCTTTGGAAACCGCCGAAAACGACACATACGAAATATTGCAGTATAATAATAATATAATAACAATAAATGCTTTATTTAATGATGGTAACTCAATCAATTTACAACAATTGTTCTCCCCTGAGGCCATCAAATGAAGAAACATGTAACACACACACATGGTTATATACATACAATATTATACAACTCTGAAAAGTTTCCTGTTGTAAAATCAAAAGTCCCTATATATAAATCTTTTAAAGTTATTTTAAAGTACTTAACCAAATGCAAGCAAATTAAAATTAACTAGTATTTCCTAAAAGATAGGAATAATATTTCTTTTTAAATTCTTTGATTTGTTTGGCTTGTCGCATTGGAGGTGCGATCGAGTTCCATATGACAGCACCAGAATAACGAATACTTTGTTTGAATATACTTCGGGACGATTAGATCATCATTTGAACAAGTCCTTAATTCATAAGAGGAATAAACCTTTTGAAACAAAGATGTAAGATAGTCTGGAGCAAGATTATTGACGCATTTGTAAACCTGCACTGCTTTATGGAATTGTATTCGATCATGGACATTTAACCATTTAAGCTCTTTAAATAAGGGTTTTGAAGATGCATCATATGGCTTATTAAGGATGATCCGAGCAGTTCTCTTTTGGATTTTTTGGATTCTATTAATAATGTTGCTGGAGCAATTTCCCCAAATAGTGTCACCATAATCCAAAATTGGTTGTATATATGCGTTGTAATACATAATTCTTGTTTCATGTGTGAGAAATTTCTTGATTTTGCACAAAAGATTAGTTTTGTTTGTCAAAGAAGTACAAAGATTATCAACATGGACGTCCCATGACAGGTTTTTATCAATATATACCCCTAATAATTTTTGACTCTGTACATTTTCTATTGCTGTACTGTTAACATATAATTGTTTTACTTCATTATTAAGTTTAGACAACTTTTGAGATGTACCTATAATCATATATTTTGTTTTCATTTCATTTATTAACATTTTATTTAGCCCATTGCTCTGTTTGTTTGAGACTAAGCTGGCTATTTTCCTGTATAATTTCAAGATTAGGACCAGACGTAGACAATGTTACATCATCAGCAAATATGTCTGTGTTTTGCAATTTCTACATAAAGTCTCGATCAAGTTTAATTCCGGTCATTTTAAGGCATGCACCCAAAGTCAGTATAGGACTGCTGAAATAATGGCAAGGATCTAATTAATAGTACTCAAAGCAGATTTTTCTAAAAAATTCAAAAACATCTGCCAGCAGCAAAACATCGATTTTCAAATACAGATCATGATATTCTTCCATGTTTTTAATCTTAATTTGCATCTGAGATGTACTCGTCATTTAATTGAGACTAAAAGCTTTGTTTATCAGGCAGTTGTGTTTCTTTGAAGCGTTCAAAGCTATCCATATACTCATATGGGTAAATCCCTTTTCTTTGAATTATTTCCAACTTGTCACCGGAGTATTCTTGTGAGGTATACTCAAACGACGGAATGTTTTATCGAGCGACTGAGACATAAACTGGAAACTATCGATAAACCCTAAATTTGGTCCTAACATAAAGCCATATACTTTTCCATGTTATTTGGTATGACATTTATTGGGTTTTTTAACTTTCCGATGTGCTGCATTATGAAGTGAGAATCATAAACCCTCAAATTATGGAATACAACAGGTATTTGTTTAGTTAGCCTGAAATTAAGATTGCAATTATCGTGGGCGCTTCCTCTAAACTTTCCAGTTATATGGCCCTCTAAACTTTCCAGTTATATGGCCCTCTAAACTTTCCAGTTATATGGCAATGATCTGTAATTGCCTTGTCACATGTCATTTAACGTTTGTCACAAATATGACATTTTTAGCTGCTCTGAATTTTTTTCTTCTTCATAATGAGTACATTAATTAAAGAAAATATGAAAATAAAGCTTACCCCAAAGCGGGAATTTTTTGCGGTTAGTGCTCCGTTTTGAAACCACGTGATCCCCCACCCTGTTATTGCACGAGCTCGATTGACACCATTCAAGTTTCGAAAAAAAAGAATTCTGCCACTATCAGCCTTAATTTGACAGTAAAGGAAACGTACTGAATATATTTTGGTTGAATTGCGGATGATGCGTAGTTTTGGTTGAGCGCATTCTGTGACACCTACTCTCTAAGTCTGCGTCTCTACACAGAGTTGCCGTTCCTTGAATCTACATACATTCTCTGCCAATTTCCTAGTAAATTACAAGAATCTCGCGATAAAAAAGAAAAATACTTGGTGTTTTTTCTTTTTTCTTTCTCTTTTTTATAACACAACTTTATTTAAACGATTTAGCTTTGAAAAACGAGACCAGGCCTTGAATTCACCAACCATTCTTTGGAATATTCTTAGACTTAAGCGCCCCGTGTGGTTTTCGGTTGCCCCATTCGGGGCAAAGAATAGGGCCACTGCAGATCCAGTTGGAGGGGAAGGCAGAGGGGCAGAACACCCCCTCCCCGAATTCATGTTCATTTTATCATTTTTGTTCATGCCCATTAAAGGTCTTCATCATGACTCCTGCATTGTTTCAGGTGCCATCTCTCTCATATCACTAGAGCAGTGGCAGAAAAACAATAACGTGGCTCCAGCGTAAATGGAGTGTCTACAATAGAACTTGCAGCAACTCTGCAGTTCAGGGTGAGAAGGTTCTAGGCCCGTACATGGAGAATGAGCCTGGCATGTTCATTCCTGTTAGGCGCCATATAACCTTTAATGTGTCGGTGCGCCTTAAAACCCCATTCAATTAGACTTAAGCTCAAGTAAGCAAATTTAATCACAAATATGTCTATAAGTTTACAGAATAAACGTGTATAACAAGCTGCTATGTATAAATATGATGCATACTAACAAATAGCAACTTCTTACGATTGTTTATCTTTGAAGGTAATGGAAATATTTGTGAACGAATTTTCAGTGCTTGAGCTCAAGTCCAAGAATAGTTTGAAGAATGGTTGGTGAATTCCAGACCTGTACTGCGATAATTTAGTGAATAAACAGTTAGTTTTGCCCAGAATTATATTGCGGTAGAATAACGTTTAGGACTAAACGTTTAGGACTAAACGTTATTCTACCGCAATATAATTTCGTAAGCTAATTTGTCATGATTACTTTCATACAATCTTAATTAAACTTGTTAAAACGTTTATCAAAAAAGTTATGACCCTATAACTTTGCAACGCGGAGATTTCTTTACCGTTTTATTGGGATGGCAATAGGTTACGGGAGAGGTTTCGTGCACCATAAAACCTGGTTCAAACTGAAACTACTTTCAAAGACCCTGGTAGAGATTGTCTTGCCTGGCGTTTTGTTTGGGACAACATACTAGTTGAGAAAAATACAGTAATTTATCTTCGGCGATTGTTTCAATATTAACGTTAAACTTTCAGCATTTATTGACATTCACACTTGCGTTTGTTTATGTGACTTTAAAGTAGAATATCACATAAGCCGGTGCTAGTGGTGTAGCAAAGTATATACCTCTGATGAACAGACTCAATAAAACCGAGTCTGCTACTAGTCTCTCTTGTTTGTTTGTTGTTTCTAAGCATCCCTTTTTCAGTATTTATTTTAGTTAGATCAAAGGGGTGAAATACACATACCGATGATTATATTAGCACAGCAACAAAGGAAATACATTGTTTTAATATTGAGACAAATATATAAATTCTGCAATAGTGCACATGAAAATGAGTAAAATTTGTGCATTGCACCTCAAAAGATAATTTCGGAAATGTCATACTTTGACGCTTAAATGGACACGCTCTAGAAGTATGTATCCCGCACTAAAATACGCACCTGGTTAAAGTAGTTATCCCGCCAACAACAGCCACATCTTACATACTATGTACACCGTTTCTAAACATACTGACGACGAGGTATATGGTTTGAGAATCCAAACTCTATAGACACAATATAACCAGCCAGGCCAAACCCCAAAATTGGAGCGTCGAATTAAGATTTACCAACTCACAATTCATTTTACGCATATTCAATCACGGTTTTTTTTCAGAACCCGTTAAAATATCTTTACTTTTAATCGGCACAAATACATCATTGTATGATCTCAAATCTGGACAGAGTTTTGATACACTGTTTCGCAGTGTAATTATTTGGCGGGTTAGTTACTCCATGCAGGTTATAATATGAACTATGATGATTATAGGCTATGAAAGCTTAAATAAAATAAAACAGTCTGAATTATATTAGCATGTGTATCAGTTTAACTTTGAAAGTGCTTGCATGTCCAATTAAAAGTCAACTAAATTCAGGTTTTCTCTTTGTTCTTTGGTATTCTACCGCGGGTGTTTGCTCGTATGCTTGTAACACTTAAAATCAAATTAGATAATGACATTGTTAAACATATATGTGTAACAACATTCTTTTGATATAACATAAAAGTGAGTTGAACATTATCGCTTAAGTTAGCTTTAATTATAACGGGGATCAAAGTTCTTCTTTTCATCTCTGGTTATAGTCAGATGATCTCTGTGACTAAATTGTAGAGCGAAAATATCACATTAACGTATACTGTATCGTCTGTGATTTCTTTTATGGTTATAATTGAAGGAGTTAGTGCAAGGCGGCCACCATAACTTCCATAAAGTGGGTCGGCGTGTCTGAAGGGTTCATGTCCTTTAGATTTAAGGATGAACGTGAAGTTGGCAGTAGCAGTAGCAGCAGTAGCTACTGCTACTGCTACTGCTACTGCTGTTACTGCCAGCAGTAGTAGCAGTAGCAGTAGTTACTGCCAGCAGTAGCAGCAGTAGCAGTAGTTACTGCCAGCAGTAGCAGCAGTAGCAGTAGTTACTGCCAGCAGTAGCAGCAGTAGCAGTAGGTACTGATAGCAGTAGAGCACCATCTCTGTATGTATATTCATCGCAAGTGTTTTCTTTGCGCATTATGTTGTTTCTACTTTCCACCATCATATTTAGCAGACAACCCCTTTCGCATATTTCGCAACAATCATATGTTCCTACTGCTATTGCTACTGCTACTGCTACTGTTAACTACTGTCAGCAGTAGCAGCAGTAGCAGTAGCTACTGCCAGCAGTAGCAGCAGTAGCAGTAGCTACTGCCAGCAGTAGCAGCAGTAGAGTCAATAGCCATCTTAATTACGACGATATATGATCATCTATATATGATATTTCTTTGCGCAAGTATGTTAAATTGTTTCTACTTTCCCACCATCATCTTTAGCAGACAACCCCTTTCGCATCTTTCGCAACCATCATATGTTTGCTTCTGCTATTGCTACAGCTACTGCTACTGCTACTCCTAACTACTGCCAGCAGTAGCAGTAGCTACTGCCAGCAGTAGCAGCAGTAGAGTCAATATCATCTTAATTACGACGATATATGATCATCGGTTTTCTTTGCGCAAGTATGTTGTTTCTACTTTCCCACAATCATGTTTAACAGACAACCCCTTTCGCAACCGTCATATGTTTGCTACTGCTATTGCTACTGCTACTGCTGTTTGATTGAAAGTTCGAAAGTATTAAAACACGTCTGGTCGTCGGATAACGAGTGTTGCCGGCGGGCAGATCAACATCATAGACACGCTGGCGCAGCGTTTTTTAAAAGCCTTTTGGTAGTGCTACTAAAATCAGACCATTTCAGACCGTTTACCACAGTTTTGGTTCTACTGATGTATGATTGAAAGTTCGAAAGTAGTCAAAAATACGTCTGGTCGTCGGATAACGAGTGTTGCCGGCGGGCAGATCAACATCATAGACACGCTGGCGCAGTTTTTTATCAAAGCCTTTTGGTAGTGGTACTAAAATTACACCATTTGAGATAGTTTATCGCAGTTTTTGTTCTACTGCTGTAGTACTGAAGTCGAATAACGGTACATTTGAACGTGCGTTTTCTGTCGGATAACGAGTGCTGCCGGCGGGCAGGTCAACATCATAGACATGCTGGCGCAGTGTTTTTTTAAAGACCTTTGGTAGTGCTACTAGAATCAACCTGTTTGAAATTCTTTATCAACGTTTTAGTTCTACTGCTGTGTTACTGAAGTTTGCACTGAAACAGACTCGAAGTGGCGTTTTTGTCGGGTTTCGGGTGTTGCCGGCGGGCAGATCAATATCATAGACACGCTGGCGCAGTGTTTTTTTAAAGCCTTTTGGTAGTGCTACTAAAATCACACCATTTCAGACCGTTTACCACAGTTTTGGTTCTACTGCTGTATGATTGAAAGTTCGAAAGTAGTCAAAAGCACGTCTGGTCATCGGATAACGAGTATTGCCGGCGGGCAGATCAACATCATAGACACGCTGTCGCAGTTTTTTATCAAAGCCTTTTGGTTGTGCTACTAAAATCACACCATTTGAGATTGTTTATCGCAGTTTTTGTTCTACTGCTGTAGTACTGAAGTCGAATAACGGTACATTTGAACGTGCGTTTTCTGTCGGATAACGAGTGTTGCCGGCGGGCAGATCAACATCATAGACATGCTGGCGCAGTGTTTTTTTAAAGACCTTTGGTAGTGCTACTAGAATCAACCTATTTGAAATTTTTTATCAACGTTTTAGTTCTACTGCTGTGTTACTGAAGTTTGCACTGAAATAGACTCGAAATGGCGTTTTTGTCGGGTTTCGGGTGTTGCCGGCGGGCAGATCAATATCACAGACACGCTGGCGCAGTGGTTTTTTAAAGGCTTTTGGTAGTGCTACTAAAATCACACCATTTCAGACCGTTTATCACAGTTTTGGTTCTACTGCTGTATGATTGAAAGTTCAAAAGTAGTCAAAAACAGGTCTGGTCGTCGGATAACGAGTGTTGCCGACGGGCAGATCAACAACATAGACACGCTGGCGCAGTTTTTTATAAAAGCCTTTTGGTAGTGCTACTAAAATCACACCATTTGAGACAGTTTATCGCAGTTTTTGTTCTACTGCTGTAGTACTGAAGTCGAATAACGGTACATTTGAACGTGCGTTTTCTGTCGGATACCGAGTGTTGCCGTCGGGCAGGTCAACATCATAGACATGCTGGCGCAGTGTTTTTTAAAAGACCTTTGGTAGTGCTACTAGAATCAACCTATTTGAAATTCTTTATCAACGTTTTAGTTCTACTGCTGTGTTATTGAAGTTTGCACTGAAATAGACTCGAAATGGCGTTTTTGTCGGGTTTCCGGTGTTGCCGGCGGGCAGATCAATACCATAGATACGCTGGCGCAGTGTTTTTTTAAAGCCTTTTTGTAGTGCTACTAAAATCACACCATTTCAGACCGTTTATCACAGTTTTGGTTCTACTGCTTTATGATAGAAAGTTCGAAAGTTGTCAAAAACACGTCTGGTCGTCGGATAACGAGTGTTGCCGGCGGGCAGATCAAAATCATAGACACGCTGGCGCAGTTTTTTATAAAGCCTTTTGGTAGTGCTACTAAAATCACACCATTTGAGATTGTTTATCGCAGATTTTGTTCTACTGCTGTAGTACTGAAGTCGAACAACGGTACATTTGAACGTGCGTTTTCTGTCGGATAACGAGTGTTGCCGGCGGGCAGATCAACATCATAGACATGCTGGCGCAGTGTTTTTTAAAGACCTTTGGTGGTGCTACTAGAATCAACCTATTTGAAATTCTTTATCAACGTTTTAGTTATACTGCTGTGTTACTGAAGTTTGCACTGAAATAGACTCGGAATGGCGTTTTTGTCGGGTTTCGGGAGTTGCCGGCGGGCAGATCAAAGAACACACCGACGGAACTCAGTGGCACCGTGGAGGATTGAACCAACAGAACGAAGCACGGTATACACTAATAAGACCGAGGTATAATGATGTGAACGCCGAGCGAAAGGAGGCGTAAAAACAATAAAACCCAATGTTTACCTCTCTTCGAGACCTGTATTGTACGGCTTTGTTTTGCCCTACTTTTTCCTCCAATCAGACGGTGAGGAATTTTTAAAAAATGGCGAACTTATTGGTGTAAATTTCTAACGATCACCAATTATAACCATTTAATCATTAAGTAATCGCTTACTAAATGGCACGCCCTTGTTTTTGGCGCGAACGTGTTAAGACGCGTGGTTTCGTAGAAGCGCGGGGGGAAAAGTAGGGCAAACACTAAGTCAGTTAGTAGTCTCGGCCAGCTAGACCGTATCATGCATATGTCTTACTTGGTTCTGGATCCGTGTAGAATAGCGTAACGAAGAAATCAGAAGCGGGCCGGGTGACCGAGGCTAGTCAGTTAGAGGCTAAGAAGTGAAATTTTAACAATTAAGAAACCCCGGTCAGTCGCTGCGCTCCTTCCCTTAGGGTTTCTTAACTGTTAAACTTTTACTTCATAGCCTCTACTGAAATCTCATCAAACTTACGAAAACAAACGTGACGTGCCGTCAATATTGTGACGTCATCTGACAGTTGTGACGTTGTTTTGGGACCCGCATTTGACGGATTTGTCTTAATCAATCTCGTAAGTATTTATTTTGGGACCCGCATTTGACGGATTTGTCTTAATCAATCTCCGCATACTTACGGAATTATTTGAAAAGTAGATTATTCAGTCTAGATCATTCAATGTATTAATGCTGCTTTGCTTGTTTATCTTATTCATAATATTCTACTGCCAAAATGTTGAGATTTTACCTTAATTTCAGTAGTCTAGGTTATAAAAGTGACTCGGTTTTTATCCTTTAAAGGTTCTATAGTAAACTAAAAAAGATCTTTGTTAGAGTAATATTACAACAGTATTCAAGATTTGATTTTGAAAGATACATATAGTGAAACAATATGCATGCATGCATAAATGTGCATAACATATGCAGTATTTTAAAAGTTGTATATACCTTGAATTTTAACGGTAAACTTAGTTAAACATTCACGATAATTGAGAGTTATGAACAACTTCGGAAAAGGTGAAACCATTATCAAAATCGGATCATAAACCTAGAAGATATGACCATTTAAAGTTCTTTTAAAACGGTTATGGGAGCCACCATCTTAAGAAATAAGACGTCATAGTTCCAAATAACCATATGTCATGTAGATAAATATCATTTAAAGCATAGACAATCACTGCAAATGAATGTAAAATCCCCTTTGATGCACTGTTTCACTTCAGTATTTTTTTTGCGGTGCCTACAAGTGACCTCTAAATAATATTACAATAACTCACTTTTAAAATGTAAAATATATTATATATATCACGTTTCTGTATATCACATGCTTAAAGGGATTGATGCGCTATTTTCAAACAGGTTTATTTTAAACGGCTCTGAAAAACTTGAAAAAAGCTGAAAGAAGGATCAAAATGCAATGTGCAATGAAAAATAAAGGAGATATGACCTACTGAAAATTGCAAAGAAACATAACTGGAGGTGGCCATCTTAAAACGATGACGTCATCGCGCATTTTTACCATATATGGTATATTGACAAAGTGTCTTTTAAAGCAAAGAAAATCACTGCAGATGTAGTATATTTATTTTTAATCAATTTGCAGTGATTTTCTTTGCTTTAAAATATATTTTGACAATATTTTGACAATATGCCATATATGGTAACATTATGGTCATTAGGACTAAGGACCACTAATGACAAATAAATGACCACTAATGACGACTAAGACATTACTAAGAAGGAATTAGTTTGTTAAATATATATTTTATTGATATTAAATAGATATTTTATCGATGAAGTGAAGTACTCGCGCACAAAAACGCTCGCACAATAACGCAAACGGCAGGCGGACGGCCACAAAGGAACCACTAAGGACCACAAAGTGACCACTAAGGACAACTAAATGACCATGAAGGACAAGTAAGACACTTCTAAAAAGGAATAAGTATAATATTTCATGATATCTGTTAAGGTAAGTACACGCGCAAAATGAAAATGTGGTGTGTTATGAAAGCATCTGCTACATGCATAAACAATGATAAATCAGCACATAAATTCAGGGTGTAAATTCATGACATCTGATGCTTGTACCCAGGACTCTGGACGTTGACCCTGCTTTCTATGAGTCCCATTTTTTTGTTTTAACTTTTTTCATTGTATTTTTGTTTTTGTTTTTAATAACCCGCAAAACCACCAAACCGTAACAGTGTGCATACAATTATAAGATATTAGGATAAAAGCATCTACCTATAGTCACTCGGCTATCCTAAACAGCACAATAATATAGTGGAACTTTATGAAGGTTTTGGTTTTTCTTTTTTATTATTTATTATTTAATTTTATTTTATTTTTTTATTCTTTTCCTTTCATTTTTTTTTTCAACCATTTTTTTTTTGTAAAACTAAATCAATTTGTATTTAAATGGACACTCGACACGCGACAATTTTAAAATAGTTAAGTATGAACAGTTGCATATATATTTATTAATTTTGTATCATATTGGCTTACAATCTGCTTGTATATAAATTAACACAAGGCACTACAATTTGGAGCTGTTTATATTCTGTCGGTATTCTGTTTAAGCTTCCAATACATTATTGATTTGACAATGATGCATGTCCCTTTAAATTATAAAATGGTAATATGTGTTTACTCTAAATGACAGTTAGCTGTATAAGCTCTTTAAAGTGGTGACTGAATGTCATTTGATGCATCAGTTAAACATACACTAATGAGTGTTAATGATTTTCTTGAGATACATTCATTCCATTTAAAAAATGTTAAATAAAACATAAATGGAGTATTGTAAGTGTTGTCTAGTGGTTATATGCGAGGAATATTCATGATATCAACACACTGACAAAAGAAATTATCATGTAACATGTATTGTTAAACTTATCATGCACTATATAAACTCAGAAATAGACTTTAAGTCTTCCTTTTCAAAAAATAAAAATGAAACACTTTAACACTGTCTCCGTGTTTTCTGGATTTATTCTATATGATGGTTGCAAGCTTTTCAAGCGAAATAATAGAAACATTTTTTTTTCTTTCTTTCTAAGGTTTATAGTCCCTCTACCATATGGGGGGACTATAAACCTTAGAAAGAAAGAAAAAAAAATGTTTCTATTATTTCGCTTGAAAACATTTCAAATACTTTCTTATTTATTAACACTCGTTATCCGACGAGCAGACGTTTTTACTACTTTCGAACTTTCAATCATACAGCAGTAGAAACAGAATTGTGATAAACGTCTCAAATGGCGCGATTTTAGTAGCACTACCAAAAGGCTTTAAAAAAAAACACTGCGCCAGCGTGTCTATAATGGTTGATCTGCCCGCCGGCAACACCCGAAACCCGACGACCAGACGTGTTTTTGACAACTTTCGATTTTTCAATTATACAGCAGTAAAACCAAAATTGTGATAAACGGTCTAAAATGGTGTGATTTTAGTAGCACCATCAAAAGGCTTTTGAAAAACGCTGCGCCAGCGTGTCTATATGGTTGATCTGCCCGCCGGCAACACTCGTTATCCGACAGAAAACGCACGTTCAAATGTACCATTATTCGACTTCAGTACTACAGCAGTAGAACAAAAACTGCGATAAGCAATCTCAAATGATGTGATTATAGTAGCACTACCAAAAGGCTTTTATAAAAAACTGCGCCAGCGTGTCTATGATGTTGATCTGCCCGCCGGCAACTCTCGTTATCCGACGACCAGACCTATTTTTGACTACTTTCGAACTTTCAATCATACAGCAGTAGAACAAAAACTGCGATAAACAATCTCAAATGGTGTGATTTTAGTAGCACTACCAAAAGGCTTTAAAAAAACACTGCGCCAGCGTGTCTGTGATATTGATCTGCCCGCCGGCAACACCCGAAACCCGACAAAAACGCCATTTCGAGTCTATTTCAGTGCAAATTTCAGTAACACAGCAGTAGAACTAAAACCTAGATAAAGAATTTCAAATAGGTTGATTCTAGTAGCACTACCAAAGGTCTTTAAAAAAACACTGCGCCAGTATGTCTATGATTTTGATCTGCACGCCGGCAACACTCGTTATCCGACAGAAAACGCACCTCCAAATGTACCGTTATTCGACTTCAGTACTACAGCAGTAGAACAAAAACTGCGATAAACAATCTCAAATGGTGTGATTTTAGTAGCACTACCAAAAGGCTTTGATAAAAAACTGCGACAGCATGTCTATGATGTTGATCTGCCCGCCGGCAACACTCGTTATCCGACGACCAGACGTGTTTTTGACTACTTTCGAACTTTCAATCATACAGCAGTAGAACAAAAACTGTGATAAACGGTCTGAAATGGTGTGATTTTAGTAGCAATACCAAAAGGCTTTAAAAAAACACTGCGCCAGCGTGTCTGTGATATTGATCTGCCCGCCGGCAACACCCGAAACCCGACAAATACGCCATTTCGAGTCTATTTCAGTGCAAACTTCAGTAACACAGCAGTAGAACTAAAACGTTGATAAAGAATTTCAAATAGGTTGATTCTAGTAGCACTACCAAAGGTCTTTAAAAAAACACTGCGCCAGCATGCCTATGATGTTGATCTGCCCGCCGGCAACACTCGTTATCCGACAGAAAACGCACGTTCAAATGTACCGTTATTCGACTTCAGTACTACAGCAGTAGAACAAAAACTGCGATAAACAATCTCAAATGGTGTGATTTTAGTAGCACTACCAAAAGGCTTTGATAAAAAACTGCGACAGCGTGTCTATGATGTTGATCTGCCCGCCGGCAAGACTCGTTATCCGACGACCAGACGTGTTTTTGACTACTTTCGAACTTTCAATCATACAGCAGTAGAACCAAAACTGTGATAAACGGTCTGAAATGGTGTGATTTTAGTAGCACTACCAAAAGGCTTTAAAAAAACACTGCGCCAGCGTGTCTATGATATTGATCTGCCCGCCGGCAACACCCGAAACCCGACAAAAACGCCATTTCGAGTCTATTTCAGTGCAAACTTCAGTAACACAGCAGTAGAACGAAAACGTTGATAAAGAATTTCAAATAGGTTGTTTCTAGTAGCACTACCAAAGGTCTTTGAAAAAACACTGCGCCAGCATGTTTATGATGTTGATCTGTTCGCCGGCAACACTCGTTATCCGACAGAAAACGCACGTTCAAATGTACCGTTATTCGACTTCAGTACTACAGCAGTAGAACAAAAACTGCGATAAACAATCTCAAATGGTGTGATTTTAGTAGCACTACCAAAAGGCTTTTATAAAAAACTGCGACAGCGTGTCTATGATGTTGATCTGCCCGCCGGCAACACCCGTTATCAGACGACCAGACGTGTTTTTGACTACTTTCGAACTTTCAATCATACAGCAGTAGAACCAAAACTGTGATAAACGGTCTGAAATGGTGTGATTTTAGTAGCATTACCAAAAGGCTTTAAAAAAACACTGCGCCAGCGTGTCTATGATATTGATCTGCCCGCCGGCAACACCCGAAACCCGACAAAAACGCCATTTCGGGTCTATTTCAGTGCAAACTTCAGTAACACAGCAGTAGAACTAAAACGTTGATAAAGAATTTCAAATAGGTTGATTCTAGTAGCACTACCAAAGGTCTTTAAAAAAACACTGCGCCAGCATGCCTATGATGTTGATCTGCCCGCCGGCAACACTCGTTATCCGACAGAAAACGCACGTTCAAATGTACCGTTATTCGACTTCAGTACTACAGCAGTAGAACAAAAACTGCGATAAACAATCTCAAATGGTGTGATTTTAGTAGCACTACCAAAAGGCTTTGATAAAAAACTGCGACAGCGTGTCTATGATGTTGATCTGCCCGCCGGCAACACTCGTTATCCGACGACCAGACGTGTTTTTGACTACTTTCGAACTTTCAATCATACAGCAGTAGAACCAAAACTGTGATAAACGGTCTGAAATGGTGTGATTTTAGTAGCACTACCAAAAGGCTTTAAAAAAACACTGCGCCAGCGTGTCTGTGATATTGATCTGCCCGCCGGCAACACACGAAACCCGACAAAAACGCCATTTCGAGTCTATTTCAGTGCAAACTTCAGTAACACAGCAGTAGAACTAAAACGTTGATAAAGAATTTCAAATAGGTTGATTCTAGTAGCACTACCAAAGGTCTTTAAAAAAAACACTGCGCCAGCATGCCTATGATGTTGATCTGCCCGCCGGCAACACTCGTTATCCGACAGAAAACGCACGTTCAAATGTACCGTTATTCGACTTCAGTACTACAGCAGTAGAACAAAAACTGCGATAAATAATCTCAAATGGTGTGATTTTAGTAGCACTACCAAAAGGCTTTGATAAAAAACTGCGACAGCGTGTCTATGATGTTGATCTGCCCGCCGGCAACACTCGTTATCCGACGACCAGACGTGTTTTTGACTACTTTCGAACTTTCAATCATACAGCAGTAGAACCAAAACTGTGATAAACGGTCTGAAATGGTGTGATTTTAGTAGCACTACCAAAAGGCTTTAAAAAAACACTGCGCCAGCGTGTCTGTGATATTGATCTGCCCGCCGGCAACACACGAAACCCGACAAAAACGCCATTTCGAGTCTATTTCAGTGCAAACTTCAGTAACACAGCAGTAGAACTAAAACGTTGATAAAGAATTTCAAATAGGTTGATTCTAGTAGCACTGCCAAAGGTCTTTGAAAAAACACTGCGCCAGCATGCCTATGATGTTGATCTGCCCGCCGGCAACACTCGTTATCCGACAGAAAACGCACGTTCAAATGTACCGTTATTCGACTTCAGTACTACAGCAGTAGAACAAAAACTGCGATAAACAATCTCAAATGGTGTGATTTTAGTAGCACTACCAAAAGGCTTTGATAAAAAACTGCGACAGCGTGTCTATGATGTTGATCTGACCGCCGGCAACACTCGTTATCCGACGACCAGACGTGTTTTTGACTACTTTCGAACTTTCAATCATACAGCAGTAGAACCAAAACTGTGATAAACGGTCTGAAATGGTGTGATTTTGGTAGCACTACCAAAAGGCTTTAAAAAAACACTGCGCCAGCGTGTCTATGACATTGATCTGCCCGCCGGCAACACCCGAAACCCGACAAAAACGCCATTTCGAGTCTATTTCAGTGCAAACTTCAGTAACATAGCAGTAGAACGAAAACGTTGATAAAGAATTTCAAATAGGTTGATTCTAGTAGCACTACCAAAGGTCTTTAAAAAAACACTGCGCCAGCATGTTTATGATGTTGATCTGTTCGCCGGCAACACTCGTTATCCGACAGAAAACGCACGTTCAAATGTACCGTTATTCGACTTCAGTACTACAGCAGTAGAACAAAAACTGCGATAAACAATCTCAAATGGTGTGATTTTAGTAGCACTACCAAAAGGCTTAAATAAAAAACTGCGACAGCGTGTCTATGATGTTGATCTGCCCGCCGGCAACACCCGTTATCAGACGACCAGACGTGTTTTTGACTACTTTCGAACTTTCAATCATACAGCAGTAGAACCAAAACTGTGATAAACGGTCTGAAATGGTGTGATTTTAGTAGCATTACCAAAAGGCTTTAAAAAGACACTGCGCCAGCGTGTCTATGATATTGATCTGCCCGCCGGCAACACCCGAAACCCGACAAAAACGCCATTTCGAGTCTATTTCAGTGCAAACTTCAGTAACACAGCAGTAGAACTAAAACGTTGATAAAGAATTTCAAATAGGTTGATTCTAGTAGCACTACCAAAGGTCTTTAAAAAAAACACTGCGCCAGCATGCCTATGATGTTGATCTGCCCGCCGGCAACACTCGTTATCCGACAGAAAACGCACGTTCAAATGTACCGTTATTCGACTTCAGTACTACAGCAGTAGAACAAAAACTGCGATAAATAATCTCAAATGGTGTGATTTTAGTAGCACTACCAAAAGGCTTTAATAAAAAACTGCGACAGCGTGTCTATGATGTTGATCTGCCCGCCGGCAACACTCGTTATCCGACGACCAGACGTGTTTTTGACTACTTTCGAACTTTCAATCATACAGCAGTAGAACCAAAATTGTGATAAATGGTCTGAAATGGTGTGATTTTAGTAGCACTACCAAAAGGCTTTTAAAAAACGCTGCGCCAGCGTGTCTATGATGTTGATCTGCCCGCCGGCAACACTCGTTATCCGACGACCATACGTGTTTTACTACTTTCGAACTTTCAATCATACAGCAGTAGCAGTAGCAGTAGCAATAGCAGTAGCGAAAGGGGTTGTCTGTTAAACATGATTGTGGGAAAGTAGAAACAACATACTTGCGCAAAAAAAAACGATGATCATATATCGTCGTAATTAAGATGATAATGACTCTACTGCTGCTACTGCTGGCAGTAGCTACTGCTACTGCTGCTACTGCTGGCAGTAGTTAGCAGTAGCAGTAGCAGTAGCAATAGCAGAAGCAGACATATGATTGTTGCGAAAGATGCGAAAGTGGTGGCCTGCTAAACATGATAGTGGGAAAGTAGAAACAACATATTTGCGCAAAGAAATATCATACATCGATGATCATATATCGTCGTAATTAAGATGACTATTGACTCTACTGCTGCTGGCAGTAGCCACTGCTACTGCTGCTACTGCTGGCAGTAGCTACTGCTACTGCTGCTACTGCTGGCAGTAGTTAGCAGTAGCAGTAGCAATAGCAGTAGGAAACATATGATTGTTGCGAAATATGCGAAAGCGAAAGGGGTTGTCTGCTAAATATGATGGTGGGAAAGTAGAAACAACATAATGCGCAAAGAAAAACACTTGCGATGAATATACCTACTGAGATGGTGCTCTACTGCTAGCAGTAACTACTGCTACTGCTGCTACTGCTGGCAGTAACTACTGCTACTGCTGCTACTGATGGCAGTAACTACTGCTACTGCTGGCAGTAACAGCAGTAGCAGTAGCAGTAGCAGTAGTTACTGCTACTGCTGCTACTGCTACTGCCAACTTCACGTTCATGATTTAAGGATAAATTGTCACAACTTAATAATGTCGACCTGCTTAAATTAGCCGGGGCGGAGTTCTAGAACATAGCTTATTCTATGGAACGCCAAACACGACTTTTTTTGTTACTTGTCATTCGTTCGTTGTTCCCTTTCGTTCGTCGTTCGTCGATGGTTACTTTTCATTCTTCGATTGTTCACTTGTGTTCGTCGATGGTTAGTTATCATTCTTCGATTGTTCACTTTCGTTCGTCGATGGTTAGTTTTCATTCTCCGGTTGTTCATTTTGATTGTGGATAATGTCAAGATTCCGTACACTTAAAGAAAGTTTACAACAAATGCAATGCTCAAATTATTAAAAAAACAACACATAACTCGTTATGTAAATTAATATACTTTAAGGTTTGTTATTGGCGGGTGGGTATGTGGTGGGTCTGTGGGGGTTGGTTTGGTCAACATGGATACCGTTAGTATAGTTTTTTATTACGAAAAGCACGAATTATATAAAAAAAATAATCTATTTTTGTAATAAACAATATTACATTTGTGCCAAACTCTGGTTAATCCCAACTAACATCACCTTTTTAGGAGTTGTCGATTCACATTAATATAGACGTTTGTGGAATTTCGGAATTTACAAAGTTGTTGCTTCTGCTGCTGCTGCTGCTGCTGCTGCTGCTGCTTATGATGATGATGATGAAGAAGAGAAGGATGATGCTGATGATACATGCACCCATATTAATATTTATAAGAATCAGAATTAATTTGATTTAATTGATTTTATTAACAATACAGTTATATATACATTGGAAGATGTACTTTATAGATTTACTTGTTATTTACCTCACTGTGCCTAATTTTACATTAGTTACAACACTTTGACATACATATTAGCAAATGTCAACGGTTTTAGATTTTGGCGGGAAATAGCGAGTTTAGTTTCATTTGAATTGGGCGGCTTAAAATAGATTCCAAGTTCATAATATTTGGAAATGTGTGTCTTCTTCTGCCTATTACAGGACAGGACTCACTCTGGAGCATTGTCATACTGTCAGTTTATTGTGGTGGAGGTGAGACCACCCACGTGTTCATGGGTTAGTAAACCAGTACTGTTACACTCTAACCTCCGAAAGTCAAATGAAAAACCTAGATTTGCGCGACTCCCAGAATTCGAAAGCACTCCGGCACTTGCAGCGGTGAAAGGCGCGTATTCTTCGATTGTTCACTTTTATTCGTCGATGGTTACTTGTCATTCTTCGGTTGTTCACTTTCGTTTTATCCACAGGAACTGGTCACTTTTTTTTTTGCCTTCTATTATTACAATTGTCTATAAAGGACATGAATGGGAAATTTTAGAAAATGCTGGTGTTCTTTTTCAGAGGTCAAGCAGACGTTCGAAACAATCTCAATTACATGTACACTATATACTAAAATGTGCGGAAATGAATTTCCTATCCAACAATACCTTTCTTCCTACGATCCCTTGTAAATTCGCTGAGATATCTGAGTTCAAAGTCACCAAAGTGCAATTTGATGCTGCTCGTCGTTTGTTTATGTCCCCAATGTAAACAAATGAATTTTACCGAAAATTAGGTGTCCGATAAGTTCGGCGCAGTATTCCAGCTTCAAATCACAATCAGATCACTAACATAAAGCACCGATACGTAAATAAATCCATATTTTATCAGTTTGCATAGTCCGTATCACGAGAAAGTCACACAACAACGAGTATTTCGCCACTTGTTATCGACACTAGCAGACTTTACAAATGAAACCGCCATTTTCAAATGATTTTCGGGGCCGAATAACGTCATAATACGAATCTAACAGCTATGGAAAGTATTTTTACTTTTTAATATTATTCTTGAATATATTAGAAAATACGTTTATGCTTATCAATAACACTATTATAATCAATAATAGTGTTATGTATAAGCACAAGCGTATTTAATAATATATTCAAGAATAATTTTAAAAAGTTTTTTTTTTACCATAGATCTTAGGTTCGCATTATGACGTCATTCGGCCCCGTAATTCATTTGAAAATGGCGGTTTCATTTGTAAAGTTTGCTAGTGCCGATAACAAGTGGCGAAATACTCGTTGTTATGTGACTTTCTCGTGATACGGACTATGCACACTGATAAAATATGGATTTGTTTACGTATCGGTGCTTTACGTTAGTGAATTGATTGTGATTTGAAGCTGGAATACTGCGCCGAACTTAACGGAATTAACGGACACCTGAGTTTCGGTAAAATTCATTTGTTTACATTGGGGACATAAACAAACGACGAGCAGTATCAAATTGCACTTTGGTGACTTTGAACTCGGATATCTCAGCGAATTTACAAGGGATCGTAGGAAGAAAGGTATTGTTGGATAGGAAATTAATTTCTGCATATGTTAGTATATAGTGTGCATGTAATTGAGATTGTTTCGAATGTCTGCTTGACCTCTGAAAAAGAACACCAGCATTTTCCAAAATTTCCCATTCATGTCCTTTATAGACAATTATAATAATAGAAGGCAAAAAAAAAAAGTGACCAGTTCCTGTGGTTTTATCGATGGTTACTTTTCATTCTTCGGTTGTTCACTTTCGTTCGTCTATGGTTACTTTTCATTCTTCGATTGTTCACTTTCGTTCGTCGATGGTTACTTTTCATTCTTCGGTTGTTCACTTTCGTTCGACGATGGTTTCAATTTCATAAAAGTAATCGCCTCCCATATTTTACTCATCGTGTGTTATCAGGTATCATCATCAATGGCAAGTAATTAGTCTGCGCTAGTCTGCGGAGGGATCACATATTTCAGCATAATAAAATTGATATAAATAATAGGGTTTCATATTGGGTAACATATTATTTGATTGTGTGGCACTGTAAAACTGACTTAGATGTAGATCAAAATATACTAAATACACAGTTTCCATGTAACATTAATAAAGTCTTTAAAGGAAACACACGAACATAGATGCGTAAATTAAAATTAACAACTAATTATTTTGAGAATATGTCACCGAAGGTGAACAACCGAAGAATGGTAACTAATCATCGACGAACGAAAGTGAACAATCAAAGAATGAAAAGTAACCATCGACGAACGAAAGTGAACAATCGAAGAATAAAAGGAACCATCGACGAACGAAAGTGAACAACCGACGAATGACAAGTAACAATAAAAGTCGTGTTTGGCGTTCCATATTCTTCAGCATAGTTTGTCCTGTTATTGATATGCGTCTACGTGTAATTTTAAAAGAGATTTTTACAATGATAGGGTCTGTTGTTACAATAATAAGAAGAAACTAACTGTTGACGACTACAGGCAGAGCAACATAGGCATATTTTGACTTTCCTGTGGCCAGTTCAGCTAAATAAATGTATTCTTCTCAAGAACGTTTGTGAAGATTATGATAATCGGTCGCTTTCCATTATGATGTGGTCACTTTCTATTATGATGTGGTGACTTTCCATTATGATGTGGTGACTTTCCATTATGATGTGGTCACTTTCTATTATGATGTGGTGACTTTTCATTATGATGTGGTCACTTTCCATTATGATGTGGTCACTTTCTATTATGATGTGGTCACTTTTCATTATGATGTGGTCACTTTCCATTATGATGTGGTCCGTTTCTATTATGATGTGGTGACTTTACAATATGGTGTGGTCACTTTCTATTATGATGTGGTCACTTTTCATTATGATGTGGTCACTTTACATTATGGTGTGGTCACTTTCTATTATGATGTGGTGACTTTACATTATGGTGTGGTCACTTTCTATTATGATGTGGTCACTTTCCATTATGATGTGGTCACTTTACATTATGGTGTGGTCACTTTCTATTATGATGTGGTGACTTTACAATATGGTGTGGTAAATTTCTATTATGATGTGGTCACTTTCCATTATTATGTGGTCCCTTTACATTATGGTGTGGTCACTTTCTATTATGATGTGGTGACTTTACAATATGGTGTGGTCACTTTCTATTATGATGTGGTCACTTTACAATATGGTGTGGTCACTTTCCATTATGATGTGGTCACTTTACCTTATGATATGGTCTGTTTTCATTATGATGTGGTAAGTTTATATTGTGATGTGGTCTGTGTAGTCACGTGGTTTACTGCAGATAGCGCCGTCTATTGACAGGTAGCTGATTGCAGAATTCAAAGGACGGCAATGATAAAAATCCTAAATTCTGTTTAAGTTATGCTGAAGCTCTTGTAAGATTTTTAGAAGAGGGTGTTACTATTTTAAAATATCAAAACCAGTCAATACTTTTAACTTGATATTTAATGTCAGAAATGCGGAATTGTTTTGCGACGTGCGCGGGTTTACCGACACCATTCTCTCCATCTCTGGGTGTAGGAAGCCAAATCCCTCGTCCAAAGAAGTTTACTGTAGAACAGCAGTAGTGTTGATAGAAGCGAAGAAGTCCAGGGTAGATGTACTGTAGATAATTATGTTCTCAAAGAAGATTAAAGGTGAAGTTGTAGATTTTGGCCGATCGGATTGCCTGCAGAAGTGTGACTGGGTCAATTCGATTGCCGGCTCGAAGTCGTCTCAACCAATCAGCGCACAGGTGATTCGAAGCCTCCCAAGAGGTCAATCCCATCGCACGTTTACGTGGTGATGGCTCCTCCGGTATACACACTGTCGTACCACATCGTCTTTGTCCATCATCATACGACTGGAGTATAACCCGCGGGGTTAGTCCAAGTCGGTTATCCGGGGTGAGCAGTTGGGGTCCATCGTAGTCTACCTCTTGTCATGTGCGGGGACTCGCAGTGACAAGGGGTATCTCGCTGGTCCAACGTCGAAATACTTCAGTATATGTCTAAACGTCCCTCTTCAGGGCCACGGTAAAAACAGGATAAAAACATATTTACAACATAACCTTCACGGGGTGGCCACACTGTTTACACATTATGGTATGGACGATTCCAGGCAGCGGCACTCCTTGTGGGGTCACCTGGTTCCTGACAGCCGCAAGACGTCCTGCCTGTTCGATGGTCTGAACTGAAACTTTTCATCATAATAGAAACTCTTCACATCATAATGAAAACAGACCATATCATAATATAAAGTGACCACATCATAATGAAAACAGACCACATCATAATGTAAAGTGACCACATCATAATGAAAGCTTACCACATCATAATGAAAACTTACCACATCATAATGAAAACAGACCATATCATAATGTAAACTTACTACATCATAATAAAAACAGACCATATCATAATGTAAAGTGACCACATCATAATGATAGCCGGTAGCTCTGAAAGCAAGGGCACTGAAAATAAATCGGCACATGATACAGCTGCGACAGCCACCGTCACTGAGTAATTTGAAAAAGCAGAAACAACAAATACAGGCACTGTTCACAGACCTAATAACGATTAATTAATATGTCTGTGTACGAAGGACAGCGTGAGGATGACGCAACCACCTGGCGTTTATGATAGTTGTCTATGTTTTAGCCCATTACCTTCGGAATAATTCATTATCCTTGATACCATTATTCATGATGACAAAACGAATGATGGCATACTGGCAAACAGTGAAGTTCGGGAGATGACGGAGTTCTCGCACCATAGATAGATTCAACACATATCGTAGACATTGACGGTAAGAGGAATTTTGAAGTCAAAACGAAATGAAAATATTCGGCATGTGCGTATCAAAGGAAGTTCATCGGCAGTATGCAGTGCCATAGGATGGAAGTTTTGATGAAGCAAAGGCCGTTATGAATGGTTAATTGTATTTTATATTATTATGTAATACACTTGTCGCATAGTTGGAAAATAAAAATTAGTAATAAGGCATGTCTGGTACTTCTAGATTAAAATAACTATTAAATTACACGAATCATATTTGGGTTAATGCATGCAGCGAACGTTTGACTTTGCGTCGGCATTTATCGGTCGTTTAATGGTCGCAATTTTTGTTTAATGACGACCGTTAGCGACCATTAAACATACAGCTTATATACCGTCACAAAATCCCCACAAAGCCACAATTTCATTACTGGTCAACCAGTTTCTAACGCATTTCAATGTTTTTGACAGCTTTACTCCCAAACGCATTGATTTTTTTTCAACGTACTCAGTACGTCACGTTTTTGACGGTTGAACGTCAAATGAATGTATTTGCGACGGGTTATGCACTATTTAATAGGTCGCAAATGGTTGAACGTTAACCAATCGAATTGCAGGATTGTTGGCAAATTAATTACAATTTTATTAAACGCTATACAGGCTGTGTTTCCGGTGACTTGACAAATAAAAAATACTACAGACATGTATTAGTAATGACCACATATTGTAAAAAACAAAGAAAAAAACAAGAAAAAAAAACAATCATAACAAAGCTGGTTTATATTGCAACAATTGTCCAACCAGAACCAGCAATACAATGACATTATTTGACCGGGTGTTCTATCTCTGATACTATACATGTACGTTTTTTGACTGAAATCACGGAATTTTCACCAAAGTATACAAGTGTTATTTTCAACCAATCATCAAATAAAAAAAAGCAGCAACATATTCCTTTAAAGAGGTAGACAGTTTCAATAAGTGCAATACAAATCACTAAAACCGTTACAACACCAAACAAATCACAAACCGTCATACCCACACCAATCACAAGGCATTATAACTGTAAAACCCCACACAAATCACAGGTAAAAGTTGATGTATGATTATGTACATCGATCATTACACTTGGCCTGTTGTCTTCGGCTGTGTAGGGAGGGACTAGTCAACATGCTGGTAACACTGCTGTCACGCCTGTACTCGCCCGTAGTGAAACGAGCAGCTCTGCGTTGCATTGCTGGTGACACTGCCGTCAAGCCTGTACTTGGCACGAGCAGCTCCGCGTTGCATTGCTGGTGACACTGCCGTCACGCCTGTACTTGGCACGAGCAGCTCCGCGTTGCATTGCTGGTGACACTGCCGTCAAGCCTGTACTTGGCACGAGCAGCTCCGCGTTGCATTGCTGGTGACACTGCCGTCACGCCTGTACTCGCCTGTGGTGAAACGAGCAGCTCTGCGTTGCATTGCTGGTGACACTGCCGTCACGCCTGTACTCGCCTGTGGTGAAACGAGCAGCTCTGGGTTGGGCGGCACGATTTACCCAAATATACCCAAATCTACCCAAATACACCGGATTTACCCAAATACAGTTTATGTTTGCACAAATACACCCTATTTAATTGTTTTATTCGGCAAATACTTTATTTTTATAGTTAACTATGTTATAAACTAATATAATCTGTGAAAAAAATATATATATTAGCCGCAGATATGAACTTTGCAGCCATTTTTAAAATTCATTGTTATCAAATCGTATACGATTTACCCAAATATAGTCTATGTTTGCACAAATACACCCTATTTAATTATTTTTTTCGGCAAATACTTCATTATTATAGTTAAATATGTTATAAACTAATATAATCTGTGAAAAAAAAAAAATATATTAGCCGCAGATATGAACTTTGCAGCCATTTTTAAAAATCATTTTTATCAAATCGGATATTTGGGTAGATTTGGGTATATTTGGGTAAATCGTGCCGCCGCTGCGTTGCATTGCTGGTGACACTGCCGTCACGCATGTAGTCGCGTGTGGTGACACGAGCAGCTCTGCGTTGCATTGCTGGTGACACTGCTGTCACGCATGTAGTCGTGTGTGGTGACACGAGCAGCTCTGCGTTGCATTGCTGGTGACACTGCTGTCACGCCTCTACTCGCCTGTACTCGCCTGTGGTGAAACGAGCAGCTCTGCGTTGCATTGCTGGTGACACTGCCGTCACGCCTGTACTCGCCTGTGGTGAAACGAGCAGATCTGCGTTGCATTGCTGGTGACACTGCCGTCACGCCTGTACACGCCAGTGGTGACACGAGCAGCTCTGCGTTGCATTGCTGGTGACACTGCTGTCACGCATGTAGTCGCCTGTGGTGACACGAGCAGCTCTGTGTTGTATTGCTTCTATCTTTAAAAGGTCAGTGTTGGATTATTGAAATCAGTATTGTATTAATTATGCATGTTCATGGTCATTTGACTTAAACAATAAAATATATTCTTGTATTCAAGGTGGAAGGATGCGGATAAAAGCATTGTGACAATCAGGTGGTAACTCTTTCCTCAGAGGCTTTAACAAATAGATAGGAAACTATGAAATTTCTATCGATTTCACGTGGCACAGTGAAGAAATTTCACGAATTATTGCCTGACTTTAAACAGACATATAAATAGTTATATGCAAACATATTCATTCATGTCAAAACCTATCATAAATTCATTTCTCTTTTTAATTATGATATTTTCCTTACTTAAGCATTTAAGCAAAAAATAAGTTCGGCAAAGGTTTCTCTATATATATATGTCAGCTGCTTGATTTCAAAGGGATAGTACAGCCTGATTCCAAAGGGATTGTACAGCAAAACAATCGTTATTATTAAGAGTTCTGTAACAACTTGGTCAAGGGTGAAAGAATTATCAAAATCGGATGAGGTTATGATCATTTGAAGATTTTTTTAAAACGGATATGGAAGCCGCCATTTTGAGAACTATGGCAATAAGGTTATAAATTACCATATATGGAATATTTATAAATTTGTTAACTGATTTATATGGAACAAATCTTAGCAAAAGGCAAACGTTTTAAAAATAAGTATAATAAAATATATTAATGCATTATATGGCCCGTAACGGATTTTGCATTTACATGCAGTGATTTTCCTCGCTTTTAATGATATATGGTAAATTAGAACTACTGGATTGAGCTACAAGACAGAGTACTGCGGAGTTCGAAGCTCGTGAGTAAGTGTTTAAGCATTATACGTCGATCTGAACACTGCAGTGAGCTATCATGTATTACAACTCCAACAGGTGTTAATTCTAGCCTTAGCTGTCACTTAGATAACTATCAGGTTTCGAACGTATGTTCAACCATTTTGAACAATTTGTATCAACCTACAACGGTTCAACTATCAGCATCAAACTCTCTGAGTTGTACCTATTCCTGTCCCTTGGTCAGCCTGTAGTTCGAACATACGTTCTACAACTCGTCCAGGTGCGTAGCTATGCCGTTTTTGAGGATACGCCCGTATATTGGGGTCCAAGGGGCGGTTGGTGGAGGTCCGGGGGGCTTGGGACGCCCTAAGCGTCCGCACGTTGCTTTTGACGATTTTGGGCTAAAAATGATGGCCTTTATTGATTGATAAATAAATTATATAGTTGCGAAAAATGAATATCTTAGATTGAAATTTCCATTTTATGGCATCTGTTTTGATAACTTTGATATTTATATGTTTATAAATTTCTAATGATGGGTTTCACCCTAGTCAGGCTTAAGTTTTTATTGCATTTTTGGGGCACTATGTTTTTTCAGTTTTTTCCAAGAGACGTACGCCCGGGCGTACGGGCGTATGCCTGGCTACGCGCCTGTCGTCTGTCGAACCGCAGTACGTTCAACTATACTCACGACCTACGAACTCCGCAGTACTCTGTCTTGTAGCTCAGCCCTTCTTCTTTCAAGCACGTAATACTACTATGAGAAGGCTGTGGTATATTAAACCTGCTGTGAAGACCAAAATAAACCTATATGCTGGTAGAATTCTACTGAACAAATTGCCCTCCGCCCTCCACAATTAAGCTCCTTACGGTTTCCAGGCAAAGAGACAGAGAAAAATACTTTCATAAGTTGTTCTGCGTTATATCTGTAGTGCTGCGTGCTGTCGTCTCGGTTGAGTGTGTCTTCTCGCTGCTACTCTAAGTAGCTGTCGCTGTGGCGTTGAGGACTTGACGATATCCTCTACGGTGGTTGCTGCTCTCAACTAACTACTTGGCTAGTATGTTTCGGTAGCCCAGTTTGGGATTACACCCATCACAATATGACCCCTGCGCCACACATACCCTCCGACGGCATGTACATATTCCATATTCGGTCTTATAATCACAACCTTAATAACTTTCAAACTGCCTCTTAAATTAGCCAAAACACAACAACAGGTTAATCATATTTATTAATCGAGCATGCTTTATTTCAACATCCGAATTAGTCCATCGTGTTCAAATACTTCTTTACTACATATAAATGCATAACTAAACAAAACAAGAAATGTCACAGAAAGTGACCTTTGACCTCTAAGTATGAACTTGACCTTGGAGCCACGGACCTGGATTTTGTGCGCGACATGTCGTCTGGTTGTGGTGAGCAATAGTGCCAAGTTATTTGAAAATCCGTCCAGGCATGCAAAAGTTATTGACCGGACACGATTTGACCTTTGACCTCTAAGTGTGACCTTGACCTTAGGCAACAGACTAGGATTTTGTGAGCGACACGTCGTCTTGCTGTGATGAGCACTTGTGCCAAGTTATTTGAAAATCCGTCAAGGAATGCCAGAGTTATTGACCGGACCGATTTGACATTTGACCTCTAAGTGCGACCTTGACCACGGAGCCACGGACCTGGATTTTGTGCGGGACACGTCGTCTTGTTGTGGTGAGCATTTGTGCCAAGTTATTTGAAAATCCGTCCTGGAATGCCAGAGTTATTGACCGGACGAGATTTGACACCTCTAAGTGTGACATTGACCTTAGAGCCACGGACCTGGATTTTGTGAGTGACACGTCGTCTTGTTGTGTTGAGCACTTGCGCCAAGTTATTTGAAAATCTGTCCAGGAATGCCAGAGTTATTGACTAGACACGATTTGACCTTTGACCTCTAAGTGTGACCTTGACCTTAGAGCCACGAACCTGGGTTTTATGTGTGACAGGTTGTCTTGTTGTGGTGAGCACTTGTGCTAAGTTATTTGAAAATCCGTCAACGAATACCAGAGTTATTGACAGGACACGATTTGACCTTTGACCACTAAGTGTGACCTTGACCTTAGAGCTACGGACCTGGATTTTGTGCCCGACATGTTGTCTTGTTGTGGTGAGCACTTGTGCCAAGTTATTTGAAAATCTGTCCATGAATGTCAAGAGTTATTAACCGGACACGAAAGCACTTCATTTTGACCTTTGACCTCTAAGTGTGACCTTGACCTTGGAGTCACTGACCTGGATTTTGTGCGCGACACGTCGTCTTGTGGTGAGCAATTGTGCCAAGTTATTTGAAAATCCGTCCATTATTGTCAGTCATTAACCGGACACGATTGTACGGACGAACGAAGAACGAAAAAACAGACGGACGGACAGTACTACTATATCCAGGAAATATATACATATATATAAATGGAATACCTAATGCGAAACTTAAGACAAACGTTTTGTCAACGTCACATTATTCTGACATTGATATTTCATGCAGAAATCATGTCCAAATTCAATACGATATTATGTATTAGAATCTATACTTAACAAAAATTCAAGCCATCTGAATCTGAACTGTATCATTCTTGTTCTTAGATCACAGGTCGTGTTTTGTACTGACTTCATTTTTAATGGCATGCTAAGTTCACTGTGACCTTCAACTATCTAAATTCAGTATGTATCTGAACAACTCAAAATGGATCATTATTATAAAGTTTCATGAGCATTGAGGTATTTTGCCGAAACTAGTTTCAAAGTCAGTTTAAATTCCCTGTGACCTTGCGACCTTGACCAAAGTCAGTTTAAGATCGCGGAGAACTTGACCTTTGACACGATGATCTAAAAATCAGTAGGCAACAGACATAGATTAGCGAACATGTCATGTTAAACTTGACATATTTGGCCGAACCCATTGTCAGGGAAAATATTAGGTTAACTGTGACCTTGACCTTTGAACTACTAAATAAGCTTATTGCCAACCCCATTACAATCATGTACATGTATATAAAGCTTCATAAAAGTTGTTACAAAAGATAACAACTTGGACGTAAATAAGGTCAAGCTCACTTTGACCACGGTTTAAACTTATTTAAATTCTCAATAAATGTACATCATGAAGCAAAATACGTAAACAATATTAGAATAAAAGCAACAACGTATAGAGCTCCTTTCCTACACTTTGACCTTGACCATTGATCTTTGTTGACTCCAAATTCAAAATATGTATAATCCACATAATTTTTAATAAGACGCAGTTTTGTTTCTAGACGCAGTTTTTTTTCTAGATATACATTATATATCGTTTATAGATAAAGATATAGAGGAAATTCGTCTGTCCTTTGTGACTACCCACATACAGCCATGGATATAAAGTTTTATGAAAATTGTTCAAGCAAAACCACTTGGACGTAAATTTAACTATTTTCAATGTAAAGTTTATAAGGTCACTTTGACCATTATCTTTGACAATTATAAGTCCAAACTTGTATATGACCAACGTCTATAGAAACAAGCATGCATAAAGTTTTATGAAGATTTTGTTCAGTAGAACTTACTTAGAAACAAGAGCTTCGCAGACGAATGCAGACGCTCATTTATTTTAGTAAGTGGGTCGTGTCCTAAATGCTGTACGGATGTTTAAGTATCATCAGTATCTGTCTACATGTATATATTCTGTGTCTAATAATGCCTTCTTAGGAACTTAGAACTGAGTTTATAGAAAAAGTTGGCTAGAATAAACTTGTCATTAAGTAAGCCAAGACAGTCAAGGTAATCTGTCTGGTATTGACTATTCAAGTCACCAAAGTGACTCATTTTAAGACTGTGTGACTGTCTAATAGTGTCATAGGAATCAATCTTATCCCTTAACCCGCTACATATATTTAATGTTCTTTCTTTAAATTAAGACCATTCCATTTATGTGGCAAAGGGGTGTTTTGGGGGAAATGACTGATCAGTAGCCGGACATTGTAAATCCCCCGATCAGCCTGCGGGTTCCTTGCATACTCGCAGGCTGATCTAGGTTTACAATGGACGCAAAAGCTATTATAGTCGTGCTTAGCGGGCTAAGGGTTAATACTGTTGAACTGACTGGTACGTTGGTAACATGTGACTGTGAAAAGCCTATTAAGTAGGCCACGGTTAATCATCGTGACCTTCTTTTGTCTTTGATGTGTCGGAGGGAGTCTGTGGCCGAGTGGTTAACGTCTCTGACTTGAAATCACTTGCCCCTCACCGCTGTAGGTTCGATCCCTCAGGGGCCTAGGAATCTTTATGTGAGGAAGCTATCCAGCTGGCTTGCGGAACGTCGGTGGTTCTACCCAGGTGCCCGCCAGTGCACGAAAATTGCCCGGAGGGGCATCTGGGGTCTTCCTCCAGTAATGGAAGCTGGAAAGTCGCCATATGACCTTAGCTGTTGGTGCGACTATAAAATCCAATTCAACAAAAAGTCTTTGATGTGTCAAACTCATCAACGTGCTTCTGTGTAGGAAGTTTGAATACTGTGAGTCTAACAGCATCTTAAGAATTGCACGTAATGTAACTGTTGGTTTAAACATATTGTATTTCAAAGATAACATACTATACACATGTTACATACAATAATAAATGGACTGGAACAAAAGCACGACGCTTATAGAGATAATTTTCATTAATATAACTGTTGAACATGGTACTACAAGTCCATTAAGTAGGTCAAGGTCAGTTATGGTGACCTACTTTTAGAAATGTTGCGTAATACGCATACCATTGTTAATGTATATACAGTCAGCTTTTAATTTGTGCCTTAAAACCACTGAGCATTAAAATCATAAAGTAGATACAGGTCAGTCGATCTGGGTGACCTGCTTTTAGATAAAGGTCTGTCATAGTGACCTTATTTTAGAAATGTTGTGTAGTACTTATACCATTGTTAATGTACATACAGTTACCTGTCAATTAGTGCCTTAAATCTACTGAGCAGATTAAAGGTCAGTCAATCTGGGTGACCTACTTTTAGACAAAGGTCAGAAGATCTGAGTGGCCTACTTTTAGATAAAGGTCAGTCAATCTTGGTGACCTATTTTAGAATTGATGTGTAGTACTTACCTACAGTGTTTGAACATAATGAGGCCAATAGTATCTTAGAAATAGAGCTTAACATAACTGTTGACCAAAATAAGTCCATAAAGTAGCTCAATTCTTAGAATTTTCAAAACAGAAAAAAAATAAAAATAATAATAATAATAATGTTAAACCACAAGACAAAAGTTTTTTGACACATTTTATTTAAAATATGTAGATAAAACAGAAACAACAGTAAAAAAACATAGAAAAATACTTCAAAAACAACATCAATTATATAAAATATATATTTTTAATCTTTATGTAATTTAATTAAGCATCTGATTTTGTTTATCAAAGGCATACATGGCCGATCTTGCTATATTATTTTCATCCAAAGCAGTCATCTTTGCATGCTATTTTTAATGACAGTTAAATCCAACAGACATCTTTGCATGCCGTTTTATCGATAACTAAATAGACAACTTTGCATGCCATTTTAGTGATAGTATCCAACGGATATATTTAATCAAATATTTCTGTTTTCAAATGCCCGATTCACAGAAACAATAATAACCCAACATAGGATCCAAATTATTTAAACTTCACACATTTTATTCCTACTTGAGCACTATGTGTGAATTTAGCCAATCTTCTACATTAATACTGAGGAAATGATTACTTTAAGAGAAAATATTAAATTATTATGCAATTTAAATGAGTTGTTCATGATTTCTCAAAATTGGCATTACATCACTAGTTTACAACTCTCATCCCGATTTTAAAAATATTTGTGAGTATTTTTATTTACATCTAAACATCTGTTTCACTCACCCCCACCCCAAATCACCATAAAATACAGGCACTTTTGTTATTAAAATATAAAACAGACTAAAAAGCCAAATTGCAAACAAACTGGTTTCTCACTTATCAATGAAATAAACATCAATAACAATTCATTTTGTTTAAAGAAAATTGGTAAAACAAGCTTACAAGCTTAAAATTTCAGTTATATTTTAAACATTCTGTCAGATGCAATATATTGACAAAATGTCTTTTAAAGCAAAGAAAATCCCTGCAAATGAAAAATATTCATACAATTTATACATTTAAATTTTTACATATGTATATTGTTTTAATCAACTTGCAGTGATTTTCTTTGCTTTGAAATGTATTTTTTAAATATGCCTTATATGGTAAAAAGGCGTGATGACATCATCGTCCCAAGATGGCCACCTCCTTTTATGTTCTTCGCACATTTTAAATAGGTCATATCTCCTTCATGTTTCAAGGCATTTTGATAATTCTTTCAGCTTTTTTTTCAAGATTTTCAGAGCCCTTTTAAATAAATCCTGTTTGAAAATAATGTAGCTGCCTGTATATGTCGCTTCAGTCTTTTCCGTTCCGTTTCGGAACTGCTTCGTTGAATTTCGTAACAAGGCAATTCTGACTGCACACAGAGCTAAATAGAACAGACAGAGTGATGATCTGGCCATCATTTGTATATTTATAAAATATAAAATATTTCCAGTAGGATCAAAACATTTCCGGTGGGCGGGACTTGAAGATCATTGATACCAAGAGCCCGCGGTTTCGATTTGTTTCAAGTCCCAAACAGGTTTTATCTCGCTTGATATAAACCTGCTGGAAATATTTTGTTTTTTATCTGACATGGATTTATATGTGTTTAATACACACATTTTTGAGAGACTGGATATAATGCAAATTCTCACAACCTACATTTTATGTCCATCTCTCAATACCGTAGAAAATACACATCTTTATCCTTTTTTTAGCAAATTCAATTGTTATTTGAATGTAACGTTGCTTTAAAATAACGTAATCAATGTTTTGGATATTTTCTGATGTTTAAAATGACGTGCTAATGGTTGAAGGACGTGACGTCAGAGGTCTTGATAGGAATTTTCAAACTACCTCAATAACCAATCAGCATTGAGAATTTTAATCAACTAATAGTATGTTAGGTTTTGATATTATGTCTTGGCTTTATAACACACCAACACTGTAAATTATATCATGAAAATTCTTTCATTATCAGGGTGAATAATTATATCTAATTTATCACTTTTGATTAAATGCGGTTTGCTAATACAGATCAAGCACACAATGTAAGATGAATTATGCTTTACACAGATCAAACACAAAATGTAAGATGAATTAATGCTTTACAAAGATCAAACACAATATGTTAGCTAAATTAACACTTCCATACAGACCATTAAAAATATAAAATGAATTAACACTTTTACACAGATCAAGAACAAAATGTAAAATGAATTATCAATTTTACACAACTGTCATGTCAAGCACAAAATGTAAGACCAATTAACAATTTTACACAGATCCAGCTCAACACAAAATGAATTAACACTTTACTCTGATCAGGCACAAAATGTAAGACCAATTAACAATTTTATATAGATCCAGCTCAACACAAAATGAATTAACACTTTACTCTGATCAAGCACAACATGTAAGATCAATTAACAATTTTACACAGATCCAGCTTAACACAAAATGAATTAACACTTTACTCTGATCAAGCACAAAATGTAAAATCAATTAACAATTTTACACAGATCCAGCTCAACACAAAATGAATTAACACTTTACTCTGATCAAGCACAAAATGTAAGACCAATTAACAATTTTACAGAGATCCAGCTCAACACAAAATGAATTAACACTTTACTCTGATCAAACACAAAATGTAAGATAAAAAAACACTTTTACACAATGTTCATGTCAAACACAAAATGTAAGATAAATTAACTTTTAAACAGATCATTACAGAATGTTTTTAAAGATAAATAAACACATTACACAGATCTTAACAAAATGTTAGCTGAATTGATGCATTGCAGGGGAGGTGGATGGGAGGATCAATAATTAATGGATTTGCATCTATTCATAATTTTCTTTTGTAGAGATGTTGAGATTTTATCTTATTTTCAGTAGGTGATAACATTTGTGTTACGGTACTCGTTTTTAATCCTTAGGTTCTATAGTAAAATAAAAATCTTTGGCAGATTTTCAAGATTTTGATTTTTAAAGGTACATATATTGCATGAATTTGCATGAAACAGGCAGGGTTTTAAAAGAACCACACAGTAGATACCTTAATTTAAACAGTAAACTTGGTTGAACATCAAGGATTAAGACCAAGTTTATCATCTACCAGTATTATGCATGTCTTATTTCTGGTCACTGATTGGTCAGTTTTTTGATGATGCTCTATCAAAATTATGAATAGTTTTAATCGAAGCGGTGGCATATTTGTACAGCATCCGTCTCACATGCAGGAGGTCATGAGTTTGAACCCTGGTCAGGTCACAATGAAGACTTCAGAAAAATGGTATTACAAGCACTCTTGCTCGACATGCATCCTATAAATGGTAGTTCTAGGACTGGTTGGTCAGGTGTCAGTCAATGTGACTGGGTGGGGTATCATCCTATATATTTACGGCTTGATATTCCAGAGTGGCAACACTATAAAGTTGATCTCACTGCTACAAATAGACACTGTCATGGATCATGTTGAAGATTGTGCAAAAAAGTTTCATTGTTGTACACCAAATACTTCGAAAGTTATTAGCCACAATACTTGTCAAAGGCAAGGTTAAGTTTCAGGTTAAACCCTTTTTCAAAGGGGAGTAATTCAAAAATTATGAACCTGAGACTTATGGGCCTTTATCGGATGTATTCATTGGATCATGTTGAAGATGTTTACCTTTCATTGTTGCAGACCTTATACTTAGAAAGTTATTAGCCACATTCAGACGTCAGGTAAAAGGTAACGGATAGACAGATGGACAGACAGACAGATGGACAGATAGACAGATGGACAGGCGTATATTTACTCAAATGGTCCCACATGACAGACTATATCAACAATCGCGTTCATTGAATTTGCTGAAGATATGAACCTGCTAAACCCAGGACTACATTAAGTTTTTTCCAACATATTTCCTGAGTTCAACAAGTGCTTCCTTTATGGCCTGGACATCTTTATCAGTAGGGGTTTTATCAATGAATGTTTGAAAATGATGAATAGTGTTGTTTAAAAGATCTGCCTTTGAAAACTCATGGTTCACATTCAACATTCGTTCACAAGTTAACGCATAGTTTTTGTGCCAGTAGTCTGGAATTTCAGCAGTGCTCAATGGCTCGATGGCTGCTTTGTATAGCTGAAAAAATAAATACCAGTAAACATTGAGTCACATAGCAATGCATACCGGTACGCAAAAATGCAGATACATACATATGGTTAAAAAACAAACATATATATATAAAATTAGAAATGTGTCCATGGGACAACCTGCGAAAAAACAATCAGCGAAAAACCGTAAAATTTGACAATAAAATGACTCCGGTATTACAAGGTGGATTTTCATGCACATCTTTACATCATAGGTAAGCATCCTGTAAAGTTTCAAAACAATCAGTTGAAAACTGTGGGAGGAGATAGACACACAAACTTTTTGAGATGGATGGATGGATGCTGGGACGGACTTGGCTACATTCCCCCCATCATTCGGTGGTGGAGGCAAAAAGGGGTAGTTGGAAAGGAATGTAAATAGTAAAGATAAATTATATACCCAAAAATAAGCCTTAAGGCCAGTTTTTTTATTTGTTGTTTAACAGATTTTTTTCTGGAAAATGTAGGGTCGCAGAAGTGAAAAGAAAAAGGATTTTCGCGTAAGCAAAAACAGTAATGAAAACACAACTCACGCAAAAGTGGTAATAAAAACACAACTTCCTGCGTATTCCCGAGCTTTTAAAGCATTTATTTTAATATAAGGATCTTTTTTCACTGGTCGTCATTATATTCTTCCCAAAATGTTTCAAGTGATTATTAAATGTGAAAAAGCATGTTCATAGTAGAAATAACAAAATCGAGCAGACTTATGTCCCTTTGAATTGGTATCAACTCTTACTTTTTTTGTTGACGTGAGTCATTTTTGGAAAACAATAAAAACGTTATCAGTTTGCCGTAAATTTAGAGTATGTAATCCGAATAATTAAAAAATGCTGGCCTTAATAAACTCTTACAATTTCCCAGGGGTAGCCTGAAAACACATCAGTTTGCTTATCTTAGCAAACATTACGTGGTCCAAGTATTAACTTTCATACCCCATCCAACCCCGTCTCCAAGAAGGTAAAACGGGGCTGGCTGGGGTATGAAATATTCTGCATACTCGTCATTTTCACCTAACTACGTCCCTGACATTCATAAAATGTTTTGAGGACACCATATTTTCAAGCATTTTGAATGTCAAGTTGTGTGACTAAGACTTTCTGTTTATTGAACAATAATTTGCAATTATAAAAATATTGATTAATTCTGTATTTTTCCGAAGTTACTGCTCAGTCAATTTAGAATTTGTTCATGAGTTGATGACCAAAGAAAATATATCTCTTTATAATATAAGTTGAAATAGACCAAACTTTTACATAAGCCAAACGCAACATCAAGACTGGTCTTGGTGCACTTTCAATTTGATATGAAACACATTATGATGGTTTTATTTATATAATTGGATTTAATTGTGACTTTTAATAAATTATAAACTGACCTTGTATGCTTTCACCATTAATGTGGCCAGCTCGTCTGGATTTTCTTTTTTCACGGCAGAGTCATATAGATAAGCAGCAAGGGTTACTCTGAAATTAAAAGGATACAATATACAATAGGATTATTACAAGAGTAATGTGTTCCAGAAGTTTGTATCACCTCAAGTGGATATAATATACAAACTAGAACTATCACTGAAGGTGATGAATACCCTCGCTTAAGTGCCATAATTCTGTAATAAATTAAGCAATCAACGATGGGTGATGTAGAGGGATATAAGGTCATCAGTTGCTATGAGTATATGATGTATGGGAGCAACCCATTCAAAACTGTTCGAAAAATGCTAGTAATAAAAATGTGTTATGTGACGGACAACGTGATTCCAATATAGCCCTCACTTTACTTTGTGAAAGCGGGGTTTAATAAAACATGAAATAAACTATAATACACACAATCCTAGACAATAGTTTGTTAGATGGCATGTGCGCCTGATTGCTCGCCTTGGCCTTTCATCGTCCAGATCAGCCCCGACATCGTAATCATGGTCAGAAACTGAGTTTTAAAGATTGAGGATCGATATTAAAATGAAACCCCCAAAAAGAAAATATGCTTACAATCATTCCTTTAATAATAAGTTAAACTAGAACTGTAAGCCAAAGGCTAACAAATACACTCAAGGCTTTTACTATACGGGGAAGAACTTTAGGCAGTATTTGCTAACGATAAGAGAACAAATTTGGTGCAAATGATATTATCATAAATTAGGCATAAGATATAAAACAGTTGTCATAAATATTTTATAAATTATTTACCATGTTGTTTTTTTTGTGTTTTTTTGTAACTGATAGTTAAAAGGTTATGTAGGTGCTAAATATGCAGAGAAATGCAGAATTGGGGAAAATAATATGACTGTCTTACCTAATCTTTATAAATGTAATAATGAAGTCTTCTGTTAGAGGGCATGATCCTTTTGCTGGGGTATAATAGTCAAATCAACAAGTAACGTGGAAATTCCATGAAAACCAGGTTTTCCGAGAAACCGTTTTTCTATTTTAAATAATAGTGACCTTGACCCCAGTGACCCCAAATGCAATCCCAAGCTTCCTTTCCATATAAGCTACATACCCGGCAAGTTTCATCGCAATACCTCATTCCTAACAAAAGTTATTGATCGGACAACATTGCGTCTACGGACAGACGGACGGAAAACAATCCAGTATACCCAACCCTACAAGCTTTGTTTGCGTGGGGGGTGGGAGGGGGTGGGGTATAATAAATGTATCAAAAATAAAATTCAACATACTTTGCATTCCACATTTCATCTGTGGCCACTCTTTCCCAGGATGTTGACTCAAAGCTGAAGATAAAAGCGTATAATAATGTATTAAGATATTTCATCAGTCTTGTTCATTATTTGAAAATCCGCCTGTTGGCAATAAATGTTCTTATTTTAATAAAATGCAACACATTTATCTGTCTGAGTGCCCTTGATGATCCTGAAGACATATACAAAGTTTGATTGAATCTGGGTTTTCTTAATTGTTAAAATTTCACTTCTTAGTCTCTGACTTATTGTTTGCCCTACTTTTCCACCGCGCTTCTACGAAACCACGTTCGCACTTCTACTAAATCCGCCTCCTTGTGTCCAAACAAGCGCGTGCCATTTAGTAAGCGATTACTTAATGATTAAATGGTTAAAATTGGTGATCATTAGAAATTTACACGAATAAGTTCGACGTTTTTTTAAAATTCCCCCACCGTCTGATTGGAGGAAAAAGTAGGGCAAATACTAATAATACTTAGAGTAGGAACAGGTAATTAATCCCAGATTCTTTAAGCTCTTCCTCTTACGGGACTGGCTCTAAATAACCTAAATACGCATTGTACCGCTTTAATTGACGAGCTCTTAAAATCCAATTGAATGAAATTCACTTACCCTTGGAAAGGATACCTCCAGCCAGCAGTCATATTTCCTACTCCCTCTGCCAGTGAATCTATGTGATGTTTGGCCCCGTGTCTGAGGAGCCACTGACAATGACCATATGGGAGCGTTTGGTAGGCTTCCTGCCACGACCGTTCACGGCTCTGAACACCTATACAACCAATAATTGGGGCCCTGGTGAAAATACACTTACTGTATCAATTGTTTTAAATGTATTAGAAAATCAAATGTTTGGCTGCTTCATTTTTCAAACAATAATTGAATCCTCTAATTCCCTATTTCTGTAAAACCTTCTCTAGAGACCACGTCTATTTAGAGACTACCTGCTTTAAGAGACCACCATTTTAATTCCAAATTGTACCATTTTAAATTGGAATACACCTGTATTGGGAGACCACCTGTGTTAAACATTCAACTTGGCTCTTTCCTTTAGTGGTATCTTAACCTTTAACCGGCTAAGCACGACTATAATAGCTTTTGTGTCCATTGTAAACCCAGATCAGCCTGCGAGTAACTTTCAGGCCTTTGTTACATAAATGGAATGGTCCAAATTTAAAGAAAGGACAGTCCATTATACATTCATAAGTGATCAAGGATTTAAAGACGCTAACCCACCAACAACAGGCAAATTTACAACCGATGTTTCTAAGCCTCTTACAGGATAAATGTAACTTACATATGTTGCAAAATCCGAACACTATAACTATTAATAAAACGCCATACCTGACAGGCAAAACATCATCCCATTTGTTATCGTTGCCTAAAGCTTCGAAGTACGAGTTACAACTCTTAATCATTTACAATAGGCCATCTTCAATTACAGGTATTTTCAGTATCCCGTGAATAAATCTAACTTTTAATTCGCACATATGCATTATTTTATGAATCTAACACCCATGGATAGAGTTAGGAAGAATGGTTTTCTCAGTGATATTTGTTCGTTTAGTTTCTTTTAAAGGTATAGAGTAAAACTTAGCATATAAAAGTCCCAAGTTTTCTTATATTTGTCAATGCCTACATTTGGATACAGAGACAATGTATGGTATATACCACATACCTATCATAGTTGGGCATCCAGGAAGGCTTTAGAGTTGATACACTGGGAGACCTTCCCAGTTTACCAGTGGTACGTTCCATGTGGTGTCCGGCCAGGGAACGTGATGCCCGGGGTAACGCGTCTCGCAACATAGTTACAGCCCACGAGTAAGTTAGAATCTGAATTGGGAGGTTATCAGTTTAATAAACACATCAAATCGGCTAAGACTTTCATTTCTGCAGGATCTGAGGAAGTGCACCATGGCAATCGGGAATTTAGTTGCATATTTAGCTAAATACAGTTCTAATTTACATGATTAATAGCTTCAGTAGAGCACCAGGGCTTTTTTAGGTAATATGGGAAGAGGCCCAGGGCCTTCAAGAGTGGGTGAAAAGCGAGGATATAGGAGAAACAGAGGTACATTTTAGGATAAACTGTCTTCTATAAATGTATCCCAAAGATAATACTGTTGAGAAAGTTAGAGGGGGAAAATAATGTTAAGCAATAACAACAACAACATTTTAGGGAATTTTCTCAGCCAATAGTGCAGCAAAAAAAGGTCCGTTTTTGATAGGGCAAGGGGCTGAATATCGGCCCTGTTTTGAAGGAAAAAAAGCCTTGAGCCCAGAAGACATCTTGTAACGCTGTGTTTAAATTTCTGTTTCAAAGATTACCCACTTTTAATATTTCAATGGATTAATGATAGATTAATGATACAAACCAATCAACAAGATCCACTCACTTCTTGATCAAATACTTGAATGTCTGGACGGTGGTTTTCACACAGGTACAAGTATCTAGTAAAATACAAACACAGTTAAATGTGCAGTCTTACATATAAGGATGTGTGTTTCATATTGTTCAACCAGGTACTCCCTTCACGTCTCACACCACAATTAATTTTCCATAGGGTCCCATTGTAATGTTTTTGTTCGTGGCATAGAGATAAAAAAGATTTTGCAACATGTATTTATGCTTAAATTCTTCATTGATCCAATATCTGCACGTTATTAACTTTTAACAAATATTTACCAGATTGAACTTTTTTTAATTTCATGTTTGCGTGACACCTATCAAAATTTAGACAAAAATACAACCCCGTTGAGATTAGACCCATGATGTGTAAAATGAGTCAGAATTAGCTAGAAATCTTATATCAACATGCATTTGTCTGTGATCTCTTCCTAAAATGCTGAAGATTTAGAACCTGGTAAAGATAAATCAATGTATCCTGTAAAATGTAGAAAAGCGAACTTGTTTTTTTATCTACCTCCTTCATCTGTAGGGCACGAGTATTGAAGGGAGATAATAGTGGTATGAGTCCTTAAGGTGATTTTTTTTTCTAATGATCACCTCAATAATAATTGAAAATGTATACAAATCAATTACACGCTGAAAAGTGCTAAAATTTTGATTCCATGTTTATTGCTTTTCAAATTATTCAAGTTTTAGTGACCTAGGGTATTGGTCGAAATTCAGGCCAAGTACCTTTAATATTTTGAAAATCTACGGTAGTGACAAGGATTTTGCATTTTCCTGGTCATTTGTGCTCAGCTGTGTCTGAAACTTTCAAATATACATGAAAAGGCATCTCTACATCTGAATATAGCATAAAAATGATCTTTAAGAAATGATTATTGAGAAAAATGCTGAAAATAATAAACTCAAACTAAGGGTTACCCGTGAAAATTTTGATTTTCCACGAAAAGTATCAGTCTCTCGCTTTAATTTTGACATTTTTTCAAAGTAGTCTGTCTTCATTGATAAGTGTGTTTGTTTTACAAGCCAATAGCTGTAAAATAAAGCTAAAATTATGCTTATACCTGTATTGGTTTTGAAAATATAGTTAATTTTTAGTTAAACATGGTATCAAGTAAAATTTCAGCTAATTCCTGCAATATGAAGATAACTTGAAGTAACTATACATACACAGACGGAATTTCTGAATAACCGTGTTAACTGTGTCATAACATGTCTGAAACGTTCACATATACACAAACAATGCATTATGCTTAGAGGTGAAGGATGTAAGATACCCGTTCTGCAGCTCTAAAGCGCAAGGGCTTAGAGATGAATGATGGAAATTCCCATTCTGAAGCTCTAAATTGCAAGGCATTAGGCCATAAAAAATTAATTACCTGGTTCTCAGGCCCGCCCGCATGTCTTTTTTTGGTGCCGCATTGCCGATTTTATCTCAAAAGTAATAAAATAAAAATTGGAAATGCGCTACCGAAATTTCGAAAAAAACGTTCCGCATCCAAGTTCGTTCCGGTTTTTACATGCAACTACCTCAGGGGAATCCCCTTGTGGGTAGACTGGTGCGCGGCCGACTATCTGCCGCTCTGCTCGCTGGCTTGTGAGTGTTGCAGTCGTACGGGTACCAATCTCGGAGAGTCAGACGCTTGAGACGCTTGGAACTAGTAGGTGCTACAGAACAGGCGATTTATTCAAGCGTCTAATCGACAAAGTCTCACAACAGCATGCAATAATGGCGGTGTCATCGAGTCGATTGAATCTAATACAAATATACGGACTTATTGTGATTGAAAGAAGCATATAAAGTCGGGAAGAAATGATAAGGTAATGATCGACAATAGAGATGAGCTGATCCAACTGGTTATTGCACATGTATTTCGAGATATTTTGCATCAATACATGCATTGGAATTAAAAGTTTGGATAAAAAAAAAATCGCCAGTATGTCTGTTGACCACTGTAAAATTGTAAAAAAAAATGCGCCCGCCCGCATCTCTTCTCAGAAAAAGTGGCCTGAGAACCAGGTAATTAATTTTTTGTGGCCTTAGAGATGAATGATGAAAGATACCTGTTCTGCAGCTCTAAAGCGCAATGCCTTAGCATCAAAGGGTGAAAGATACCCGTAATACCTTAGAGATGACGGATGAAAATGCCATTCTGCAGCTCTAAAGCGCAATGCCTTAAGAATAACGAATAAAAGATACCCATTCTGTAGCTCTTTCTTAACGTCTCACACCACAATTAATTTTCCATAGGGTCCCATTGAAATGTTTTTGTTCGTGGCATAGAGATAAAAAAGATTTTGCAACATGTATTTATGCTTAAATTCTTCATTGATCCAATACCTGCATGTTATTAACTTTTAACAAATATTTACCAGATTGAACTTTTTTTAATTTCATGTTTGCGTGACACCTATCAAAATTTAGACAAAAATACAACCCCGTGGAGATTAGACCCATGATGTGTAAAATGAGGCAGAATTAGCTAGAAATCTTATATCAACATGCATTTGTCTGTGATCTCTTCCTAAAATGCTGTAGATTTAGAACCTGGTAAAGATAAATCAATGTATCCTGTAAAATGTAGAAAAGCGAACTTGTTTTTTTTTATCTACCTCCTTCATCTGTAGGGCACGAGTATTGAAGGGAGATAATAGTGGTGTGAGTCCTTAATAAAAAGTTTGAAGAAAAAGCACTTTTCATTATCATCATCATCATCATCATCATCATTACCATCATCAACATCATCATTATCATCATCAACATCATCATTATCATCATCAACATCATTATCATCATCAACATAGTCATTATCATCATCATCAACATCATCATTATCATCATCAACATCATCATTATCATCTTAATTGTTCTCATTATCGTCAACATTATCATCATTGTCACAATTGCGCTCCTCCTTCTCTTCATCATCATCATCATCATCATCAGCATCCTCATCATCATCATCATCATCATCATCATCATCATCTCATGATCACCATCACTAAAATTTTGATTACATGGAAAGTTTCCAGAACAGGCATCAGAAATGTGTTTGCCCTGTTTATAAAGAAACTACAGGAAAAGTTTAACTTTGATACTAAGAGAGAAAGTTATTTGAATTATACAGATTTTTTTGCCAAACACTAAGCAGTGGGAAATAGTCCCTTCCTGAATTGTACGTGTTAGAGTTACAATATGAATAGATCCTAGGTCTACTGAATTTCTCCACCTACTAGTTTTTATTTCACAAAAATATATCATAAATGAGACTTGCATTAGTAAATTCAGTTTATTCAGCATGAAGAGTGTCTACATAATTTAATTTATTTGCCCTTACAGTGCTAATTTAATTTATTTGTTTTTTAAATACCATTTTTATATTTCTTCAATAAGATCATCTGATTCATTTTACCGTAAAACATTTGAAGGCAGATCTCCGACAGTAAAGATGAAAGCATTTGGAGGGACGTTGTGTATGAGTCGCAATCCAAACTCCTCTATTACCGTGTTGTTCCTTTGGTTACATGCTGAGAAATTTCGCTGCTGAAAAAAGCACAGAAGGTTGTATCAGAATTTTAACCTTTAATTTTGCATTTCAAAATTTCAATCAATTTGAAAGCAAAACTCCCTATGCTGCCGTACTTCTTTTCAGATATGCATTGATTTGAACTGAATTGGGTTTTAAGGCGCACCAACACATGAAAGGTTATATGGCGGTTAACAGGCATGAACAGGCATGAACAGGCATGAACATGCCAGGCTCATCCTCCATGTACATCGAGATTAAATATGGAAAATGGGCCTAGAACCTTCTCACCCTGAACTGCAGAGTTGCTGCAATTCAGATATGCATGTAACAGTTTAGTAAGATAAAGTGAAATATCGACCTTCTTTTTCCCTTCGTCACATTGGAATAAAAAATCACCAGTGACTTCATAATATAATGATATCAGATAAGCATACACATTTTGATGACAACAAAGGTATATATAAATTATTTTAAATTGAATGTAATTACTTTAGTATACTAACCATTTGAAAGGCACAAACACCAACAGCCACTGCCACTCCAAGGGCAGACAAATCTGTTGTAGCACATTTACGTTGTACAAACCTGGAAAAAACGTCCCCGCAAAAATATATCAAAACAATTTTTTTCTGGGTAGTATAACATGGTACATTTGGAAAGACAGAGTCCTTGTTCCCACCTTACAGCTCCTTGATCACTACCTACTATGCCCTTATTCACTACCACTGCCCATCCCCAGCTATTTCCTATATTCTCCTCATAAAAATTCCTTCAACACTCCCTATGTTACTTTTCCCAACATGCTCATCATAACCCCACTCTCACCTCCACCCTCAAAGTATCTTCATGACCCCAGTTATGTCCTACATTCTCCTCCTAAATTCCTTCATCCCACCATAAGTAACTCCCATCACACCTTACGCAACTCCCATCCCACCATAAGTAACTCCCATCACACCTTACGCAACTCCCATCACACCATACGTAACTCCCATCACACCCTACGAAACTCCCATCACTTCCTACGTAACTCCACACCCGACAATATACAGGATTATAAGTTGCATTTGGTTTTACTCTTATGTTTTAGAATTAAGAAATAAAATATTTCCAGTGGGTTTACATTGTCCCATATCAATACCTGGTAGGCGGGACTTGAAAATCATCGATACCAATGGCCGTAGGAACACAGTTTCAATGTGTTTCAAGTTCCAAACATGTTTTGATCTCGCACAATAAAAATCTGCTGGAAATATTTTTATTTCTTATTTGACGTGTATTTTTATGTATATAATACACTCAGTTTTGAAAGACTGAACCACAGACATATTAAATAAACAGATAGGAAACTTCCTATCTGAAACAATGAAGTAACCAAAATATCACGTGGCACCTTAACTTTTCTTTCTATCTTCACTCTCAATTATTCACCGATTTTGATGAGAATACATCCAAAAGATTCACAGTGAATAGCAAAATGGGATTATAATAATTTATGTTTATTTTCAAAATAAGAAATTGTATAAAAAAATGTTTAATGTTTAAAATGTCATAATTTTTCGCTTTTCTCTTAAAAATCAATGTTTTGACATAGTCAAAGTTTCCATGAAACTCCTTTTTTGCTCTCAATGTAAGAGAAAACAAAATACTATCATTGGAAAGAAAATTAAATTTGTGATGGTATTTGGTTTGAATGAAACTTGTATTTATAAAACTCTTCATGATATGTGTGTTTAAAGTTGGGAAATATTATGTGAAATTTTCGAACTGTGCCACTTGAAATTTACACAATTTTCAGTGTCCAATCTATTTGTTATTAGGTCTGTGACTGAATATAATACAATCAAATTCTCACAACTTACACTCTATGCCCATCTCTTAATACCAAACGAAGGAAATATGCAGCTTTTTCATATGCTTAACAATTTAACATTGTTCTTTGAACTAACGCTGATTTAAAATAACATAATGGTTGTTTTGCATGTATGCTGACGTTTAAAATTGTTTAAATTTATGTCCTAACGGCTGAAGTACGTGAAGTCAGAGGTCTTGATAGGAAATTTAAAACATCCTCAATAACCAATCAGCATTGAGTATTTCAATAAACTATGTTAGAAAATTGTTTTCTCATTTCAAACCCTTAGACCTGTACCAGTACTTAGTTTATGATGGCAATAAATACTACCTACATAATTATATGTTTGATAATTTTCTTAGAAGACTGGAATATTTAAAGGATATATATTAAAAAGAAGTTACCCAGAAGACAATTGTTGGAGTAAGATGGAGACTGGTATAAGAACAGTTACCTGAACATCTTTGAGAGACCAACTGCAGCCAATAGAACAATGACACAGTCTGACTGCATCCAGAATCTCTCAACCTGTATATACAGAATCGAAAAGAAAAAAAACATACAGTTTTGTAATTATTTTTACATAAAGTTTATTTTAATATCATAAAACGTTAAGATAGTAAAGTATAAAACATATAGTAAAATAACTGCAAAAGAATAGAAATTCCAGGGCACACAGTTTAATGCTAATAAGTACCCTGAGATTTTTGTGTTTAGCTGAAAAAGACTGACCATAAAATCTGCAAAGGAAAAGCACAAATTTATAAAAAAAAAAAAATCAAAACCTGTTCATAACCCTATTTGTTATTAATTACATTAAAGAATGTCTTAAACTACTTGTTCAAAGTAACTTTCTACATACCACTCCACGAAACAGATGGTTTTCTATGTCAAGGTTAGCCCTCCAGGAAAACAGTAACAAATAAATCGCACACATCATCGCAGAAACCAGAAGTGACCACTGTTTTTTTATCTGGTGTCTAAAATAATCATAACAAAATATGTTGTATTGCTCATTTCCATAGTCTTAATTCAGTTTAACAAAATATTGAGTATATAGTACAGTGGTTTAGTGGTTCAATTGGGTAGAATGTCTAAATTTAAAATGAAAGAAAAACAACTAGTTTCTGATTTAGATTTATTCTTTTAGTTGTACGACAGGAAAATTTTGGAAATTATTTTCTCCCATAAATGCATAATGGGAGAAAAATAATCCATCATGAGTGATCCATGTGAGATAGGGAAATCTCACTCTCGGGATCAGAATTGCAACCAGGCCACCTCGTCCCTGGTTGCAATTCTAACCCCTCGGGTGAGATTTCTCTATCTCACATGGATACTCATGATGGATTCTTATATTCTTATCAGCGTGATTTTTTATTGATAAATATATTTAACTGTAATCTTGAGTTTTATATCAAGCATTAAAATTAGTGTCAGTGTCTTTAGTCGATTTATTAATCCTGTATTATTTTGACTTTAAAACTGCTTGCATATAATTAAATAAAAAAATTGGGATTTTCAAAAAAAAATCATTTTTCTACCAAAATGTTAAATGTTTTATCAGTGCATTATAGTCAATAGTTAGAATTATGTATAAACATTTGTCTTGAATTATTCTAATAATTAATATTAATGATTGCAAATATACAGGTTATGTACAACAGCGCAGCTCGACTAATCGATTTTTCAGAGAATAATAAATTATATAGGCAGTATATACCATCAGCAAACAAGGCTAAAACAATGTGGGGTTGGGGTTGGATGGCGGTGCGGCCATAGAAACTCGGGCCGATATAAAAATTATTGTTAGAATCTCATACAAATTGTGCGGTGAACCATGCCCCAATATGGGTGAAGTATGAATAAGATGAATAATGCTATAAGACATCCCAAACCAAACCAAAATGTGGGTGACATAAGAAAAATATTTTAAAAGATATACCCGGTAGATATAACAGCTTGCGCAAACCTTGATCTGCCTTCATTGCACATTTTATGGGTTATCACAATTTGGGTTCCATGGGAGCCAAGAATTTGTAGAAGACAAAACAACTTACGCAACCCTTTACAACATACTATAAGGAAACCAATTCCTAAATTTAGTTGAGCTAGGACAAGAAATGTAAGAGATAATAGACCTGTAAACACAGCTAACATGCACAATTTTATGTGAAAGGAGACACATTTTAAGGGCTATCAGAATTTGGGTTCCATGAGAGCCCAGGGGTTACAGGAACCAAAATTACTTATGCAGTCCTTAAGATAATGCTATAAGGAAGCTGATAACCAAATTTGGTTGTGCTAGGATAAGAAATGTAAGAGAGACTGACTTTGTAAACACAGTTTATGCGCAAACCTTGATGTGGGATGCCAACTCCAACCCCAACGTGCGTACATAAGCTCCCTTATGCTTCAAACAGCGAGCTTAAAACTAACAGGATGCTGCGAGTTTTAAGCAAATCAAGATTGTCAAGTTTCCCTTTAATGTCAGAGTCGGTTGAAAAAATAATGTATAATACATACCTGTGAAATGCTTCATAAACACCGAGTAACGCAAGTACCACACCCACCACTGTAAATTCTGCCATTGTATGACTGCCATATGCACTACAAAGAAGGAATGAAAAAACAAAATACTTCAGAAAGTCACATTCGCAACATCTCAATCAATACTAAAATATGTTATAACAGCAAATATTCATTTCTTAGTTTATTTTGGCAGTATGAATTTTTCATTTCAAAAGCACACTTCATTGGGGTAATAAAGAATCATTTTTTTCTGAGACATGTTATACTTAGTGGTTCATTTTGCCACCAATGCCAACAATACATATGACCAAGTATCAAACAAAGACTAGATTGGTGAAGAAAAAAATGAGTATTTAACCCATATAATGACCTTCAGTGTGACTTTGACCTTTACATTTTAGTATTGTCATGTGGATGTTGTCATGATGAGTATATATTGAAAGTCTGATGCAGAAGTATCAAGGAAAGAGAAAGTTATAGCCAACGGCAAGTTTTCGTGACAGACTGACGACATACAGTTAACTCAGGTTAAGTTACCTAAGTAACCAAGGTTAAGTTACCTAACCAAGGTTAAGTTTTGGGAAAATAAGGCAAAATATGACCTTGACCTTGGTAATTTTGGCATTATGTGAGGTCCCTTGACCCAACAAAGCCCCTGACAAAGTTTCAGAAAAATTCAAGCAGCGGTTTTTGAGATATAGTTAGCTCTACTGGCCAAGGGCCAGCAGAGCTTATGGGATGGCGAGTTGTCCATCGTCCGTCTGTCGTCCGTTGTCTGTCGTCCGTCGTTAACTTTTGTCTCGTTAAGACGATAGGGCCTTCAGTTTTCATCTGATCTTTACCAAAACTTGATTAGATTGTTAATATCAATGAAAGCTCGGACAAGTTCGAAAGCAAGCCAGATCTGACCACTAACAGCAGAGTTATGGCCCTTGACTTAGTTAAAAATGCTAAATTTTGCCTCGTTAAGGCGATATGGCCTTCATTTTTCATTTTATCTTTACCAAACTTTAATAGATTCTTAATATCAATGAAAGATTGGAAAAGTTCGAAAATCAGCCATATCGAACTACTATCCCAGCAAACACACGACGTTGGATCAACGTTGGATCAACGTTGGATATATGTTGTATTTTGGTCGCAACGTCAGCGACCTAAATCCAACGTTGGTACAACGTCTGATTTAAGACGTCAGAACAACGTTGGAGTACGACGTCGTTCTGACGTTGGCATGCATACTTATTTGAGAGGGTATGTAAAGGGAGATAATGTATAATGTTAATTTACGTATTTTTAATGTGTAATACAAGGTTATATATTGGTATATATGTTTTTCTGTATTTATGTGTTGATTTGTTAATGTATTGTTTTAATTATTAATATCTTGCTGGCATGTATTATAATTAAGTAAGATACTTAAAGGTTTATGTTATTTCTAATATAAGCTAAATCATTGTGAAGTTCATATATAAGTCCAGTTACTGAGGGTTTCCTTTCTTGGCATGCATATGCGATAGAGAGACTACAAACTTGACAGTTTAATTGTGTTTACCTATAGTTGTATAATAGAACTAAACACACACATATAATTATGACTTGTGTTATTCATCGTCAGATTTCTGACGTCTAAAAAACTTCCATTTTCAACCAAAATCCAACGTCAGTCCAATGTCATGTTTCTGACGTTGAACCAACGTCGGATTTCCGACGTCTAGAAAACTTCCATTTTCAACCTAAATCCAACGTCAATCCAACGTCAGAAACTGACGTCAGGCCAACGTCAACCCAACGTCATTTGCCCGCTGGGTAACAGCGGAGTCATGGCCCTTGATTTAGTTAAAAATGCTATGTTTTGCCTCGTTAAGACGATAGGGCCTTCATTTTTCATCTGATCTTTACCAAACTTTACCAGAATGTTAATATCAATGAAAGCTCGGTCAAGTTCGAAAACCAGCCAGATCAGAATAGTAACAACGGAGTTATGGCCCTTGATTTCGTAAGAAATGCTATATTTTGCCTCGTTAATACGATAGGGCCGCCTTCATTTTCCGTCTGATCTTTACCAAACTTTTCCAGATTTGTGGACTTTTTTTTATAATTTTTTTTTTCCATTTTTTTTTCAACTTTTTTTTTCTGTTTTTTTTTTCACGTTTTTTTTTTGGTTAGCTCTACTGGCTAAGTTCGAAAACCAGTCAGATGGGACCAGTAACAGCAGAGTTATGGCCCTTGACATAGTCAAAAATGCTATATTTTGCCTTATTAAGACAATAGGGCCTTCATTTTTCATCTGATCTTTACCAAACTTTAAGAGATTGTTAATATCAATGAAAGCTCGGACAAGTTCGAAAACCAGCAAGATCGGACCAATAACAATGGAGTTATGGCCCTTGATTTCGTTAGAAATGCTATATTTTGCCTCGTTAATACGATAGTGCCTTCATTTTTCGTCTGATCTTTACCAAACTTTTCCAGATATTTTAGTTATGGTCCTTGATTTAGTTAAAAATGCTGTATTTTGTCCAAAACTTTCAAAAAATGCACTCGCTTCATTGATGTTATAGGGGCGTCCATGGCCGAGTGGTTAAAGTCTCTGACTTGTGATCACTTGCCCCTCACCGCTGTAGGTTCGATCCCTCTGGGGCCTAGGAATCTTTATGTGAGGAAGCTATCCAGCTGGTTTGCGGAACGTCGGTGGTTCTACCCAGGTGCCCGACTGTGCACGAAAATTACCTGGAGGGGCACCTGGAGTCTTCCTCCACCAATGAAAGCTGGAAAGTTGCCATATGACCTTAGCTGTTGGTGCGACTACAAAATCCGATTCAGTTCAATTCATTGATGTTATAAGAGCCGTGTTAGCCAGCAGAGCATCCACAGGCCCTCTTGGGCCTCTTGTTTATTTAAAATGCGGCCGCCGCCGGAAAAATGACTGCTATGTCTCTCTACCCACTGTCGTGGGTGAGACAAAAATGCACACTGGCTGGAATTACTTTATTTCTCAAAGTCTCTATCCCGCAATCAACTGGCAAATTTTACAACAGATGTACATACAGACATATATATAATTAAGTATTTTGAGAATCTAAACTCTATAGAAACACTATAAGTGGCTTTAAACAGCCAGACCAAACCCCAAAATTGGAGTGTCAAATGAAGAGTTCCCAACTCACAATTCATTTTACATATGTTCAATTACGGCTATTTTACGAACTCGTAAATAAACCTATACTTTTTATAGGCACATATACATTAATATATGATTTGAACACCTGGATAGAGTTTTGATATACGCTTTTGTAGTGAAATTTTGCCATTATTTGGTGGGTTAGTTTCTTTAAATAAAGGAGGTTTTTTCTTTTATTATAAAACAGTTAGTTTTAAAGTGTTCTTTCGTTATTTCTTTTTCAAATGCACACATTTGAAAATAGATAACTGTTAAGTAAAATAAATGTATTTTCTTGTACCTTAAGCCTTCGTATAAACTACTCCCTGAATGCTCATTGCCCTGAAACAGAAAAATACTGTACAATCAATACCGTAACTTTTTTATTTGGCAATTTAAATAAACATCCAAAGTACAAATAAGCATACACAGTCTACTAAATGTTGTTTAAAGGCTCATCAACTCATAAGTTATTTAGAGCCATCCCCAGAGAGAGGGAAAGGATATGTAGGAATAAGGGAACATGCCCTACTTTTAACAATGAATATACTCCTATGGTTCTTTAACACGCTTGAAGGATACACTCCGATACATGGGACTGCTCGGTTTACGTCCCATCTGATGGACGAGGCTAAGGGGAAGTGCAAAAGTTTTACCAAAATCCTTCAACTGAAGTCATGTGAATGATCACAGACCTAATAACAAATAGATTGGACACTACGAAAAGTATCTAAATTTCACGTGGCACAGTGCAAAAAATTCACAAAATATTTCCCAACTTTAAAAACACATATCATGAAAAGTTTTATAGATACAAGTTTCATTCAAGCCAAATACCATCACAAATTTAATTTCTTTCCAATGATAGAATTTTGTTTTCTCTTACATAGAGAGCAAAAAAGGAGTTTGATGGAAACTTTGACTATGTCAAAACATTGATTTTTAAGAGAAAAGCGAAAATGTATGACATTTTAAACTTTAAACATTTTTTTATATAATTTCTTATTTTGAAAATAAACATAAATTATTATAATCCCATTTTGATATTCACTATGAATGTTTTGGATGTATTCTCATCAAAATCGGCGAATAATTGAGAGAGAAGATAGAAGGACAAGTTAAGGTGCCATGTGATATTTTGGTTACTTCTTTTTTAATATGTCTGTGGAATGATTAAACCTATTTACATGCAGTCTGTTACAAGGAGATTCCAACAAAAACAGAACTCCTGCAATATACAGAATATCATTTCTCACTTTAATTGTTTAAAGCTTCAGCACATTACATAAATAAGTCATAGGAGTACTGTAATTCTGCCTTGTTGTGCATATACGTATGTATAGAACGAGTGTCGACAATCTCCATGGTTGTTATCGGATTAATACCAATTAATACCAAAAAACAGTTTTATCAGTTTAGGCAGGTAGACGCTTAATTTGGTCTTTTCATACACAGTTTGGAGGATACGTGACTAACATATAGGCTATAAACACACTGGAAAGTTTGAAAAACGTGTTCACTCAGAAATAAACATGCTTAATAAACACATCTTACAGCATTCATTCCAAAAGAATGGAAGTTTACTTTTCAGTCTTTTTGCCATAAGATGTGTATCAATTATCAATTATAACGTACACCTTCTTGGCCAAATCAAATAGATGTGAATCAATTATCAATTATAATGCATACCTTCTTGGCCTAATCAAATAGATGTGAATCAATTATCAATTATAACGCATACCTTCTTGGCCAAATCAAATAGATGTGAATCAGTTATCAATTATAATGCATACCTTCTTGGCCAAACCAAATAGATGTGAATCAATTATCAATTATAACGCATACCTTCTTGGCCAAATCAAATGTTCCATACTCGACTCTCAGTAAATGCTTGAGGAAGCCTTCAACTGTGCGCTGGTCCCCCCACGTCCAGCGACCATTACTGTTATATGCTGACAATGGCAGGTAGGCATAGGGTACCAGTCCACACAGGAAACAGAATCCAAGTTGGAGAAGCAGAGACATAGTTAACTGCTGTAAAAAAAAAGTATACAGTAAATTAGCCTCGGTCACAGGCCCGCTTCAGATTTCTTCGTTACGCTATACTTCACAGATCCAGAACCCGGGCCTGGGGAAAATAGGACGTTTAAAATCGCCCTCTTATTTTGGGTGATTTTGGAGAGATTTTGAGAGATTCAACGAGACTTTCAAGATACATATTTTTAAGTTAATTTAATAATAATTTCTTATTTTTAACTTGTGAGAAGCAGCAAGCGACGTTAAAAAGTTTAACTGATGCATCAACAATTGACTTTGTATGTTTATTTACAACATGACGTCACGCAAACATCGAATTTACGCGCGTGAAAAAAACGCGCGAATAAATTGTGATAATCGCTACTGGGCGCTTTAATTTGCCTAATCTGCCCAGACCAATATCTGCAAGTAAGACATATGCATGATTGGTCTAGCTGGCCGAAACTAACAGTAAATACCATATATATTGACGGAAATGCCCAAAAGATATAAGACGTGTCCATTTATAGTACGCAGGGGACAGAATCAAAGGGGTGCACACACGGCGCACGCCTCCAATCTTAAATCTAAAAAGTTATGAATATTCGTATGTAAAAAGCGTTTTTTCTGTGGTTTTTTGGTTGTCAACAGTTTTTTTTTTAAAATGCGCACCACCACCCCCCACACCGACACCTCCCCCACCCCAACTCCCCCCATTTGCACCCATCTGCTATAAACTAAGAAGTTACGAAAATGCATGTCTTTTGGTTGTTAATTTACTTTTTAAAGTTGCGTTGACCTCCAAGTGTGACCTTGACCTTTGAGGAACAGACCCGATTCTTGCATGCATCAAATCTTCTCATTATGATTAACAATTCCGTGAATTTTCATGAAATTCTCTTCAGGACTTCTAAAGTTACAACTCAGACGCAATTTTTGACCTTTGATTTGTGCACAACAACAACCTTCTCACCAGTCTGACCATTTCTGTGTAGTTTTATTAAAATTCCTGAAGTAGTGACAAACATGGAAAAGATCAAATCAGATGAAAGTACTAGAGTGTTTGCAAGGTAGAATATGGCATTTTTTTAGCATACCAAGGGCCATAACTCTGATGCTAATCCAATCTAGCTGGTTTTCTAATATGTCCAAGCTTTCATTGATATAAAGACAGTGACACAGTTTGGTAAATAATAACAAGAGGTCAATGACCTTGAAGCTCTACTGATTGATTTTGATTTCAGGAAGTAGTCGCTACAGACTTGTTTTTTGAAAATCTATTTTTAACCGTGGCGGCCATCTTGAATTTCCGGCCGACCTGAAATTTTGCTAAGATCAATAAGACATTAAGAGCAACATTCCTGTGAAGTTTCATGAAAATCCGTCAAGTAGTTTCAGAGAAGTAGTCGCTACAAGTTTTCATTATATAACTCTATGTAAACAAAAATGGCCGGAAGCCATGTTTAACGTCAAATCAAAACGATTTTCGACAAGGACCAACATCATGTCATACTGATCATTTTAGAAAAAGTCCCATATCAATATCTCTTATTGTTTTGAAAAAGTAGTCGCTACAAACTTATTTATTTTAAATCTATTTGTGGCGGCCATCTTGAATTTCCGGCCGACCTGAAATTTTTCTAGGATCAACTAGACATCAAGAGCAACATTCCTGTGAAGTTTCATGAACATCCGTCAAGTAGTTTCAGAGGAGTAGTCGCCACAAGTTTTTACTATATAACTCTATGTAACCAAAGATGGCCACTGGCAGCCATGTTTAATGTCGAATCAAAATAATTTTCCACAAGGATCTACATCATGTCATGCTGATCATTTTAGAAAAAGTCCCATATCAATATCACTTATAGTTTTCAAGAAGTAGTCTCTACAAACTTATTTTTTAAAAATCTATTTTAGCTGTGACGGCCATCTTGAATTTCCGGCCGACCTGAAATTTTTCTAGGATCAATTAGACATCAAGAGCAACATTCCTGTGAAGTTTCATGACAATCCGCCAAGTAGTTTCAGAGGAGTAGTCGCTACAAGTTTTTACTATATAACTCTATGTAACCAAAGATGGCCACTGGCAGCCATGTTTAACGTCGAATCAAAATAATTTTCCACAAGGATCTACATCATGTCATGCTGATCATTTTAGAAAAAGTCCCATATCAATATCACTTATAGTTTTCAAGAAGTAGTCGCTACAAACTTATTATTTAAAAATCTATTTTTAGCTGTGACGGCCATCTTGAATTTCCGGCCGACCTGAAATTTTTCTAGGATCAATTAGACATCAAGAGCAACATTCCTGTAAAGTTTCATGACAATCCGCCAAGTAGTTTCAGAGGAGTAGCCGCTACAAGTTTTTATTATATAACTCTATGTAAACAAAGATGGCCGCTGGCAGCCATGTTTAACGTTGAATCAAAACGATTTTTGACTAGGATCAACATCATGTAATGCTGATCATTTTAAAAAAAGTCCCATATCAATATCACTTATAGTTTTCAAGAAGTAGTCGCTACAAACTTATTTTTTAAAAATCTATTTTTAGCTGTGACGGCCATCTTGAATTTCCGGCCGACCTGAAATTTTGCTAGGATCAATTAGACATCAAGAGCAACATTCCTGTAAAGTTTCATGACAATCCGCCAAGTAGTTTCAGAGAAGTAGTCGCTACAAGTTTTTACTATATAACTCTATGTAAACAAAGATGGCCGCTGGCAGCCATGTTTAACGTTGAATCAAAACGATTTTTGACTAGGATCAACATCATGTCATGCTGATCATTTTAGAAAAAGTCCCATATCAATATCACTTATAGTTTTCAAGAAGTAGTCGCTACAAACTTGAATTTAAAAAATCTATTTTTAGCTTTGGCGGCCATCTTGGATTTCACATCAACATGAATTTTTGCTAGGATCAACTAGACTTCATGGGCAACATTTGTGTAAAGTTTTATGAATATCCATCCAGTAGTTTCAGAGGAGTAGTCGCTACAAATAAAAGTTAACGGACGGACGGACAGACGGACAGACGGACAGACGGACGACGGACTCCGCACCACGGCATAAGCTCTGCTGATCTCTGATCAGTAGAGCTAAAAACAAAATAAAGATGCTGACAAAGTTTGGTAAATAATAAATACAAAATGAAGATGCTAGAGTGTTCAGGAGGCTGAATATGTCATTTGCCAATAAATCAAGGATTCGTAACTCTGGTGTTCCTGGTCGGATATGACTGGATTTCAAACTTATCTGAGCTTTCAATAACATCAACAATCTGGCCAAGTTTGCTTAAGATCAAATACTAAATGAAAGTGCTAAAGTGTTCACAAGGTAGAATATGGCATTTTTCAGTAAAACAAGGGCCATCACTCTGGCGTTACTAATCTGACATGGCTGGTTTTCAAACTTATCCGAGCTTTCATTAATACGAAGACACTGGCAAAGTCTGGTAAAGATTTGATTAATAATGACGTCCCTATCATGTATACAAAGCAAAAGTTAATGACGGACTGATGACGGACGGAAGAAGGAGCACTCCGCATCTCATAAGCTCTCTTACTGCGGCCAGTAGAGCTAAAAATTGAATGACAAATGCAATGGTGTGTACTAATATCTTGATTGATCCAGCTTAAGAGCTCTGAACTGAGATGATGCCATTAATATCGCCTGCCTCCGTTTCTTATATCAGCTGTCGATCTTGGCGTACAGTAAACGGTATTAAAGATACAATTATTCAATCAATGTTTTTTCCGAAATTTATGAAAAATCGCAGTAAAATTCCCCGTTTTATGAAAAATCCCGCTAAAATTCCCCAATTGTGAGGGTATGGGTTACGTTCCCAAAATATATAAAAAAAACACTGTATGATCTACTTAATACATTTTTTCTGTGAAATTCCAATACAAGTTCTTGAACTGCATCTCCTTTCATTAATTTATCTTACCTTCAGTTTGGCCAGTTCTTTGAGTACCCAGGCAGCAATAACAACCACATAAACTACGATGGTGTGCTGGTTACATAGAGACAAGCCACAAACAAATGATCCGAGGCACGCTGTCTGAAAGAAAACAAACTTTCATTTCACTCCAAGTGTCTGACAATCTCATTAAAATCCGACCGTTTATCATGCTACGATACTCCACAATACTAAGGATCTGACAACACTGCATTGGAGGTCATGTCAGATTGACCTTATGATTAGCCAATCAGATTTCAGCCTACAAAATTGCTCGGTATAGACTGCTTAACTGCGCATGTCACATTTCAGTCAAAAGCTGTGGAGCAGTCTACGCTCAGTATTGAAAGAGACAAAGTCCGTAACTTTTAGCTTATAAAACACAAAACAACTGCATTGACAAACATAATACATCAATCATTACTGAATATTTGCTGAATAAAACCAAGATTGTTCGACAGAATTCAATAGCGGTACAAAAAAAAGAAGTACCGCTTCGTAGGGTTGAACTCGTAACCCACACTAAAATTACACTCGCATGTAATAATAATAGAACGTCGCATAATCTATCTCACTACCAACTGCGCTAAGCAGGCCAGATATATTAATACGTACCATATAGAAAACCTAACGTTGCACTAATCTCGGTAGACTATATATTTTCAGATACAAATATAATGTTCCGAAGGTTTTCAAAAAACATGACCGCGCCCGTGACAGATGGAGAAGACCTAGTCAACATACAAAAACATTATTTATAAACTGCTATAATAATAACTATTCCTTACAAGGCTTTTTTGGAGTCGTGTGATATATAGAATCTCATATTCATGCCTATTTAATATTGAATGTATTAAATTAGTTGGATAAAACTGATATGCTTCATCACAGCCTCGCATCATATAATTTTATCCAACTCGTTAAATAAATTCCACCTCGCATCATATAATTTTATCCAACTCATTTAATAAATTCCATCTCACATCATATAATTTTATCCAACATGTTTAATAAATTCCACCTCGCATCATAAAATGTTATCCAACTCGTTTAATAAATTCCATCTCACATCATATAATTTTATCCAACATGTTTAATAAATTCTACCTCGCATCATAAAATGTTATCCAACTCGTTTAATAAATTCCATCTCACATCATATAAGTTTATCCAACTCGTTTAACAAATTCTATCTCATACCATATAATTTTATCTAACTTGTTTAATAATTCCATCTCGCATCATATAATTTTATCCAACTCGTTTAATAAATTCCATCTCTTATCCAACACGTTTAATAAATTCTACCTCACATCATATAATTTTATCCAACTCATTTAATAAATTCCATCTCACATCATATAATTTTATCCAACACGTTTAATAAATTCCACCTCACATCATATAATTTTATCCAACTCGTTTAAAAAATTCCATCTCACATCATATAATTTTATCCAACACGTTTAATAAATTCCACATCACATCATATAATTTTATCCAACTCATTTAATAAATTCCATCTCACATCATATAATTTTATCCAACTCATTTAATAAATTCCATCTCGCATCATATAATTTTATCCAATACGTTTAATAAATTCCACCTCACATCATATAATTTTATCCAACTCATTTAATAAATTCCATCTCACGTCATATAATTTTATCCAACTCATTTAATAAATTCCATCTCACGTCATATAATTTTATCCAATATGTTTAATAAATTCCACCTAACATCATATAATTTTATCTAACTCATTTAATAAATTCCATCTCACATCATATAATTTTATCCAACTCGTTTAATAAATTCCACCTCAAATCATATAATTTTATCCAACTCGTTTAATAAATTCCATCTCACATCATATAGTTTTATCTAACTCGTTTAATAAATTCCATCTCACATCATATAAGTTTATCCAACCTGTTTAATACATTTAATATTAAACAGGTACTCATATAAGATCGATCTTAATTCTTCAGATAAAGTTCAAGGTGGCTTCGATCATTACCGTAATAATAACAAGGAAGATATACAAGCCTTTATAATTACTAACCTATGGTGGAGCTCTCCATATAATGAAGAGAGTTTTTTATTCAAGTGTGAAAATGCTTAATGGAGCAAATTGTTTTAAAGGGCTGGCGTGGCGCAGTCGGTAGCGCGGCGGATTTGTAACCGGAGGCCCTGGGTTCAATCCTCCGTGGTGCCACTGAGTTCCGTCGGTATGTTCTTGGGCAAGACACTTTCCCTTAGCCTTGTCCATCGGATGGGGACATAAACCGAGCAAGCCCGTGTATCGGTCTATCCTCTGAGCACGTTAAAGAACCATAGGAATCTATTCGATAATAAGAGTAGGGCAGGTTCCCAGATTCCTATGTATCCTTCCCCTCTCTCTGAGGCAGCTCTAAATAACCTATACTGTGTTGATGAGCCATTAAACAACATTCAATTAAATTCCATATAAACAGCAATTCCTATTATCATAAAATAATTACATCCACTGCATCATTTAAAGAAACTACCCCACCAAATAACAGAAAAATTACACTAAACAAACATCTATTAAAGCTCTATCCAGGCATTCAGGTCATATAATAATGTATATGTACCAATTAAAAGTATAGGTTTATTGGCGGGGTTTTAAAATACCTGTGACTGAATATGCGTAAAGTGAATTATGCATTGGTAACTCTTAATTCGACGCTCCAGTTTCGGGATTTGCCCTGGCTGATTAAAACCATTTATATTGTGTCTATAGAGTTTGGATTCTCAAAATATGTAAGTTATATATATACCTTGTCATCAGTAAGTTTTGAAATGGTGTACAACTGTTCTTACATTAAATGTTGTTGGTGGGATAGTTACTTTAAATGAAAATAATCAACCTTCAAAGTCACCTACACAGGAAAAACATCTAGGCATAAAATTTGTATGTTTAATATATGTGATACGTATTCCAAATATGTATTTCCTATGACAGTAACGCATATGTAACACATGAAAATATTTTTTACTAAATAAAATTAGTAAAAAAAATATATCTGAAATAGTGTTTATGTAACACTTTTTTTGATGTTGCTGAATGCGGAGTCAAGAGAAAAAATAAGATATTTTACCCGTGCTTTTTCGCTCTCAGATGCATCTTGAAACAGAACCATTAAGTACAACAGTAGCGCTACGAATAGATTGTTGAGACCAAATACTTCTGCTGATGCTGACCAAGTCCATGTCAGCTTACTGAAACACCACAATGAGGCTCCAGCTACGGAATAGCTGACACTTCTCGTATACCTGAAACAATACAGATCTTGACAGACCACTTGGAGAAGAAGAGTTGTTCAGGAAGTCTTTCTCTTTTATGGAAAGATATAAGCCTGTTTATGATCATCATGATAAGAAACACAGTTTTTGTTTTTGTTACCCATTTATTTATTTATAAATGGAGTTTAATGAGAATTAGCTATCAGCATGTGATAATGTGTCTACCGATATTTGCATTACCTGTAAATGCATGCCCATTACTGCTTTGAATCGGAGTGTTGCAGAACAAATTATTATAATAAATGGTATGAATTGAATTGGGTTTTAAGGTGCACCAACACATGAAAGGTTATATGGCACTTAACAGGAATGAAAAACCAGGCTCATCCTCCATTTACATCAAGATGAAGTATGGAGAATTGGCCTAGAACATTCTTACCTGCAGAGTTGCCGCAAATTCTATAGTAGACACTCCATTTACGATGGAGCCACATTTGTTTATGCGGTGTCATGATAAAGACATAATAAATGGAATATGAACATAACGTTAACATTTGTAAGACTTGCAAGTGATAGTGATGTACCACCAACATACAAAATATATATACCACCAAAATCGTGAAAAAAAATGATGTGCAATCAAAATTGTAAGACATAGTATGAACGATGTTAAATGTTTTGTAAGTATATGGTGAGGTACCATGAAGATTTAAGAATATGTGTGGTTATGTACCATCAAAATTTTAAGTTTGGTAATGGTATAAATAGCAAATACTTAAAGTTTAGTTTCTGAACTTGTGAACTGTCTTCTTCACCTCTTACCCCATTATCACTGATGTAAAAGCAACAAATATATCAATTCTTCTTCTAGTCACAAGAGAGAAAATAAGTACGACAATACAAAGATCAAACCCTGACTCCATAAACTGTAACAGGAATTAAACTTGTATCCAGATCCAGAGATTATTCTGTGCATTGTGTAAAAACAGATGAAAGAACACAGAGAAACAAAAAATAATTTATTTACCTGTATACAGTTAGTGCAAAGAAAAACGAAGCTGCAGCAGAGAACACAGCATTGAGAAGATTCATGCGCCACGCCACCGTGCCGAACGGCACAACCTGTATGGTCAACCAGGACAGTACTGTGAATAGCGGGTAACCAGGAGGGTGGGCAACCTGAAATACATTATAAAGAGAATTGTGAATTTCAAACAGGGTAAATTCTCTACTTCAGTGTAGCTTTTAAGTATTTGTTATAATATATAAGGATGTCCCCTTACAGATCAGTGGTCTAATACTTAATATTTGCTTTCTTAGACCATTGGTCTAACATATTTGTAGTTTGCTTTCACATATCAGTTATCTAATACAATGTAGTTTGTTTTCTTAAACCATTGGTCTAATATATTGTAGTTTGGTTTCTTAGTCCAGTGGTCTAAAACATTGGTTTGGTTTCTTAGATCAGTTATCTAATGCATTGTAGTTTGCTTTTTAAGATTAGTGGTCTAAGATATTGTAGTTTGCTTTCTTAAACCATTGGCCTAATATATTTTAGTTTGCTTTCATAGAACAGTGATCGAATGCATTGTAGTTTGCATTCTTAGATCAGTGGTTTAATATATTGTAGTTTTCTTTTATAGACCAGTGTTCTAATAATGCATTGTAGTTTGCTTTTTTAGACCAGTGTCTAATACATTGTCATTTGCTTTCTTAGATCAGTGGTTTAATATATTGCAGTTTGCTTTCTTAGATCGGTGGTATAATATATTGTAGTTTGCTTTCTTAGATCAGTGGTTTAATATATTGTAGTTTTCTTTTATAAACCAGGGCCCCGTTTTATTAAACATCTTACGATGAGTCTCAAATGTTAAAACTGTTCACAGTTTTGCACCTTAGCAGTCAATGTAGATAATTATGCGTCCATTATGTGCAGAAATATCAAATGTATAACAAAATGAAATGAAATTGCGTTCATTTTTGAACTGTAAATCAAAGTAAAGAATTTAAGAAATTAACTTACGATCAAAATTGTCGTAAGTTGTTTCATAAAACGGGGCCCTCAGTGGTCTAATGCACTGTAGTGTGCTTTCTTAGACCAGTGGTCTAATATATTGTAGTTTGCTTTCTTAGATCAGTGGTCTAATATATTGTAGTTTGCTTTCTTAGATCAGTGGTTTAATATATTGTAGTTTGCTTTCTTAGACCAGTGGTCTAATATATTGTAGTTTGCTTTCTTAGATTAGTGGTTTAATATATTGTAGTTTGCTTTCTTAGACTAGTGGTTTAATATATTGCAGTTTGCTTTCTTAGATCAGTGGTCTAATATATTGTAGTTTGCTTTCTTAGATCAGTGGTTTAATATATTGTAGTTTGCTTTCTTAGACCAGTGGTCTAATATATTGTAGTTTGCTTTCTTAGATCAGTGGTCTAATATATGTAGTTTGCTTTCTTAGATCAGTGGTTTAATATATTGCAGTTTGCTTTCTTAGATCAGTGGTTTAATATATTGTAGTTTGCTTTCTTAGATCAGTGGTTTAATATATTGTTGTTTGCTTTCTTAGATCAGTGGTTTAATATATTGCAGTTTGCTTTCTTAGACCAGTGGTCTAATATATTGCAGTTTGCTTTCTTAGATCAGTGGTTTAATATATTGTAGTTTGCTTTCTTAGATCAGTGGTTTAATATATTGTAGTTTGCTTTCTTAGACTAGTGGTTTAATATATTGCAGTTTGCTTTCTTAGACCAGTGGTCTAATATATTGTAGTTTGCTTTCTTAGATCAGTGGTCTAATATATTGTAGTTTGCTTTCTTAGATCAGTGGTCTAATATAATGCAGTTCGCTATCTTAGATCAGCGGTTTAATATATTGTAGTTTGCTTTCTTAGATCAGTGGTCTAATATATTGTAGTTTGCTTTCTTAGATCAGTGGTTTAATATATTGCAGTTTGCTTTCTTAGACCAGTGGTCTAATATATTGTAGTTTGCTTTCTTAGATCAGTGGTCTAATATATTGTAGTTTGCTTTCTTAGATCAGTGGATTAATATATTGCAGTTTGCTTTCTTAGACCAGTGGTCTAATATATTGTAGTTTGCTTTCTTAGATCAGTGGTTTAATATATTGTAGTTTGCTTTCTTAGATCAGTGGTTTAATATATTGTAGTTTGCTTTCTTAGACTAGTGGTTTAATATATTGCAGTTTGCTTTCTTAGATCAGTGGTTTAATATATTGTTGTTTGCTTTCTTAGATCAGTGGTCCAATATATTGTTGTTTGCTTTCTTAGATCAGTGGTCTAATATATTGTTGTTTGCTTTCTTAGATCAGTGGTCTAATATATTGTTGTTTGCTTTCTTAGATCAGTGGTCCAATACATTGTTGTTTGCTTTCTTAGATCAGTGGTCGAATATATTGTTGTTTGCTTTCTTAGATCAGTGGTCTAATATATTGTTTGCTTTCTTAGATCAGTGGTCTAATAAGAGACACTGAAATCGACCTAAATTTGATTGCCAAGTACAAAGTACCACAAATTCCACCGTGGACTTTGTAAACTCCAACAATTATTTTTGATCTTTGTAATAATAACAAATCCAGTACAGACCCTACTGTCTTTCAAAGCAAATTTAATGAAATTAAATCGAAATACAGTAACTTTCAGCATATCTACACAGATGGCTCTAAAGATGGAGATAAGGTAGCTGCAGCAGCTGTTGTTCACAAACACAGCATAAAGAGCCGCCTGCCTGATAAGGCCTCTATCTTTTCAGCTGAACTTAAGGCAATTGAACTTGCCTTAAATGCAATTGAACTTGCCTTAAATCATATTCAGGAATCTGATGATGACCATTTTGTAATATTTTCTGATTCCCTTTCATCTCTTCAAGCACTGGGTAATATGAAACATGATAACCCAGTTGTGCTTCAACTTTTAGAAAAGTACAATTCTCTTATAATTGAAAATGTTATTATTTTCTGCTGGCTTCCAAGCCATGTAGGAATACCTGGTAATGATAGAGCTGATAGTGCTGCTAAGGCAGCATTAGATTTACATGTAACTAATACCAAATTACCTTATACTGATTTTAAAAGTTGTATTAACACATATATTCATAACTCTTGGCAAGCCGCTTGGGATTTGTCAGTTAACAATAAACTACATCCAATTAAACCGTTACTCGGAGAATGGCGTTCTTCTAGTAGACCCATTCGTCGAGAGGAAGTTGTCCTAGCCCGGTGCAGGATAGGGCATACACGTTATACTCATTCATATTTATTACAAGGTGAGCAATTACCAGAATGTATACCCTGCTTTGCACCGTTAACGGTCAAACACATATTATTGGAATGTGTAGACTTTGATCCTATGCGTCAAAGGTACTACAATGTTAATACTATGAAAGAGTTATTTGATACTGTAGATTTTAGTCTTGTTTTAGATTTCCTGAAAGAGATCAGACTATATAAATCATTGTAATGTGTTCTTATATATATTTACTTGTTTATATACCCGTTGCCGGGCATTTATTGATTTACATACATAGTTTATATTACACCTTATCATCCCTTATTTTTTTAATAGTTTTATCTTTATATATTTACTTTAATTTTTAATTAATACTTCATTTTTTATATTTTTTTTTTGCGCACAATATGACCTATTTATGTGTCGACGTGCCGTAAAACACCATTCATTCATTCATTCATTCTAATATATTGTTGTTTGCTTTCTTAGATCAGTGGTCTAATACATTGTTGTTTGCTTTCTTAGATCAGTGGTCTAATATCTTGTTGTTTGCTTTCTTAGATCAGTGGTCTAATATATTGTTGTTTGCTTTCTTAGATCAGTGGTCTAATACATTGTTGTTTGCTTTCTTAGATCAGTGGTCTAATATATTGTTGTTTGCTTTCTTAGATCAGTGGTTTAATACATTGTAGTTTGCTTTCTTAGACCAGTGGTCTAATATATTGTAGTTTGCTTTCTTAGATCAGTGGTTTAATATATTGTAGTTTGCTTTCTTAGATCAGTGGTTTAATATAGTGTAGTTTGCTTTCTTAGACTAGTGGTTTAATATATTGTAGTTTGCTTTCTTAGATCAGTGGTTTAATATATTGTTGTTTGCTTTCTTAGACTAGTGGTTTAATATATTGTTGTTTGCTTTCTTAGACTAGTGGTTTAATATATTGTAGTTTGCTTTCTTAGATTAGTGGTTTAATATATTGTAGTTTGCTTTCTTAGATCAGTGGTTTAATATATTGTTGTTTTCTTTCTTAGATCAGTGGTTTAATATATTGTAGTTTGCTTTCTTAGATCAGTGGTCTCATATATTGTAGTTTGCTTTCTTAGATCAGTGGTTTAATATATTGCAGTTTGCTTTCTTAGATCAGTGGTTTAATATATTGTTGTTTGCTTTCTTAGATCAGTGGTCTAATATATTGTAGTTTGCTTTCTTAGATCAGTGGTTTAATATATTGCAGTTTGCTTTCTTAGATCAGTGGTTTAATATATTGTAGTTTGCTTTCTTAGATCGTGGTCTAATATATTGTAGTTTGCTTTCTTAGATCAATGGTTTAATATATTGCAGTTTGCTTTCTTAGATCAGTGGTTTAATATATTGTTGTTTGCTTTCTTAGATCAGTGGTTTAATATATTGCAGTTTGCTTTCTTAGATCAGTGGTCTAATATATTGTAGTTTGCTTTCTTAGATCAGTGGTTTAATATATTGTAGTTTGCTTTCTTAGATCAGTGGTCTAATATATTGTAGTTTGATTTCTTAGATCAGTGGTTTAATATATTGTAGTTTGCTTTCTTAGATCAGTGGTCTAATATATTGTAGTTTGCTTTCTTAGATCAGTGGTTAAATATATTGCAGTTTGCTTTCTTAGATCAGTGGTCTAATATATTGTTGTTTGCTTTCTTAGATCAGTGGTTTAATATATTGTAGTTTGCTTTCTTAGATCAGTGGTCTAATATATTGTAGTTTGCTTTCTTAGATCAGTGGTTTAATATATTGCAGTTTGCTTTCTTAGATCAGTGGTTTAATATATTGTTGTTTGCTTTCTTAGATCAGTGGTCTAATACATTGTAGTTTGCTTTCTTAGATCAGTGGTTTAATATATTGCAGTTTGCTTTCTTAGGTCAGTGGTTTAATATATTGTTGTTTGCTTTCTTAGATCAGTGGTTTAATACATTGTAGTTTGCTTTTTTAGACCAGTGATCTAATGCGTTGTAATTTTCTTTTCTTTTTAATCTTTGGACTTATACATTGCAAATTGTTTGTTTATTTAAAACAGTAACATAATATTGTAGTTTGCATTCTAATACAGTATACAATTAAATACTAAAATAGATCATACTTACCCCAAGTTCATGTGCAGCTGCTATAAGTTCTCCTGAAAAAATGCAGACACAGAAGTATTGGTAACCGCGTGGTCTTTTTCATTAAATGCTACATCAAGAAATAAATGTTCATTTGAGATACATAGCCACTATTGACTGATTTGGACTGAGTGAATCTTAGAAAACTGAACTGAGGGATTTTAAAATTCACAACTCAGAAAACGTAAATCTCCATACATGCACTCATGAAAAATATCTAATTTAATGGTTTTGTTTCCACAAGATAAATTATTTGATGTTGGCAGTGATTTACATAAACAACATTATAAGCAACTGTGCGAGATGGATGAAGGCCTGCAATGTAATTTACAGGTAAAACTAGAAAATGTGTCCAAGGGACCCAAATGCCCCGCTAAAGGGTTATTGGTTGCTGACAAAATAGAGTAACAAAATGTTAAGTGACTGTGTAATATTAAAAGGCAAGTTATATGGACCTGATTTTGGTAGGAACATAATGGTGCTATATAGATGTAAGTGTGTATGAAGTTTGAATATTGTAAGGCTTTTGATATGTGATTAATTGACTTAATAAACAAGAGGGCCAAAATGAACCTAAATCGATCACCTGAGTACTTTAAAGAAGATTTTAATTTATTTTTTTCCTATGTAAAACTTTGACACCAAATTTGACCCCAGGGTCGATCACCATTTGAATAAACTTGGTAGAGGACCATTAGCTGATGCTACTTGTAATATATGAGAGCTCTGTGCTTTGTGGTTTCAGAAAAGACGATTTTTTAAAGTTTTTTCCTATATAAGTCTATGAAAAACATGCAAAATCTCAATATACAAACTTTAGACCTCCAGGGCACTGCCATTTTTGACCTCGGGGATTTCATTTGAAAAAATTGACAGTCTAGGCATAGGCGATCATTTTAAAAGAAAAACTGTCAAAATCTTCCAGTGGTTCTTGAGAAGAAGATTATTTAAGGTTTCGTCCATATATTGTAATGGCAGCCATCTTGGATGTCGCGCTGACCTAATTAAAAACAAATCTAAAAACCATTCATCTAACATCATCCATGTGAAGTTTGGTCAAAATTGGTCAAGCAGTTTCTGAGAAGAAGTCGTTTGAAGCAAAAGTTAACAACGATGGACGACAGACGAAGAGTGATCCCAATAGATCAATGTAAAATTTTAATGTAAATTAACAAAGCGAAAATATAGGTCATGGTCATTTATATTTATACAGCTGTAAGTGTGTATGAAGTGTGGAAACTGTATGGCTTTTGGTATCTGAGAAACTGAGTTAATAAAAAAACTTGAATGTAAATTAACAAAGTGTAAAAAGTAGGCCAAAATCATATATACTGACCCACTTTTCACTGGAACATATTGCTGGCATGTAGTTATCAACATTTGTAAAATTTGAAATCTCTAAGTGTTGGAGAAATGGACTTTGATGTAAAAAACTTGAATGAAAAATTTCGATGTAATTTAACAAGTGTAAAAAGAAGGTCAAGGTCATTTATATCGACCTGATTCGGGTAGGAACATATTGCTGCCATATAGATGTAAGTGTGTATGAAGTTTGAAAACTGTACAGCTTCTGATATCTGAGAAATTGTCTTAATAAAAAACTTGAATATAAAAACGGGACGTACGGACTTGACGTACGGACGTGACGTACGTCCGGACAGACAAGGGTAACATTATATGCCCGCACCACTTTCGTGGTGGGGCATAAAAAAGTAAAAAGGATTTTTTTTTAATTAAATCTAGCAAGAATGTAAGTGCCAGAAACAGATGCTGCATTACATGTAACCTTAGAAACACAGACTGCCTCGGAAATCTCTAGTCAGATTTACTTAAACTAATAAAGTTTTTTTCACATTAAAACAGTACCTGAATCACCGCCCGAGATGGAGGGATACATTGTGTAGATGTAAACAGTACCTGAATCACCACCCGAGATGGAGGGATACATTGTGTAGATGTAAGATGTACGAAAAACAGTACCTGAATCGCCGCCCGAGATTGAGGGATACATTGTGTAGATGTAAACAGTACCTGAATTCCCACGCGAGATGGAGGGATACATTGTGTAGATGTAAGATGTACGAAAAACAGTACTTGAATCACCGCCCGAGATGGAGGGATACATTGTGTAGATGTAAGATGTACGAAAAACAGTACCTGAATCACCGCCCGAGATGGAGGGATACATTGTGTAGATGTAAACAGCCAAGACTACGACACTGTAGGCAGAAATATACATCAGAGACCATCTGGAGCCTGTACATTCTCTGAAATATTTGAAGACAATATTTTAAAAGCCGTATAAAACATTCAATACCCCATTAAAAACAAAGATTTGTTTATTTTCTTTTTAAATAATGATTTGTTTAAAACTTTCTTTAGTAGCGCCTCTGTGGTCTTGGGATTAACAACATTGCATTGTAAACTTCCTCATCTCTCCCCGCTGCGGTTTCGAATCACACTGGAGGCTCAATCTGTAAGTTAGAAAGTGTTGATTCTTATGGATGGCGGGAGGTATACAGTACTGGTTCTACCCAGGAATAAGTGAGTGGTCTGCCTCCACCACAAAATATCAACCGTAATACATAGCCTAAAATGTGCTGAAAAAAAGACCTTAAACACCAAACAAACAAAAATAACTTTCTTTTCATATTAAAGATTTCATAACCATAGACTTATTTGCATCCAGGGTCATATTTACATGTATATATTTCACTGAATAAAAGTTGTGTATGGCCAATATATACATCTTACTTACTGTAGTAAGTGGCACACTTTATTATGTATTTTACGTATGCCTCTTTTATATATAATTGTTGTGATACACTCAATATGTATTTTATTAACCAGATTTATAACCATTTCAACTTACAAAACGATGTACATCTAAGCCAGACTGTCTCTTTGTTTCATGCCCATATAAAGGCACTATCTAGACTGCAATATTGTAATCTGAAACTTCTCCAACTGTGAATTTATTTTAATTTTGCTAAACAGCCAGATGAAATATCAAAATCATTAAAAAGGGCTGGAACAGGTCAGAGAAGGCTCGGATAAATATTGTCGTTGTTTGGTATCTGCTATGACCGAGCTGCATGCGTTTAAGTGGTGGAGTTTGTCAGTGTCCTATATGTGTCAGCTATTTCTGGATGTGGTAAGGTGATTGGGAGAGTTGTGGAGTCTGTCCTATATGTGTGTTGATAATGTGATGTGGAGTCTATCCTATATGTGTCAGCTATTTCTGGATGTGGTAAGGTGATTGGAGAGTTGTGGAGTATATCCTATATGTGTCTTGATAAGGTGATGTGGAGTCTATCCTATATGTGTCAGCTATTTCTGGATGTGGTAAGGTGATTGGAGAGTTATGGAGTCTGTCCTATATGTGTGTTGATAAGGTGATGTGGAGTCTATCCTATATGTGTCAGCTATTTCTGGATGTGGTAAGGTGATTGGAGAGTTGTGGAGTATATCCTATATGTGTCAGCTATTACTGGATGTGGTAAGGTGATTGGAGAGTTGTGGAGTATATCCTATATGTGTGTTGATAAGGTGATGTGGAGTCTATCCCCTATGTATCAGCTATTTCTGGATGTGGTAAGGTGATTGTGAGAGATGTGGAGTCTGTCCTGTATGTGTCAGCTATTCCTGGATGTGGTAAGCGGATTGGGAGAGTTGTGGAGTCTGTCCTATATGTGTGTTGATAAGGTGATGTGGAGTCTATCCTATATGTGTCAGCTATTTCTGGATGTGGTAAGGTGATTGGAGAGTTGTGGAGTCTGTCCTATATGTGTCTTGATAAGGTGATGTGGAGTCTATCCTATATGTGTCAGCTATTTCTGGATGTGGTAAGGTGATTGGAGAGTTGTGGAGTCTGTCCTATATGTGTGTTGATAAGGTGATGTGGAGTCTATCCTATATGTGTCAGCTATTTCTGGATGTGGTAAGGTGATTGGAGAGTTGTGGAGTCTGTCCTATATGTGTGTTGATAAGGTGATGTGGAGTCTATCCTATATGTGTCAGCTATTTCTGGATGTGGTAAGGTGATTGGAGAGTTGTGGAGTATATCCTATATGTGTGTTGATAAGGTGATGTGGAGTCTATCCCCTACGTATCAGCTATTTCTGGATGTGGTAAGGTGATTGTGAGAGATGTGGAGTCTGTCCTGTATGTGTCAGCTATTCCTGGATGTGGTAAGGGGATTAGGAGAGATGTGGAGTCTGTCCTATATGTGTGTTGATAAGGTGATGTGGAGTCTATCCCGTATGTATCAGCTATTTCTGGATGTGGTAAGGTGATTGTGAGAGATGTGGAGTCTATCCCGTATGTATCAGCTATTTCTGGATGTGGTAAGGTGATTGTGAGAGTTGTGGAGTCTGTCCTGTATGTATCAGCTATTTCTGGATGTGGTAAGGGGATTGTGAGAGTTGTGAAGTCTGTCCTGTACGTGTCAGCTATTTCTTGATGTGGTAAGGTGATTGTGAGAGTTGTGGAGTCTGTCCTGTATGTATCAGCTATTTCTGGATGTGGTAAGGGGATTGTGAGAGTTGTGAAGTCTGTCCTGTACGTGTCAGCTATTTCTGGATGTGGTAAGGTGATTGTGAGAGTTGTGGAGTCTGTCCTGTATGTATCAGCTATTTCTGGATGTGGTAAGGGGATTGTGAGAGTTGTGAAGTCTGTCCTGTATGTGTCAGCAATTTCTGGATGTGGTAAGGGGATTGTGAGAGTTGTGAAGTCTGTCCTATATGTATCAGCTATTTCTGGATGTGGTAAGGGGATTGTGAGAGTTGTGGAGTCTGTCCTATATGTATCAGCTATTTCTGGATGTGGTAAGGGGATTGTGAGAGTTGTGGAGTCTGTCCTGTATGTGTCAGCTATTTCTGGATGTGGTAAGGTGATTGTGAGAGTTGTGGAGTCTGTCCTGTATGTGTCAGCTATTTCTGGCTGTGGTAAGGTGATTGTGAGAGTTGTGAAGTCTGTCCTGTATGTGTGGTGATAAGGAGATGTGGAGTCTATCCTATATGTATCAGCTACTTCTGGATGTGGTAAGGTGATTGTGAGAGTTGTGGAGTCTGTCCTGTATGTGTCAGCTATTTCTGGATGTGGTAAGGGGATTGTGAGAGTTGTGGAGTCTGTCCTGTATGTGTCAGCTATTTCTGGATGTATTAGGGGATTGTAAGAGTAGTGGAGTCTGTCCTGTATGTGTCAGCTATTTCTGGATGTGGTAAGGGGATTGTGAGAGTTGTGGAGTCTGTCCTGTATGTGTCAGCTATTTCTGGATGTGGAAAGGGGATTGTGAGAGTTGTGGAGTCTGTCCTGTATGTGTCAGCTATTTCTGGATGTGGTAAGGGGATTGTGAGAGTTGTGGAGTCTGTCCTGTACGTGTCAGCTATTTCTGGATGTGGTAAGGGGATTGTGAGAGTTGTGGAGTCTGTCCTGTACGTGTCAGCTATTTCTGGATGTGGTAAGGGGATTGTGAGAGTTGTGGAGTCTGTCCTGTATGTGTCAGCTATTTCTGAATGTGGTAAGGGGATTGTGAGAGTTGTGGAGTCTGTCCTATATGTGTCAGCTATTTCTGGATGTGGTAAGGGGATTGTGAGAGTTGTGGAGTCTGTCCTGTATGTTGTGAGAGTTGTGGAGTCTGTCCTGTATGTGTCAGCTATTTCTGGATGTGGTAAGGGGATTGTGAGAGTTGTGGAGTCTGTCCTGTACGTGTCAGATATTTCTGGATGTGGTAAGGGGATTGTGAGAGTTGTGGAGTCTGTCCTGTACGTGTCAGCTATTTCTGGATGTGGTAAGGGGATTGTGAGAGTTGTGGAGTCTGTCCTGTACGTGTCAGATATTTCTGGATGTGGTAAGGGGATTGTGAGAGTTGTGGAGTCTGTCCTGTACGTGTCAGATATTTCTGGATGTGGTAAGGGGATTGTGAGAGTTGTGGAGTCTGTCCTGTACGTGTCAGCTATTTCTGGATGTGGTAAGGGGATTGTGAGAGTTGTGGAGTCTGTCCTATATGTGTCAGCTATTTCTGGATGTGGTAAGGGGATTGTGAGAGATGTGGTGATATGGTGATGCAGGGTTTCCCCCAGAAAATTTTGAAGGCATGTTGTTCTGACATTACATTTACCAAACTGGGCTTGAAAAAAAAATAGTGCCTATTAATGGCAAAATGGCAAAATAACATACTTTTATGATTTTGGTGCAAAAGGAACAAGAATCACCATAGAAATTCTATTTTTCTTCTTTTAAATCTGTTATTCATGCAAATTAAGAAAATCTTAAGGCATGTTGCTCTGATGAAGGCATGTTGTTTTTCCTTTCTTTTCCAGGAAGGCCTGGGGGAAACCCTGGTGATGTGGAGTGTGTCCTGTATGTGTGGTGATATGGTGATGTGGAGTCTGTCCTATATGTGTCAGCAACATTCTCTATAAACTGCTACACTAATACATGTTGCTTATAAATGAGGCTTTTTGGGAGTAATGTGATAAACAGAATCTCACATTCATGCCTATTTATAGTCTCGATCATCCAGACCTCCCGCGAGACTTTTCTCAAAGAAGTCCATACGATGGTCTGGAGTAAAGCTTCTTTAAAAAATTCGACATCAAAACGAGGTGTGGACAAAAAAAATCAACGGCCTCTGATTGGTCAACTTCAGTTTGTTATGGAAATCTATGGGAATCACCCCCTACGTCACGACGGCGTCAAAAATTACGCGACATTACGCGCAATGTTGTGCAATAAAATTACTCCAAACATAGTCAGCAGATCCCGATTAATGCTAAAAATTTAATTTTAAACATCATTTTGGATATTAAATATTAAATTAATTTAACTCGTTGAATGAAATGCTTGGCACAGCCTTGCATAATATAATTTATCCAACTGGTTAATAAAGTCAATATTAAACAGGCACCAATATAAGATACTCTATATACAACATAATAAAGATAAAATCTTACCCAGTTTTAGACTTGTGTGTATGTATTTCTGATCGTGTCTGATGCTTCTCGTCTTTCTTTATCACATTAGTTTTACCGTCCACCGCAAGTCGTTTTCGGTTCTTGGTGCCCATTCCTTCAATTTAAATCTTCTTCTGGAATATAGTAAGAATATTAACATAAATAATAGTTTTGACTTTTCTGAGTTACCTTATGTGATAAAGAAACTCGTGCGGAGCTCGTGCATCCGCACTCATCTGTTTGATTTCCACCTCGGTCCAAAAAATGAAAGTTGATTCAACTCCGAACAACAACTTACTTTTATTTTCTTAAGTGCAGTTATATAACAAAGACAACAAACCGTATTATTATTAGGCCTATATAACTGTTTTCCTTTTCCTGATAACTTCCTAGATATATCTGTTCTACAGGCCTGCCAAAACTTTTGAACACAAAAACCTGAGATTTCTAAAATTTAAGATTTAAAGCGCGTGAAGAATATTTTTTAAATGGAATTTTTTTGTTTTAATTTCGATCACCAAATTAAAGGTAATCCATTTATTCACCCCGTAATAGGTCTGCAAGGGTCGGGGTGGGCCACCCCTCAACAAACCGTACAGATATATATGTAATATGCATAATAGTTATTATATATAAACAGTTTTCAAAATATTTAGAAGAAAAAAATGCATGATTAGAAACTATATAAATGGGGAGTTTTTTTTTAAATTTCTTTACAATATTCAAGAGAAGATTTAAAATACAATTTTGATAAAAGGGGCTCTCTGCAATCTGAGGGTCTTTCAAAACAATTTTATTTGCAAATACACCAGATTGCTGTGTGTCCCTTTAAATCTTGAAAGCAGTAAACATTTACAAAATTGTCAAAATATTTATTTTGTTATTTTAATACGCCTTCATATATTGACAATTGTTAAGAAATATTTGTTTCTTCAAACCCAGCATATATATCTTGTATAAAGAAGTGTTTAACGTAGATAAATACAGTGCTAACATAATCAACTATGAGTGTTCCAGTTTTTATACAAGATCCACATACCATCTCTGCTGAGTTTTCCTACAGTTGACTGTGTGAAAGAAAAATGGTGTTATCCACAAATAAATATATAAAGAAAAGACAAGATATTTCTGTGGAGGTGTGACTCTTCAATATTCAGTGGGAACAGTGGGGAACATAATTTAACAGATATAATTACACATTTCTTGGGATTTTCCTTTTGATTTTTCTTTTGTCAGTGTAACTCTTAAAACTTAAGACAAAACTAATTATTAAGTAGGGATTTATAAGTCAACTTTATCAAATGTAAAACTTTTTAATTGCATTTATTTTTTTCAGTTTGATATATGTATTTAATTTGTGGTTTGAAATTTCCGAACAGTTGTAATCTTCCAACTAACTTGCATTTATATATGAAGTATTTTGCATGTTCATTACAAGTAATCTTAAAAATATCCCAAAATGTTTTTGTATATTTACATTCCCAAAATAAATGTGTAATGGTTTCTGGAAACTGTGCAAAAGCTACAGGTGTGAGTATTCTTTTTGACCATGACAGTAATAATGATTTAATTTCTTTTATTTTTCTGTCATAATTTAATGCAACCACACTCCTTAAATGTGTTGACATAGTAATTCCTAGGATCACAAATTCCCCCAGATCCCAATTAAGGTCTGTGTCTGTGCATAATTTTACATGAGAACCTTTATTTTTCCTTAACCATATAACTCTGGTTTTATCAACATTAACATTAAGACTTGAAATATCTCCATAGAATTTTAAAACCATTAGAGCATGTTTAAGGGATTTTTCGGTGCCGTCTAGTATAAGGGAGGTGTCGTCTAGTATAAGGGAGGTGTCGTCTAGTATAAGGGCGGTGTCGTCTAGTATAAGGGAGGTGTCGTCTAGTATAAAGGAGGTGTCGTCTAGTATAAGGGCGGTGTCATCTAGTATAAGGGAGGTGTCATCTAGTATAAGGGAGGTGTCATCTAGTATAAGGGCGGTGTCATCTAGTATAAGGGAGGTGTCATCTAGTATAAGGGAGGTGTCGTCTAGTATAAGGGTGGTGTCGTCTAGTACAAGGGCGGTGTCGGCTAGTATAAGGGCGGTGTCATCTAGTATAAGGGAGGTGTCGTCTAGTATAAGGGAGGTGTCATCTAGTATAAGGGCGGTGTCGTCTAGTATAAGGGAGGTGTCATCTAGTATAAGGGAGGTGTCGTCTAGTATAAGGGCGGTGTCGTCTAGTATAAGGGAGGTGTCGTCTAGTGTTAGGGAGGTGTCGTCGGCATATTGAGAAATTACAGTATCTCCTACTTTAACTTCTTTAATATCTGTATTTGTCCTGACCAGTACAGCCAATATTTCGACACACAGAATGAAAATGAATTGGGAGAGTGGATCTCCCTGTCAGTAGCCTCGGTGAATAGAAAACCACTCCGATAGATGGCCATTAACTAAAATGCAAGATTTAATGTTTGTGTTAAATACTTTTATCCATTTTCTTATATCTTGAATATACTGAAAAAAGCTTAAAACCTCATCAATAAAAGACCAGGAGAGGGTATCAAAAGCCTTTATAGCTCGACCATTTGAAGAATAAGAGAGCTTATGTAATCACCCCGGCGTCAGCGTCCCCCATCAAGGTTTGCATGTAAGCTGTGTTTACAAGTCTATATCTCTTACATTTCTTATCCTAGCACAACCAAATTTGGCCATGAGCTTCCTTATAGCATTATCTTAAGGGCTGCATAAGCATTTTTGGTTCCTGTAACCCATGGGCTCCCATGGAACCCAAATTATGATAGCCCATAAAATGTGTCCCATTTCATATAAAACTGTGCGTGTAAGCTGTGTTTACAAGTCTATATCTCTTACATTTCTTACCCTAGCACAACCAAACTTGACCTTTAGCTTCCTTATAGCATTATCTTAAGGGCTGCTTAAGTAATTTTGGTTTCTGTAACCCTTGGGCTCCCATGGAACCCAGATTCTGATAGCCCTTAAAATGTGTCTATTTCACATCAAATTTTGTGTGTAAGCTGTGTTTACAAGTCTATATCTCTTACATTTCTTACCCTAGCACAACAACATTTGGCTATTAGCTTCCTTATAGCATTATCTTAAGGGCTGCTTAAGTAATTTTGGTTCCTGTAACCCCTGGGCTCCCATGGAACCCAAATTCTGATAGCCCTTAAAATGTGCCTATTTCACATCAAATTTTGCGTGTAAGCTGTGTTTACAGGTCTATATCTCTTACATTTCTAGTCCTAGCTGAACTAAATCTGGGAATTGGTTTCCTTACAGTGTGTTGTAAAGGGTTGCGTAAGTAATTTTGCCTTCTGCAAATTCTTGGATCCCATAGATCCCAAATTGTGATGGCCCATAAAATGTGCATTAAAAGGCAGATCTAGGTTTGCATGTAAGCATGTATATACGAGGGGCATCCCAAAAGTATTGAGACTTTTGCTCTTATTCAAAGGTCGTTGAGAATACAACATTAAACAAGAGGCCCAAGAGGGCCTGTGGACGCTCTACTGGCTAAAGATAAAGTTTATGCACAAGGGGTCATAACTCCTTCAAATATTGTTCAATGGTGATGATATACGCAACTAGGCTTGGTACTGATTGTCCCTGACAAGTTTCGTTGAAATCCAGCCAGAGGTTCAGGAGAACTAGATTGTACAAAGTTAGTGTATTAAAACCTTAGGGGTCATAATTCTTCCAAAATTCATTCAACCAGAACACGGCAATGACAGGTGCAACTAGGCTTGGTACTGATCATCCCCATCAAGATTCGTTGAAATCCAGCAAGGAGTTCAGAGCAGACTAATCTGGAAAACTTTTCTCTATTAAAACCTTTAAAGGGCCAAAACTCTGCCAAAAATCATTCAACCCGAATATGGCGATGATATGCACAACTAAGCTTGATACTGATCATCCTTATCAAGTTTCATTAAAATCCAGCAAGGGGTTCAGGAGAACTAGCCCGGAAAATGTTTGTGTATTAAAAACCTTTAAAGGGCCATAACTCCACCAAGAATCTGTTAACCGGAATGCGACGATGATATGCACAACTAAGCTTGGTGCTGATCATCCCTGTAAAGTTTCTTTGAAATGTGGGGAGATGTTCAGGAGAATAGTCCAGACAAAGTTTGTGTATTAAAACCTTTAAAGGACCATAACTCTGCCAAAAATCATTCAACCGGAACTTGGCAAAGATTTGCACAACTAGACCTGGAACTGATCATCACTAAAACGTTTCATTTAAATTGGCCAGGGTTCAGGAGAACTAGTCAGGACAAAGTTTGTGTATTAAAACCTTTAAAGGGACATAACTCTGCCAAAATCATTCAACCGGAACACGGTGACGATATGTACAACTAGGCTTGGTACTGATCATCCCTGAAAAATTTCAATGAAATCTGGCCAAACGAAGGCCCTTTCTTCTCAATGAGGCCAAAATATAGCATATTTCAGAAAATCTAGGGCCATAACTCCGGTGTAAATGGTCCAATCTGGTTGGTTTTCAAACTTGTCAGACTCATTGATAGTAACAATCTGGTAAAGTTTGGTAAAGATCAGATGAAAAATGAAGACCCTATCATATTAACAAGGCAAAATGTAGCATTTTTAACTAAATCAAGGGCCATAACTCCGCTGTAACTGGTCAAAACTGGCTGGTTTTCGAACTGGTTTGAGCTTTCATATATATTAACAATCTGGTATAGTTTGGTAAAGATCGGATGAAAAATGAAGGCCCTATCATCTTAACGAGGCAAAATATAGAATTTTTTACCAAAAATAAGGGCCATAACTCCGCTGTTGCTGGTCCTATATGGCTGGTTTCAAACTTGTCCAAGCTTTCATTGATATTAACCATCTGGTAATGTTTGGTAAATATCGGAAGAAAATTGAAGACCCTATCATCTTAACGAGGCAAAATATAGCCTTTTTAACTAAATCAAGGGCCATAACTCCGCTGTTAAAAGTCCGATATGGCTGGTTTTCAAACTTGTCCGAACTTTCATTGATATTAACAATGTGGTAAAGTTTGGTAAAGATAGAATGAAAAATGAAGGCCCTATCATCTTAACGAGGCAAAATATAGCATTTTGAACTAAATCAAGGGCCATAACTCCGTTGTTACTAGTCCGATATGGCTGGTTTTCGAACTTGTTCGAGCTTTCAACGACATTAGCAATCTGATAAAGTTTGGTAAAGATCGGATGAAAAATGAAGCCCCTATCGTCTTAACGAGGCAAAATATAGCATTTTTAACTAAATCAAGGGCCATAACTCTGCTGTTACTAGTCCGATATGGCTGGTTTTCGAACTTGTCCGAGCTTGTCCTGTTAAAGTTTGGTAAAGATCGGATGAAAAATGAAGGCCCTATCATCTTAACGAGACAAAAGTTAACAACGGACGGACGACCGACAACACGCCATCCCATAAGCTCTGCTGGCCCTTGGCCAGTAGAGCTAAAAACCCAAGAAATATAGTTTCATCTTTTGTGCACCAGATTACCAAGAATCATGATAATTGTACATATAATGTTGAAAATATTCACATCTGTGCAAGGAGTACTATGCTGAAGCGGGGACGGTCATAGCGACGTCACGACGTTGTGAACTGCAACAATGACGTCAAACACGTTCAACTCTTTTCATCATCTTGTAACGATGCACGTCCTTCACTAAAATGCTTGTGCCACCTGAACACGAGTGCACGAGATACAGTTGACTTCATATACGATCGGTTAATTAGTTTCAATGTTTGGTTAGGTGTCTGCCCAAGTTCACAACAAAATTTGATTACTGCGCAACTTTCAGGCAGTCATTTTCTTCGGATCTTTAAGTTTGCTGCTACTCATTTTTTACCGACTGTTTACTAACGGAAACGGATGTGACTACAAAATATACTGAGCGTGTGCGTGTGACGTTGTCTAACACACACACTAAAGCGCACAAATTTGACGTCTATTTTCACTGGTAATATCACTATTTCTTAAGCAACTCGAGAGACCATTTAGACCCTCCCTGCATCAGCATTATATGGTTGCTATAGCGACGACAAAACTTGTGTTTCGTGCCATCAGTAATACTGTCACTTTCGGAAATAGAAGATAATATATGAAACTGCATTGGTGCCAAATATCTTTTTAAATGAATAAATAATAAAAATGTTATAGCAAAAGTCTCAATATTTCTGGGATGCCCCTCGTATATCTATAATTTTGGTTTGGGATTTCTTATAGCATTATGCATCTTATTCATAGTTCACACATATTGGGGCATGGGTTCCCTCCTCCACACCCTGCCCCCACTGATCCCCCACCATTTATTTTTTTTACACATTTCTGTTTTGTTTAGTCACCCCCCCGCCCCCCCACCCCCCACCCCCATACACAAAATTCTTTTTTTTTTCTTCTTTTTTTTAAAACATATTTCTGTGTTGATTTTGTCAATTTTTACACATGTTGCCCCCCATATATATATATTTTTATTTTTTTTTCTATTTTTTTTACATATTTCTTGTGTTGTTTTGATCAATTTTTACATAGCTGCTTACACATATTGTTGTACCCTCCTCCCCACACACACCCAATCCCCCACCTCTCCCCCACCTCGAAAGTAGATATATATATTTTTTTTACATATTTCTGTGTTGCTTTTGTCAATACTTACACATATATGTTGCACCCCTCCCTCTGCACCCCCTTCCCACCCACCCTCGCCTCTCCCCCCACCCACCCTCGCCTCTCCCCCCACCCACACTTGAAACTAATTTTTTTTTTTACATATTTCTGTGTTGCTTTTGTCAATTCTTACACATGTTGCCACTCCCCCCACCTCCCCTCCCTCCACACCCACCACCCACTTGAAACCGGATTTTTTTTTACATATTTCTGTGTTGTTTTGGTCAATTCTTACATAGCTTCTTACACATATTGTTGCCCCCTCCTCCCAACCCCACCCCAATCCACTGCCTCTCCCCCCACCCCACCGCCCCACTCGAAACTCAATATATTTTTAATTTTTTTACATATTTCTGTGTTGTTTTGGTCAGTTCTTACACATAGCTATGTTGCCACCTCAACCTCCATCCCCCCCCACAATTTCGACCACAAATTTCTTTAAAATGACTACAATTTTGGATTAAAACAGATAAAAATAGTAAAATTTCACAAAATTTTATATCGGCCCGAGTTTTTATACAAGCCCTAACCCCATCCCACATTGTTTTAGCCTTGTCTTCTGATGGTATATACTAGCTATATAATTTATTATTCTCTGAAAAATCGAATAGCGGGCTGCGCTGTTTTCCGACAGTTCTTGTTAAAGTCTACAATATGTAATAATCCTGGAATGGAAATTTTAGCGTGTGACATGATTTTCGAACATTTTTTTTAAAGTGCAAATTTGAATTGAATTGAATGTTGATTAACGGCTCATCAACACAGTATAGGTTATTTAGAGCCGCCCCAGGGAGAGGGGAACAATACATAGGAATCCGGAAACCTGCCCTACTCTTATTATCGAATAGATTCCAGGGCTCTTCATTAGCCTTCGCCACTCGCCGTAGGCGAAACGAAATTGCAAATGGCAAAATTTTTGTCAAGTGCTTTAGCCAATTTGGCGAAAGTCATTTTGACCTATGTAAACGGACTGTTGGCATTGGCGAAAGTGGAAAAAGTGGCTAAAAACAATCCATAGTCGTTTTTTAGGCCATGTTTTTGGGAAAATCCGTGACGGGTTCCCGGTGTTACTATAAAAGAGCTAAAATCTATAGACTGTGTTACGGCCTTTATGCTTGATATTACATACGACGGATTATATGCAAAGCGACATCTAACTGCAAGTGCACTTGGTGGGCCTATACTGGAGGAAATTAGAAACCCAACAACAGCACGCAGAAAAAAAGTCATTTTTAGCTCTTCTGATCAGAGATCAGAGATCAGCAGAGCTTATGCCGTGGTGCGGCGTCCGGCGTCCGTCCGTCTGTCTGTCTGTCCGTAAACTTTTATTTGTAGCGACTACTCCTTTGAAACTACTGGCTGGATATTCATGAAACTTTACAGAAATGTTGCCCATGAAGTCTAGTTGATCCTAGCAAAAATTCATCCAAGATGGCCACCACAGCTAAAAATAGATTTTTAAAAAATAGGTTTGTAGCGACTACTGCTTGAAAACTATAAGTGATATTGATATGGGACTTTTTCTAAAATGATCAGCATGACATGATGTTGATCCGAGTTGAACATTATTTTGATTCGACGTTAAACATGGCTGCCAGTGGCCATCTTTGGTTTTATAGAGTTATATAGTAAAAACTTGTAGCGACTACTCCTCTGAAACTACTTACGGATGTTCATGAAACTTCGCAGGAATGTTGCTCTTGATGTCTAGTTGATCCTAGAAAAATTTCAGGCTCGTCGGAAATTCAAGATGGCCACCACAGCTAAAAATAGATTTAAAATAAATAAGTTTGTAGCGACTACTTCTTGAAAACTATAAGAGATATTGATATGGGACTTTTTCTAAAATGATCAGCATGACATGATGTTGGTCCTTGTCGAAAATCGTTTTGATTCGACGTTAAACATGGCTGCCAGCGGCCATCTTTGTTTTCAAAGAGTTATATAATGAAAACTTGTAGCGACTACTCCTCTGAAACTACTTGACGGATTTTCATGAAACTTCACAGGAATGTTGCTCTCGATGTCTAATTGATCCTAGCAAAATTTCAGGTCGGCCGGAAATTCAAGATGGCCGCCACGGCTAAAAATAATTTTTCAAAATACAAGTTTGTAGCGACTACTTCTTGAAAACTGTAAGTGATATTGGTATGGGACTTTTTCTAAAACGATCAGCATGACATGATGTTGGTCCTTGTCAAAAATCGTTTTGATTCGACGTTAAACATGGCTGCAAGCGGCCATCTTTGTTTACATAGAGTTATATAGTAAAAACTTGTAGCGACTACTCCTTTGAAACTACTTGGCGGATTTTCATGAAACTTTACAGAAATGTTTCTCTTGATGTCTAATTGATCCTAGCAAAATTTCAGGTCGGCCGGAAATTCAAGATGGCCGCCACGGCTAAAAATAAATTTTCAAAAAACAAGTTTGTAGCGACTACTTCCTGAAATCAAAATCAATCAGTAGAGCTTCAAGGTCATTGACCTCTTGTTCAACAATAAAATCACGTAAAACAAGCGCATAAAACAGAAAGATCAACACGCATGTCTTATCAAAATCATAATACCCTTTCTCATACAAAGATTTACATCCCATCCTTTTAGCTAATTTCCTAGTTCAAAACAGGAAGTTGCCCATGATACATAATCAAAATGTCAACATTACATTGTCATCTGTTTTCGTGCTTTGAAACCAGGCCATTTATTTTGAGTTGTATGCGACGCTACAAAAACAGAACGGTTGTGTCATCTGGTTTTCCACAATGGGTAAATTGACACGATTGATCGATTGACTGATGGGTTTCCCGACGCACCAACGCATAAAAACGTTGTAGGGCGTCAAAAGCAAAGAATACAGGCCCACTCTCCATTTACATCAAGATAAAATTATGCAGAGTGAGTCTACAACATCCTCACCCCACTGAACTGCAGAGTTACTGCAGGTTCTGACTGTTCTTCTCTACTAATTGGAAGAAGACTGTGGTCTTTTACTAACATTAACTTGGATGGGACCACCGACTAACATGTCCCACTTCGACAAATATTGATGATAATAGAGGCAACATGGTAACATTATATATATATAGGGAGAAGTATTTGCGAACAACCAAGGACAGACAACTTTCGGACGAACTACGGCAGGGCGCCTAGCTATGATGAAAGACAAGAAATCAAACATGTGCATTCACTTCCTATAAAGGATAGCTGCAACACACGCTGATAAACTGTATCTCTACATCATAACGCACTTGACTGGAGGCACAATTAACATATACACGCATACATCAATTATAGCTCATATGAGTGGGATCACATTTAAGGATTCAACCACACACACGCTATATTAAGACAGTGACAATGAAAGGTGCCGGATCACTAGGGTACTGTGAATTCAGTAAATGGTATATATTAAAGGGAGATAAATGGAACTCACAACGGCAACTTTCGAAATTTGGGATCTAAGAGATTCACGTTCACAAAGCAGAACTATTTATAGAGAGAAGTATTTGCGGACAACCAAGGACAGACAACCATCGGACGAACTACGGCAGGGCGCCTAGCTATGATGAGACATAGAAATCAAACGTATGCATTCACTTCCTATAAAGGCTAGCTGCAACACACGCTGATAAACTGCATCTCTACATCATAACGCACTCGACTGGAGGCACAATTAACATAAAAAGCTGAAGTGGCTAAACAAAAATGCAATTGGCTAAAGAAAATTGAGGTGGTTTAGCCAAAGTGGCTAAATAAAATTTGGTCCAATGAAGAGCCCAGGATTCCTATGGTTCTTTAACGTGCTCGGAGGATAGACCGATACACGGGACCGCCCGGTTTACGTCCCCATCCGACGGACGAGGCTAAGGGAAAGTGTCTTGCCCAAGAACACACCGACGGAACTCAGTGGCACCACGGAGGATTGAACCCGGGGCCTCCGGTTACAAATCCGCCGCGCTACCGACTGCGCAATTATATACTTATGCATTGTTTGATAGTTATAGAAAATAATAGATTTGCAAACCATTACGTAGTCTGAGTATTAGTTTTCAAACCCCATCCAACCCCTTCTCCAAGAAGGGAAAACAGGGTTGGCTGTGGTATGAAATAAAACCTTAATTTCGGTTTTAAACATTTGCATATTGTAAAATTAAAACATTTAATAGGTAATTTTAAACAGATTATCACATTTTTTCAGGAATTTTTTTTTTTTAATGTGTTTTATTTAAGGATTGTTCTTCATTTTTTTATACAATTTGTGACTCATCATTGACGTGTTATACTTCGATAACATCGCAAAAAATGTAAAACAATCCTTATAATTACGAACTTATATCAATGATAATCTTTGCTGACAGTGATTTTTATTTCACATGCTCCAGTAAGCTCTGAATTAAATTAATTTCAGTTGAACCGATGAGCCAAATCACACATTATCAAATTTGAAATCTACTCCGCCCAACGTTACAATTTACATCTATGCCTACTCTGAGTAGATCTTTACGTTTCCAAAAAAAAAAATGTTTCTAGTGGCGTAGGCTCTGCAAACCCCGACCGAAAACCTTTTCCATGATAGGCTTTGCTCTTTTTATCCCAAAAGGTTTCTCCAAAATATCGGTTGTTCTTTAAGTTATTGATTCAGCTTTTTAAAATACTGTACACATAATCAAGCGTTACAATTGTAATAATAAGATAAAATGTTTTACCTTTACTGAGTATCTGTTTTAAATCCGCTGTTTATTTACCATTTGTTGTGATGTTATGGTTTAAAAAAGTGACGTCATGTAACGTTCGTTACGTCATCGTGGAATAGGAAAGAAATACAAGGGCGTAGCCAGGTGAAAGGTCGGAAGCCGGACCGTTCATATTTTTTCTTGATATAGTGTTTTGGAAGCCTGAGCATACCCCGGATCCCTTTCGCCGCTCAAATCAAATGGAACTATTTTATTTTGACCGTGTTAGTGAGAAATAACAGGACACTTTTAAGAATGACTAACCAAGTCAGAATGCAGTAAATATGTGTACACATAAATATTCCTATAAAGATGCATGCCTAAATGCATTGTTTGATAGCTGTCGGATAAACTGCAAACATATACATGTAGCTGTTAAATCATGACCATTGTTTTAAAAATAAGATTTTATGGGAAATCCCGGAGATTTTAACACTTAAATCTGGAGATCCAGAAAGTAAATGAAGGAATCCTGAGATTTTATCCAGAGATTTTGGGCAGCCTGGTTCTGTTGAACACATACAATGTACATACACTCTCTGAAAATTATATTCAGGTAAATACAGTAAATATGTATATAAACTAATTTACTACTTACCAGCCCGAACAAAAAACAATGCACGACTTTCACACGGACGACAACTTGACAAGCACAAGGTAACACAACTGTCACAGGTTACAGCGATGAAAAAACAACAAACTACAAAATCGATTTCTACTTACAAAATCGATTATGAATATGATATGAGTTTTCTCTCAGTTATGAATAAATGAAATGCTCAATTATATGAAATGCAATACAACAACGAATATTGCAAATGACAGAAGCTGGTTCGAGAAAAAGAATGAAAAACAATTTAGGATTATTTTTATTTTGTTGACCGGTCCAGTGAGAGCACTGTCCCCTTGAGAGCTCTTCTATTGTTTATTTACACGGCGCCCTTCAAGTATCCTGGTCCCATGGTAGTACTAGAAGTCGGGATGATTTTAAAAATAGTTAAAAATATAGGGTGTGTGTGCGCCAATACATAATGGTTGATTACTTTTTCCTATAAATGGTTTAATTTTAACGCAGAATTATATGGAAGCGCCAAATTAACATAAACTCAATAATTTGAACTCTTCAATTATTATTTGAAGAGAGGTCTAATTCAATTGAAGAGAGGTTCAATTCATTTAAAGATACGCCTATGAGGTGTAATTCAAATGAAGAGAGGCCTAATTCAATAGAAGAGAGGTTTAATTAAGCTGAACTGTGTTAAACAATGACTTTTGTAATTAATGATTTACTTTCCGGGCCCGCTTACAAATAGACAAGAATTTTGGCTAAATGACTTGGACCAGTCTTATTCAATAATATTATCTTCAATTAACTATCGTGTTCCTATAATTTAGGAAAAATAATATTATGAGTAAGACTGGCCCATATATGATAATCACTTGTGATAACCGGGTCCCGGAAAGTTAATTGCTAAATTACACGTGTCAAAACAATATTGTTTTGATTATTTTTTTTGTATGTACACATATATAAATATTAAACGTTTGCTCACCGCCCGGGAGTTGATGATGATAGATGAACTTTATTTCCTCTTACTTGGGAGATTATCATACTACAATTATGGTGAGACATATCGAGTAATGGCATTATGGCAAATATGTAATTTCAAAATAGCATATAAAAACGTGACAAAGGGAACACCTCATTATATAAAACGCACATGAACACCCATACTCGCACACAACCACCCATATATACATGTATGCATACATACGCATACTCATTTATGCATCCTAGCATACGCGCTCACCCACGTACAAGTGGGCCATATGTCCAGCCGCCTATAATGCGACTGTGCTAGTTTCCATAGTATACGTTGTATATTCCCGTTTATGACCAGCCTTAAAGGAATGTAGTACCACCGCCAAATATCTTTATTATTGAGAGGTCTAAAAAAAATGAATAAGGGTGAAAGAATTTTCAAAATCGGATGATAAACAAAGAAGATATGATTATTTGAAGGTTCTGTTGAAACGGTTATGGGTACCGCCATTTTGAGAGCTATGACATCACAGTTTTAATGACCATATATGGAATATGTATAGATATGAAAAAATACTGATTAAAAGGAACAAATGACAGCAACTGTTTGAAAAATGTGTCTACTTACGGCAATAATGCATTATATGACCAGTAAAGGGATTTTGAATTCCTTTGCTGCGACTTTCTTTGCTCTAAATGCTATTGATCAATATTCTATATATGGTAATTTGGAACTATGACGTCATAGTTTTCCAAAATGGCGTCTCCCATATCCGTTTCGAACAACCTTTAAATGGTCATATCTTTTTTGTTTATCATCCGATTTTGATCACTGTTTCACCTTTTTCCAAGTTTCTCAGAACCCTCAATAATAAAGCGTGTTTGGCTGTGGCGCTACATTCCCCTTTAATCACGAAACTCGAAAATTGAAGAAGGAAGGTCACGGGGACGTTTTTTCCCCGACCATAATGGTTCGGGCCATTACCGGGTACGTTAGACAACGTGTTCTTTACATTGAGTACTTGTTAATGCTATGTTTAAGGCAATCATATTACTGAGCTGTAAGAGCAATTTATTTATAGAATAAAGATTTACAATCAAAAGCATATTTAAAACATCGCTTTAAAAACGCGTCTTGGACGCTTCGACAGAGTGAAATACCTATATCCGCACCGAGAATTTTCAGAGTAAATCTGGATTCATCCATCAAACTTAACTCGTTAGTGAATACCGGGCCACAAATAAGTTTCAGGTCGTTAAACAACGCGGCTCTAACATTTCTACTAATCGTACACTTTGAAAGGACATGAGAGATTGTGTCTTGGTGTACACTTGAACAGTTTATACATGTTTTATCTTCCAGAATGATTGATCTTGACCATAACATGGCAACGAGATCTACGATATATAGAGGAGAATGGTTGCGCGACAACTCGTATATTATCGCGGGCCGTATTTCTGTATGTAAGATTTTGAAGTATGCAAAGTCTTGATCTGCGTTTAGTCTTTCGTGCCATAGATTCGTTTTTTTGGCGATAACGGCTGTATGCACTTTCTTCTTCCATACCTGTTTACTCGGCAGAGAATTTACATCTCGTAAAAATCATTAATGATGCCTTGCAAATCATATGTATCTAACAATTTGCATATATCGGGAATAAAATCTTGTTGGTTATCACTCGTATGTGTAAGATACATGAAATAACGTCTTAAAAATACCTTCTGACATATCGTCTCACTATTCAGTGTCAAAATCTTATGCAAACATACAAGTTTTCTTTTATCTACCTCTGCGGATAGACGTATAAGACCCAACATTGGTACGCACATATCTGACCGAGTACGTGTATGAAATCCCTGAATCCTTTTCACAATACAATGTTGTAACCTATTTAACATATCGACGTCTGATTTTGTCATATCATTCCATAATTCGAAGCCATAATGTGCGGTTGGTATGATGATTTTCCTGTATAAATTTGCTGAAGTCAATGGGTTTAGGCCATTTTTCACCTGCGGTGTGTGTTTCCTCATTCATCGTCAAAACTCGGCAGTTTTTTTTTAAATTAATACAAAATAAACTAAAAGAGTGTTGAACGCGTACGACGTTTCCTAAATACACTTAATGCATTTATACAAAATATGCTAGTGATTTACGCTGTAGGTTGGGATTTATTCACACATTTTGGAAAGAGCTTATCACAATGAACATGAGCTGGTGTCAACATTATAGAGCGTGTGTCAATGAAATATATACCTCAAACGTATGGAACGCCAAACACGACTTTGATGGTCATTTTCCATTATGATGTGGTCACTTTCATTATGATGTGGTCACTTTCCATTATGATGTGGTCACTTTAGTGTCTATTATGATGTGGTCCCTTTACATTATGATGTGGTTACTTTCCATTATGATGTGGTTACTTTGTATTATGATGTGGTCGCTTTTCATTATGATGTGGTCACTTTACATTATGATGTGGTCTGTTTTAATTATGATGTGGTAAGTTTCTATTATGATGTGGTCACTTTACATTATGATGTGGTCACATTTCATTAGGATGTGTTTACTTTGCATTATTATGTAGACGCTTTTCATTATGATGTGGTCACTTTACATTATGATGTGGTTACTTTCCATTATGATGTGGTAAGTTTCTATTATGATGTGGTCACTTTACATTATGATGTGGTCACATTTCATTAGGATGTGTTTACTTTGCATTATTATGTAGTCGCTTTTCATTATGATGTGATCACTTTACATTATGATGTGGTTACTTTCCATTATGATGTGGTTACTTTCCATTATGGTGTGGTTACTTGGTATTATGATGTGGTCGCTTTTCATTATGATATGGTCACTTTACATTATGATGTGGTCTGTTTTAATTATGATGTGGTAAGTTTCTATTATGATGTGGTCGCTTTTCATTATGATGTGGTCACTTTACATTATGATGTGGTTAAATTACTCCTCCAGCCCCTTTGCCAAATGAACATGTTTTCCGTACGTAAATTTTCTGTTATGAGCTTGGGTTTGAATAACTCAAAGCATTTCCAGATTCTGGAACCAGCCTCTAATTATATACTAGTGTATTATATTATATATCCTCTATAGGAAAATGCAAATTAAACAATTATTGGTCAATCTGTACTTGGTAAGTAAAAAGGTAATGTTGGAAAACAATTCGGTAAGGAAGAAAGCAGTAGTAAATAATCCGTAAAATGGGAAAACAGAATCAAGTAATCAGTAATGGGTACCGTAGAACACAGAAGAAAGCATCAGAACAGTAGGTAAAGAATAATGTTAAAATAATCATTAGTAAGGCGTTAGAACACTAGTTAAAAAACAACAACAAAAATAATAATTCAGTACAATTGGTACGAAGTTAGAGTGATGGTGAATGCAATGTGAGACAGCCTTGTAAGAAGGAAGTTAGGATGATGGAGAATATGAGAGAGCCTTGTAAGAAAGAAGTTAGGATGATGGAGAATATGAGACATTCTTGTAAGAAGGAAGTTAGGATGATTGAGAATGTGTGCCAGCCTTGTAAGAATGAAGTTAGGATGGTGGAACAGCCTTGTAAGAAGGAAGTTAGGATGGTGGAGAATGTGAGATAGCCTTGTAAGAAGGAAGTTAGGATGATGGAGAATGTGAGACAGCCTTGTAAGAAGGAAGTTAGGATGATGGAGAATGTGAGACAGCCTTGTAAGAAGGAAGTTAGGATGATGGAGAATGTGAGACAGCCTTGTAAGAAGGTTAGGTTGATGGAGAATGTGAGACAGCCTTGTAAGAAGGTTAGGATGATGGAGAATGTGAGACAGCCTTGTAAGAATGAAGTTAGGATGATGGAGAATATGAGCCAGCCTTGTAAGAATGAAGTTAGGATGATGGAGAATGTGTGCCAGCCTTGTAAGAAGGAAGTTAGGATGATGGAGAATGTGAGACAACCTTGTAACCTGTAAGAATGAAGTTAGAATTAATGTGGGACAACAGTGTAAGACTGAAGAAAGAAATTAGAATGATAGAGAATGCAATTTGAGACTGTAGTATAAGAAGGAAGTTGGAATGATGGAAAATGTAATGTAAGAAGCAGGTTTAGTCCGGAGTTAAAATTTAATGTGAGACAGCAGTGTAAGAAAGAAGTTAGAATTATGGAGAATGTAATATAAGCAGCCTATGTAAAAAGTTAAATCAAACACTAAACTGTAAAGAAGATAGATGCGAGAAAAGTAAGATATAGGAAAGGTGCTTGGCCCTCCACGACCGGCGACCAAGCATTAAAGAAGAATGACCATATCCAATTGGGATCGGTCGTCAATTTTGGTAGATCAGCAATAATGCAATCTACCTGGAAAATATTCTTTACGAATATCTTTGTTACAACACGTATACAGAAAGTATATGTAAACCTATTTCAAATCATTAAGCCTGTAACAAAAATTTGCATAACTTAAATGTAAGTCGTAAACAATGTGCTACTTTCTGAGATATGCATGAGGTTTGTATTTCTCTGAATATAAATATTAAATATTGCCTTTTCCGCCCGCATGTATGCTGATGATTTCTCCCATTTGAAAAAGGGACATAATAAAATGGTTATGATAAAAAACAACACTTAAATTTAATATATCCTCTTTATTTAATCCTTTGCCCTAGGCGCTAGTACGCAACACCTGCCCTAGGCGCTAGCACGCAACACCTTTGTATGCATCATGAACGTACGTGCTTATAGTATATGTTAAGCTTCTGACTGCGAAGCTTATATTATTACTGCAGACATATGCATATGTGTTCTTATTTGTATATTAAGGAAAATGCATATTTTGCATGGAGATTGTTATCTGCACATATTTTCTTTCTCTTAAAACTGCATCTATGAATATATTTTCATAAAAGAGCTCCTTTTCAGCTTTAAAATCTAGTGGAAACCCCGTTTGTAGTCGAAAGTCGATATTCAATTTGTATTTCTTTTTATAATTTGATTTATTATAAACAATAACGTTCCATATGTGACATATAAGGCAGTTTACTAGCGCCATCGCAAAAAAAAACAACACATGGGTTTGAAGGTATAAGGAGTATCATATACTTTTAGGAAATACTTTTACAGATCTGCCAAAAACATAACCTCCTGAGATTTTTGAAATTTAAGATTTAAAGCGCACGAAGAACATTTTAATGAAATTTTAGGGATGACTTGATGTTTGCGCTTTTCTTTTAAAGCGCTAATTTAAATTATTGATGCAATTAATACTTATGCATTGTTTGACAGTTATAAATAGAGAATATTATGTCAGTGCCTTTTGCTATCAAGTTTATTGAAAACGAAGAATTTTCGTTTTCGTGCCGAGCCTAATAAACTTGATAGTAAAAGGCACTGACATAATATTCGATTTATCATGTAGATTATCCACAATTTTGTATGAATAACTATTATTACCTATTTATCAGAATGTTACGCTTATCGAGGACGCCACCATGTTGTTGTTTTTTGTTTGTTTTATGACGTCAGGCAACGTTACGTGCATGACGTCAGATAACGTTACGTACAATAAACGCCGAGGGATTCCGCATTGATTTGCTCTATTGGTCAGTGTCTAATAAAGCAAAATGTAATAGGTCACCCCCTTTATTCGGCAGAAAAGTGCACATCTGCATGATAAATAGAAAATAGATTAGCATACGTCAACGTGCACAAGCATAATAACCCGCCAAATAACGGCAACATTACACTACAAAATCGTTTATCCAAACAATATCCAGATGTTCAGGTCATAAAATAATGTAAATGAGCCGATTAAAAGTATCGATTTATTGATGGGGTTTTAAATTACAGTGATTAAATATGCGTAAAATGAATTATGAGTTTGGTAACTCTTAATTCAACGCTCCAGTTTTGGTCTTTGGCATTGCTGGCTTAAAGCCGTTTATATTGTGTCTATAGAGTTTGAATTCTCGAATTATGTAAGTTTTATATATATCTTGTCGTTAGTAGGTTTAGAAACGGTGTACATTTTTTGTTAAATTGGACTTTCAGGTTTAAATTATACCAAGACTGTATTTTCATAACAAGTGCACATACTTTTTTACACAGATGCGTGCTAAATACAAAGTCTTCATAACTCAACTCGTAAACAAATTATTATCATCGTACACAGCTGTAGCTGTTATAGTGATACCACACAGAAGGAGTCGCTAGCTCCTCGAACTTGCTATTTCAATTATGTTGACCAATTAATTAAAGAAGCCAGAGCTATGTTGCTGCCATTACACATGTTGTTATCATATGTCACTGAAGGAACTAATTATAGCCTTAGTTGTTAATTGTATATTCAGTCAATGCAAGTTACATGGTTGACCCCCATTAAAATACTCTACTTTGCATTGCTGACTAGGGAAAGTAACAGGGCAAATGCATGCAGGAAATAGCTGATAATCTGCTAACATATAGCTGGTATATCGTGAACATGTTTTTAATTAAGATTTGAAGGGAAATCCGGAGAATTTTACAACATATGTGCACCGTTTCTAAACCTACTGACGGCAAGGTATGTATATATATATATATAACTTACGTCTTTTGTGAATCCAAACTCTATAGACACTCCAGGCTAAGACCAAAACTTTGTGATTGTATATGGGCGGTAAGATGTATAAGGCAGGAGTCAGTCGCGGAATAGTTCCTTCGGAAACCACTTTGAATCTCATACAAGAGACACTTTTTACTAAGAAAGATTCTAGTTGAAAATATACGGCTCTTCCGAGAACTTTAGATATAATAGATAAAGCATTGGCAGGTCTATCCATAGTTACTAACATCAGCTCTGAAAACTTAAGTTCATCAGGAATTTCGTTGCTGGTAATTGAACTATTGCTTATAAATATAACATGTATTTTCAAATAAGATGCAGTGTCGTGCGATGTAGCAACATCGAAAAGCAACACTACTAATCTTTAAGACAAATATTTTGCTCAATATGGGATTGACAATCCGTATGCACTACCATTAGGGTATCGAGCCAGCGGATACCATACTTCTGATTTTAAAGGGAATACATCAGTGTTTGTTTTTTGTTTGTTTGTACAATTTGTTCAAATAAATTATTTCTGTGAAAAATTGAAAAATATAAATTAAATGAGCCATAAACCACCAGAAGAACTTAACTGAACAAAACAAAAGACACGGAGAATGTATGTTTACTATAGTTACGCGCCATGGTTGGCTGTTCTAAACTTGGTGTTAAAGTCTGGCCATGTTTTCTTTCATGAATATGTTTATGTTTATTAAATCGAAATCAATACATAACAAAATATATTTACAATTTACACATTGCAATATCTGTGAAAAGCGAGAATAAGATGGTATTTGATGACGTAGACGTAGAAAACGTTGAACAGGTGACTTAATCCAAATGTATATGTATTTATCAATTATCTGGCAATAGTTGTGCAGTTATATAATTAAGATTTACCTCATTTCCCCGTGCAGTCGCAGTGGTAAAAGTAGTATCTACGTCATGCAAATAATACTTATTTTTACATACAACTTAGTAGCGGTTTTAAATATACGTTTCTCTCCGAGACTATCAAGAAATGTTCATATGATGTTTAAGAAATTGATAATACTACAAAAAAGGTAGCCATTCATCTTTAACAAATAAATCTCAATGCATTGCAATGCGAGCGCGTCATTTGTAGACATCACAAAGGTGCTATTTATATACTCCTCAAAAGAAGTTAAGCGCCATTCCTTCTTTATTACAATAAGATTAAAGTTTGCATCATAGCACAAGTTAAAATACATATTGCAGTACAAAATGGTAACTGTTTCGTGTTTCTGTATTCTTTAGAAACATTTTACACCAAAAAGAAATAATTAGAAAATTAGATTTTGAAATTTCAATAAAATGCTTTTTTTTTCACCTAAAATGTTATTTCGTAATATTTTCATGACTATCGATTCCTTTACAAACATATGTCACCATTTTTTTTAGAATAACTCTACAGATAAGCGTGCAGTGCCAAAAATGCAACTATGCATTTACTTCATTTTTGCTGGGATAAAACAAAATCAGCGTTTTTCAAAACTGTTCGGGGTATGCATTTAAACTGTCAAAGGTTAGTCAATTTCGGAGAAAATTAAAATTTCGCGTCCATAGTTCCATTGGTGGTAATTAGCCTAATGAATAAATTCAACATGTATGCATTTTAGTATTGTTGTTTTGCGGCAAACTAATGATTTTTAGAAATTATCAAAAATTTCGGACTCTTTTTAATTAACAGAACAATGTATATCAACATTTTGTTCTGTCATTTAATGCAGAAGACCTGACAATGTCCAGATTAATGCAACATTGCTTACACATTCTTTGTCACCGTTTGAAAATGGTATGTAGTCAATTTCACTGGTAAGCATATGGAGAAATATTCTTGTGGACCTTAACTTATTTCGAGGAGTCCTCTATGGCCTAGTAAGATGTTTTATCCGCGTACCTTTTCTTTTTAAGATTCGTAGTTTCTAAGTGCTTTAGTTTAAGTAGTTGAAAGTTTATTGGCTCGTGTATATTGATATGAGTTTCATCTTACAGCTTTGGTAATTGTATTTCACAAAGTTCATACTTTGATGATTTTAAACATATTGTTGTTTTTTTTTACAAATTATGACAATGGAATGAAATGGAATAAATATATACAAATAAAGCAATTTACGAAACAGAAAATAATGATCGGGTATTACTTTAATAATTCCTAGTATAATTTGTGTGTTTGAAATTGTCGGAGTTTCATGATAAGCCACACAAAACTAACACCGTCAAAGTCTGTTTATAAATTGCATTGATCTAACCTTTCGTACTACGCACTAACCTGTTCTCGCTGCGTACACTAACCTGTTCTCGCTGCGTACACTAACCTGTTCTCGCTGCGTACACTAACCTGTTCTCGCTGCGTACACTAACCTGTTCTCGCTGCGTACACTAACCTGTTCTCGCTGCGTACAGATTCCCCAGGAGTGTTAAAGAATCTAAACCGCCAAATAACGGGAAAAAGCCACTAAAAATGTTTATCAAAACCATATCCAGGTGTTCAGGTCATAAATAATGTACATGTATATGTGCCGATAAAAAGTATAGTTTTATTCACAGGGTTTTAAAATACATGTGATTGAATATGCGTAAAATGAATTATGCGTTGGTAACTCTTAATTCGACGCTCCAGTTTTGGGGGTTCATTGGCTGGTTTAAGCCGTTTACAATGTGTCTATAAAATTGGATTCTCAAAACATGAAAGTTATATAAATACCCCCATCAGAGTGGTTTTGAAACGGTGTAAATCTGTTCTTAAATTTGGCTTCTGTTGGTGGGATAACTATTGGCACAAACACCACTACAAGTACACTATGCTGCCTTGCTCTGTTGTGAACCATCATATGCTCACTAGCAGAAAGACGCTTGTATGGTTGACTGTTGTAAACCATCATAGGTCCACTAGCTGACAGATGCCAGTATGATTGACTATTGTGAACCATCCATGTCCACTAGCAGACATATGTCTGTATGATTGACTATTGTGAACCATCCTTACCACTAGCAGACAGATGCCTGTATGATTTACTATTGTGAACCATCCATGTCCACTAGCAGACAGATGTCTGTATGATTGACTATTGTGAACCATCCATGTCCACTAGCAGACAGATGCCTGTATGATTGGCTATTGTGAACCATCCATGTCCACTAGAAGACAGATGTCTGTATGATTGACTATTGTGAACCATCCATGTCCACTAGCAGACATATGTCTGTATGATTGACTATTGTGAACCATCCTTACCACTAGCAGACAGATGCCTGTATGATTTACTATTGTGAACCATCCATGTCCACTAGCAGACAGATGTCTGTATGATTGACTATTGTGAACCATCCATGTCCACTAGCAGACAGATGCCTGTATGATTGGCTATTGTGAACCATCCATGTCCACTAGAAGACAGATGTCTGTATGATTGACTATTGTGAACCATCCATGTCCACTAGCAGACAGATGTTTGAATGATTGACTATTGTGAACCATCCATGTCCACTAGCAGACAGATGTCTGTATGACTGACTATTGTGAATCATCCATGTCCACTGGCAGACAGATGTCTTTATGATTGACTATTGTGAACCATCCATGTCCACTAGCAGACAGATGTCTGTATGATAGACTATAGTGAACCATCCATGTCCACTAGCAGACAGATGCCTGTATGATTGACTATTGTGAACCATCCATGTCCACTAGCAGACATATGTCTGTATGATTGACTATTGTGAACCATCCATGTCCACTAGCAGACAGATGTTTGAATGATTGACTATTGTGAACCATCCATGTCCACTAGCAGACATATGTCTGTATGACTGACTATTGTGAATCATCCATGTCCACTGGCAGACAGATGTCTTTATGACTGACTATAGTGAACCATCCATGTCCACTGGCAGACAGATGTCTTTATGATTGACTATTGTGAACCATCCATGTCCACTAGCAGACAGATGCCTGTATGATTGACTATTGTGAACCATCCATGTCCACTAGCAGACATATGTCTGTATGATTGACTATTGTGAACCATCCATGTCCACTAGCAGACAGATGTTTGAATGATTGACTATTGTGAACCATCCATGTCCACTAGCAGACAGATGTCTGTATGACTGACTATTGTGAATCATCCATGTCCACTGGCAGACAGATGTCTTTATGACTGACTATAGTGAACCATCCATGTCCACTGGCAGACAGATGTCTTTATGATTGACTATTGTGAACCATCCATGTCCACTAGCAGACAGATGTCTATATGATTGACTATAGTGAACCATCCATGTCCACTAGCAGACAGATGTCTGTATGACTATTGTGCACCATACTATGTCCACTAGCAGACATATGCCTGTATGATTGACTATTGTGAACCATCCATGTCCACTAGCAGACAGATGTCTGTATGATTGACTATTGTGAACCATCCATGTCCACTAGCAGACAGATGCCTGTATGATTGGCTATTGTGAACCATCCATGTCCACTAGAAGACAGATGTCTGTATGATTGACTATTGTGAACCATCCATGTCCACTAGCAGACATATGTCTGTATGATTGACTATTGTGAACCATCCTTACCACTAGCAGACAGATGCCTGTATGATTTACTATTGTGAACCATCCATGTCCACTAGCAGACAGATGTCTGTATGATTTTTTTTTATGAACCATCCATGTCCACTAGCAGACAGATGCCTGTATGATTGGCTATTGTGAACCATCCATGTCCACTAGAAGACAGATGTCTGTATGATTGACTATTGTGAACCATCCATGTCCACTAGCAGACAGATGTTTGAATGATTGACTATTGTGAACCATCCATGTCCACTAGCAGACAGATGTCTGTATGACTGACTATTGTGAATCATCCATGTCCACTGGTAGACAGATGTCTTTATGATTGACTATTGTGAACCATCCATGTCCACTAGCAGACAGATGTCTGTATGATAGACTATAGTGAACCATCCATGTCCACTAGCAGACAGATGCCTGTATGATTGACTATTGTGAACCATCCATGTCCACTAGCAGACATATGTCTGTATGATTGACTATTGTGAACCATCCATGTCCACTAGCAGACAGATGTTTGAATGATTGACTATTGTGAACCATCCATGTCCACTAGCAGACATATGTCTGTATGACTGACTATTGTGAATCATCCATGTCCACTGGCAGACAGATGTCTTTATGACTGACTATAGTGAACCATCCATGTCCACTGGCAGACAGATGTCTTTATGATTGACTATTGTGAACCATCCATGTCCACTAGCAGACAGATGCCTGTATGATTGACTATTGTGAACCATCCATGTCCACTAGCAGACATATGTCTGTATGATTGACTATTGTGAACCATCCATGTCCACTAGCAGACAGATGTTTGAATGATTGACTATTGTGAACCATCCATGTCCACTAGCAGACAGATGTCTGTATGACTGACTATTGTGAATCATCCATGTCCACTGGCAGACAGATGTCTTTATGACTGACTATAGTGAACCATCCATGTCCACTGGCAGACAGATGTCTTTATGATTGACTATTGTGAACCATCCATGTCCACTAGCAGACAGATGTCTATATGATTGACTATAGTGAACCATCCATGTCCACTAGCAGACAGATGTCTGTATGACTATTGTGCACCATACTATGTCCACTAGCAGACAGATGCCTGTATGATTGACTATTGTGAACCATCCATGTCTACTAGCAGACAGATGTCTGTATGACTGACTATTGTGAATCATCCATGTCCACTGGCAGACAGATGTCTGTATGATTGACTATTGTGAACCATCCATTTCTACTAGCAGACAGATGTCTGTATGACTGACTATTGTGAATCATCCATGTCCACTGGCAGACAGATGTCTTTATGATTGACTATTGTGAACCATCCATGTCCACTAGCAGACAGATGTCTGTATGATTGACTCTTCTGAACCATCGCGTGTCCACTAGTATGATTGGCCATAATGAACCATCCTATAACCACCAGCCGACAGATGTCTGTATGATTATCTATTGTAAACCATCCTATGTCCACTAGCAGACATATGTCTGTATGATTGACTCTTGTGAACCATCCTGTGTCCATTAGCAGACAGATGTCTGTATGATTGACTATTGTGAACCATCCTGTGTCCACTAGCAGACAGATGCCTGTATGATTGACTCTTGTGAACCATCCTAATGTCCACCAGCAGACATATTCCTGTATGATTGACTCTTGTGAACCATCCATGTCCACTAGCAGACAGATGTCTGTATGATTGACTCTTGTGAACCATCCTTTGTCCACTAGCAGACGGATGACTGTATGCTTAACTCTTGTGAACCATCCTATGTCCACTAGCAGACATATGCCTGTATGCTTAACTATTGTGAACCATCCTATGTCCACTAGCAGACAGATGCCTGTATGATTGACTATTGTGAACTATCCTATTGTCCACCAGCAGACATATTCCTGTATGATTGACTCTTGTGAACCATCCATGTCCACTATCAGACAGATGTCTGTATGATTGACTATTGTAAACCATCCTTTGTCCACTAGCAGACAGATGTCTGTATGATTGACTATTGTGAACCATCCTGTGTCCACTAGCAGACAGATGCCTGTATGATTGACTATTGTGAACCATCCTTTTGTCCACCAGCAGACATATTCCTGTATGATTGACTCTTGTGAACCATCCATGTCCACTAGCAGACAGATGCCTGTATGATTGACTATTGTAAACAATCCTTTGTCCACTAGCAGACAGATGCCTGTATGCTTAACTATTGTGAACCATCCTATTGTCCACCAGCAGACCTATTCCTGTATGATTGACTATTGTGAACCATCCATGTCGACTAGCAGACAGATGCCTGTATGATTGACTCTTGTGAACCATCCTATTATCCACCAGCAGACATATTCCTGTATGATTGACTCTTGTGAACCATCCATGTCCACTAGCAGACAGATGCCTGTATGATTGACTATTGTGAACCATCCTATTGTCCACCAGCAGACATATTCCTGTATGATTGACTATTGTGAACCATCCATGTCCACTAGCAGACAGATGTCTGTATGATTGACTCTTGTGAACCATCCTTTGTCCACTAGCAGACAGATGTCTGTATGATTGACTCTTGTGAACCATCCTTTGTCTACTAGCAGACAGATGCCTGTATGCTTAACTCTTGTGAACCATCCTATGTCCACTAGCAGACAGATGCCTGTATGCTTAACTATTGTGAACCATCCTATGTCCACTAGCAGACAGATGCCTGTATGATTGACTATTGTGAACCATCCATGTCCACTAGCAGACAGATGCCTGTATGATTGACTATTGTGAACCATCCTTTGTCCACTAGCAGACAGATGCCTGTATGATTGACTCTTGTAAACCATCCTATGTCCACTAGCAGAAGGATGCATGTATGCTTAACTATTGTGAACCATCCTTTCTCCACTAGCAGACAGATGTCTGTATGATTGACTATTGTAAACCATCATATGTCCACTAGCAGACAGATGCCTGTATGATTGACTCTTGTGAACCATCCTTTGTCCACTAGCAGACAGATGTCTGTATGCTTAACTATTGTGAACCATCCTAATTCCACTAGCAGACAGATGTCTGTATGATTGACTACTGTAAACCATCCTATGTCCACTAGCAGACAGATGCCTGTATGATTGACTATTGTGAACAATCCATATCCACTAGCAGACAGATGTCTGTATGATTGACTATTGTGAACCATCCTATGTTCACTAGCAGACAGATGCCTGTATGATCGTCTATTGTGAATTGAACTGAATTGGGGTTTTAAGGCGCACCAACACATGAAAGGTTATATGGAGCCTAACAGGAATGAACATGTCAGGCTCATCCTCCATGTACATCGAGATAAAATATGGAGAACGGGCCTAGAACCTTCTCACCCTGAAGTGCAGAGTTGCTGCAAATTGTATTGTAGACACTCCATTTACGTTGGAGCCACGTTAAAGTTGTTCAGCCACTGCTCTAGTGATATGAGCGAGATGACACCTGAAACAAACCTGTATGCTCATCTATTATGAACCATCCTGTGTCCACTAGCAGACAGATTCCTGCATGATTGACTATTATAAATCATCATGTGTCCACTAGCAGACAGATACATGTTGTGAACCATCCTGTGTCCAGTAGCAGACAGATGCCTGTATGATTGACTATTGTGAACCATCCTATGCCGACTAGCTGACAGATGCTCGTATGATTGACTATTGTGAACCATCCTATGCCCACTGGCAGACACAGATGTCTGTCTGACTGACTATTGTGAATCATTTTATGTCCACTAGCAGACGGACGCATCTATGATAGACTATTGTGAACCATCCTGTATCCACTAGCAGGCAGATGCCTGTATGACTGACTATTGTGAACCATCCTATGTCCACAAACAGACATATGACTATATGATTGACTATTGTGAACCATCCTGTGTCCACTAGCAGGCAGATGCCTGTATGACTGACATTTGTGAACCATCCATGTCCAATAGCAGACAGATGTCTGTATGATTGACTATTGTGAACCATCCTATGTCCACGAGCAAACAGATGTCTGTATGATTGACTATTGTGAGCCATCCATGTCCACTAGCAGACAGATGTCTGTATGATTGACTATTGTGAGCCATCCATGTCCAATAGCAGACAGATGTCTGTATGATTGACTATTGTGAGCCATCCATGTCCACTAGCAGACAGATGTCTATATGATTGACTATTGTGAGCCATCCATGTCCAATAGCAGACATATGTCTGTATGACTGACTATTGTGAACCATCCATGTCCACTAGCAGACAGATGTCTGTATGATTGACTATTGTGAGCCATCCATGTCCAATAGCAGACAGATGTCTGTATGATTGACTATTGTGAGCCATCCTATGTCCACTAGCAGACAGATGTCTGAATGACTATTGTGAACCATCCATGTCCACTAGCAGACAGATGTCTGTATGACTATAGTGAACCATCCATGTCCACTAGAAGACAGATGTCTATATGATTGATTATTGTGAACCATCCATGTCCACTAGCAGACAGATGTCTATATGATTGACTATAGTGAACCATCCAAGTCCACTAGCAGACAGATGTCTGTATGACTGACTATTGTGAACCATCCATGTCCACTAGCAGACAGATGTCTATATGATTGACTATAGTGAACCATCCATGTCCACTAGCAGACAGATGTCTGTATGACTGACTATTGTAAACCATCCATGTCCACTAGCAGACAGATGTCTATATGATTGACTATTGTGAACCATCCATGTCCACTAGCAGACAGATGTCTATATGATTGACTATTGTGAACCATCCTATGTCCACTAGCAGACAGATGTCTATATGACTGACTATTGTGAACCATCCTATGTCCACTAGCAGACAGATGTCTGTATGATTGACTATTGTGAATCATTTTATGTCCACTAGCAGATGGACGCATCTATGATAGACTATTGTGAACCATCCTGTATCCACTAGCAGGCAGATGCCTGTATGACTGACTATTGTGAACCATCCTATGTCCACAAACAGACATATGACTATATGATTGACTATTGTGAACCATCCTGTGTCAACTAGCAGGCAGATGCCTGTATGACTGACATTTGTGAACCATCCATGTCCAATAGCAGACAGATGTCTGTATGATTGACTATTGTGAACCATCCTATGTCCACGAGCAAACAGATGTCTGTATGATTGACTATTGTGAGCCATCCATGTCCACTAGCAGACAGATGTCTGTATGATTGACTATTGTGAGCCATCCATGTCCAATTGCAGACAGATGTCTGTATGATTGACTATTGTGAGCCATCCATGTCCACTAGCAGACAGATGTCTATATGATTGACTAGTGTGAGCCATCCATGTCCAATAGCAGACATATGTCTGTATGACTGACTATTGTGAACCATCCATGTCCACTAGCAGACAGATGTCTGTATGATTGACTATTGTGAGCCATCCATGTCCAATAGCAGACAGATGTCTGTATGATTGACTATTGTGAGCCATCCTATGTCCACTAGCAGACAGATGTCTAAATGACTATTGTGAACCATCCATGTCCACTAGCAGACAGATGTCTGTATGACTATTGTGAACCATCCATGTCCACTAGCAGACAGATGTATGTATGATTGACTATTGTGAGCCATCCATGTCCACTAGCAGACAGATGTCTATATGATTGACTATAGTGAACCATCCATGTCCACTAGAAGACAGATGTCTATATGACTGATTATTGTGAACCATCCATGTCCACTAGCAGACAGATGTCTATATGATTGACTATAGTGAACCATCCATGTCCACTAGCAGACAGATGTCTGTATGACTGACTATTGTGAACCATCCATGTCCACTAGCAGACAGATGTCTATATGATTGACTATAGTGAACCATCCATGTCCACTAGCAGACAGATGTCTGTATGATTGACTATTGTGAACCATCCATGTCCACTAGCAGACAGATGTCTATATGATTGACTATTGTGAACCATCCATGTCCACTAGCAGACAGATGTCTATATGATTGACTATTGTGAACCATCCTATGTCCACTAGCAGACAGATGTCTATATGACTGACTATTGTGAACCATCCTATGTCCACTAGCAGACAGATGTCTGTATGATTGGCCATTGTGAACCATCCTATGTCCACTCGCAGACAGATGTCTATATGACTGACTATTGTGAACCATCATATGTCCACTGGCAGACAGATGTCTGTATGATTGACTATAGTGAACCATCCATGTCCACTAGCAGACAGATGTCTGTATGATTGACTATTGTGAACCATCCATGTCCACTAGCAGACAGATGTCTGTATGACTGACTATTGTGACCCATCCATGTCCACTAGCAGACATATGTCTGAATGATTGACTATTGTGAACCATCCATGTCTACTAGCAGACAGATGTCTGTATGACTGACTATTGTGAATCATCCATGTGCACTGGCAGACAGATGTCTTTATGATTGACTATTGTGAACCATCCATGTCCACTAGCAGACAGATGTCTGTATGATTGACTATAGTGAACCATCCATGTCCACTAGCAGACAGATGTCTGTATGACTGACTATAGTGAACCATCCATGTCCACTGGCAGACAGATGTCTTTATGATTGACTATTGTGAACCATCCATGTCCACTAGCAGACAGATGTCTTTTTGATTGACTATTGTGAACCATCCATGTCCACTAGCAGACAGATGTCTATATGATTGACTTTTGTGAACCATCCTATGTCCACTAGCAGACAGATGTCTGTATGACTATTGTGCACAATACTATGTCCACTAGCAGACAGATGCCTGTATGATTGACTATTGTGAACCATCCATGTCTACTAGCAGACAGATGTCTGTATGACTGACTATTGTGAATCATCCATGTCCACTGGCAGACAGATGTCTGTATGATTGACTATTGTGAACCATCCATGTCTACTAGCAGACAGATGTCTGTATGACTGACTATTGTGAATCATCCATGTCCACTGGCAGACAGATGTCTTTATGATTGACTATTGTGAACCATCCATGTCCACTAGCAGACAGATGTCTGTATGATTGACTCTTGTGAACCATCGCGTGTCCACTAGTATGATTGGCCATTATGAACCATCCTGTAATTACCAGCAGACAGATGTCTGTATGATTATCTATTGTTAACCATCCTATGTCCACTAGCAGACATATGTCTGTATGATTGACTCTTGTGAACTATCCTGTGTCCACTAGCAGACAGATGTCTGTATGATTGACTATTGTGAACCATCATGTGTCCACTAGCAGACAGATGCCTGTATGATTGACTATTGTAAACCATCATATGTCCACTAGCATGCAGATGCCTGTATGATTGACTATTGTGAACCATCCTATTGTCCACCAGCAGACATATTCCTGTATGATTGACTATTGTGAACCATCCATGTCCACTAGCAGACAGATGTCTGTATGATTGACTATTGTGAACCATCCTGTGTGCACTAGCAGACAGATGCCTGTATGATTGACTATTGTGAACCATCCTATTGTCCACCAGCAAACATATTCCTGTATGATTGACTATTGTGAACCATCCATGTCCACTAGCAGACAGATGTCTGTATGATTGACTCTTGTGAACCATCCTTTGTCCACTAGCAGACAGATGTCTGTATGATTGACTCTTGTGAACCATCCTTTGTCCACTAGCAGACAGATGCCTGTATGCTTAACTCTTGTGAACCATCCTATGTCCACTAGCAGACAGAAGCCTGTATGCTTAACTATTGTGAACCATCCTTTGTCCACTAGCAGACAGATGCCTGTATGATTGACTATTGTGAACCATCCATGTCCACTAGCAGACAGATGCCTGTATGATTGACTATTGTGAATCACCCATGTCCACTAGCAGACAGATGCCTCTATGATTGACTCTTGTAAACCATCCTATGTCCACTAGCAGACAGATGCCTGTATGATTGACTATTGTAAACCATTCTATGTCCACTATCAGACAGATGCCTGTATGATTGACTCTTGTGAACCATCCTTTGTCCACTAGCAGACAGATGCCTGTATGCTTAACTATTGTGAACCATCCTATGTCCACTGGCAGACAGATGCCTGTATGATTGACTATTGTAAACCATCCTATGTCCACTAGCAGACAGATGCCTGTATGATTGACTCTTGTAAACCATCCTTTGTCCAGTAGCAGACAGATGTCTGTATGATTGACTATTGTGAACCATCCTATGTCCACTAGCAGACAGATGTCTGTATGATTGACTATTGTAAACCATCCTATGTCCACTAGCAGACAGATGCCTGTATGATTGACTCTTGTAAACCATCCTTTGTCCACTAGCAGACAGATGCCTGTATGATTGACTATTGTAAACCATCCTTTGTCCACTAGCAGACAGATGCCTGTATGATTGACTATTGTAAACCATCCTTTGTCCACTAGCAGACAGATGCCTGTATGATTGACTATTGTAAACCATCCACATCCACTAGCAGACAGATGCCTGTATGATTGACTATTGTGAACCATCCTTTGTCCACTAGCAGACAGATGCCTGTATGATTGACTATTGTGAACCATCGCGTGTCCACTAGCAGACAGATGCCTGTATGATTGACTATTGTAAACCATCCTTTGTCCACTAGCAGACAGATGCCTGTATGATTGACTATTGTAAACCATCACATCCACTAGCAGACAGATGCCTGTATGATTGACTATTGTGAACCATCCTTTGTCCACTAGCAGACAGATGCCTGTATGATTGACTATTGTAAACCATCCACATCCACTAGCAGACAGATGCCTGTATGATGACTATTGTGAACCATCCTTGTCCACTAGCAGACAGATGTCTGTATGATTGACTATTGTGAACCATCCATCCACTAGCAGACAGATGCCTGTATGATTGACTATTGTGAACCATCACATCCACTAGCAGACAGATGCCTGTATGATTGACTATTGTGAACCATCCTTTGTCCACTAGCAGACAGATGTCTGTATGATTGACTATTGTGAACCATCCACATCCACTAGCAGACAGATGCCTGTATGATTGACTATTGTGAACCATCCTTTGTCCACTAGCAGACAGATGTCTGTATGATTGACTATTGTGAACCATCCACATCCACTAGCAGACAGATGCCTGTATGATTGACTATTGTGAACCATCCTTTGTCCACTAGCAGACAGATGTCTGTATGATTGACTATTGTGAACCATCCACATCCACTAGCAGACAGATGCCTGTATGATTGACTATTGTGAACCATCTTTGTCCACTAGCAGACAGATGTCTGTATGATTGACTATTGTGAACCATCCACATCCACTAGCAGACAGATGCCTGTATGATTGACTATTGTGAACCATCCTTTGTCCACTAGCAGACAGAGTCTGTATGATTGACTATTGTGAACCATCCACATCTACTAGCAGACAGATACCTGTATGATTGACTATT